>CAKAJE020000237.1:0-70373 GCA_916610135.2 Macropis europaea
GCACGCTATCTGAAGTAGGAGCGACGTAAATTGAACAAATGTGATAGAATTTTGCTGAATTCTTAAATAACCATAATATAAAATGATGTAATCGGGTCTCTGTTCGCCCTACCCAAGAAGTTTAATAGTGCAATTCTCTCGTCATTTCATGCGCTTGGAGATGCCGCTTAGCCCAATAGCTATCTGAAATAGGAGCGACGTAAATTGAACAAATGTGATAGAATTTCGCTGAATTCTTATATTAACCAAAATATAAATGATCTAATGGGGTCTCTGTTTGCCCTACCCTAGAAGTTTAATAGTGAATTTTACTCGCCATTTCTTGCGCTTTGAGATGCCGCTTAGCCCAATACGCTATCTGAAATAGGAGCGACGTAAAATGAACAAATGTGATAGGATTTCGCTGAATTCTTAATTAACCATAATATAAAATGATCTAATCGGGTCTCTATGTGCCCAACCCTAGAAGCTTAATAGTGCATTTTACTCGCCATTTCTTGCGCTTTGAGATGCCGCTTAGCCCAATACGCTATCTGAAATAGGAGCGACGTAATTTGAACAAATGTGATAGAATTTCCCTGAAATGTTATAGTAAACAAAATATAAAATGATCTATTCGTAACTCTGATTGCCCTATCATAGAAGTTTAGAAGTGCATTTTACTCGCCCTTCCACGCGCTTTAAGATGCCGCCTAGCATAGTACGCTATCTGAAATAGGAGCGACGTTAGTTGAACAAATGTGATAGAATAAGCTGAATTATTATATTAACCGTAATATAAAATGATCTATTCGGGTGTCTGTTCGCCCTACCCTAGAAGATTAATAGTGCATTTCACTCGCCATTCCATGCGCTTTGAGATGCCGCTTAGCCCAATACGCTATCTGAAAAAGGAGCGACGTAAATTGAACAAATGTGATAGAATTTCGCTGAATTCTTATGTTAACCAAAATATGAAATGATCTTATCGGGTCTCTGATTGCCCTACCCTAGAAGTTTAATAGTGCATTTTACTCGCCCTTTCGTGCGCTGTGAGATGCCGCTTAGCCCAAAACGCTATCTGAAATAGGAGCGACGCAAATTGAACAAATGTGATAGAATTTCGCTGAATTCTTATATTAACCAAAATATAAAATGATCTAATCGGGTCTCTGATTGCCCTATCATAGAAGATTAATAGTGCATTTTACTCGCCATTCCACGCGCTTTAAGATGCCGCCCAGCCCAGTATGCTATCTGAAATAGGAACGACGTAAATTGAACAAATGTGATAGAATTTTGCTGAATTCTTAAATTACACATAATATAAAATGATCTAATCGGGTCTCTGATTGCCCTACCCTAGAAGTTTAATAGTGCATTTTACTCGTCATTTCATGCGCTTTGAGATGCCGCTTAGCCCAATAAGCTGTCTGAAATAGGAGCGACGTAAATTGAACAAATGTGATAGAATTTCCCTGAAATCTTATAGTAAACAAAATATAAAATGATCTATTCGGAACTCTGATTGCCCTATCATAGAAGTTTAGTAGTGCATTTTACTCGCCCTTCCACGCGCTTTAAGATGCCGCCTAGCGCAGTACGCTATCTGAAATAGGAGCGACGTTAGTTGAACAAATGTGATAGAATTACGCTAAAATCTTATATTAACCGTAATATAAAATGATCTATTCGGGTCTCTGTTCGCCCTACCCTAGAAGTTTAATAGTGCATTTCACTCACCATTCCATGTGCTTTGAGATGCCGCTTAGGCCGATACGCTATCTGAAACAGGAGCGACGTAAATTGAACAAATGTGATAGAATTTCGCTGAATTCTTATATTAAACCAAAATATAAAATGATCTAATCGGGTCTCTGATTGCCCTATCATAGATGTTTAAGAGTGCATTTTACTCGCCATTCCACCCGCGTTGAGATGCCGCCTAGCCCAGTACGCTATCTGAAATAGGAGCGACGTAAGTTGAACAAATGTGATAGAATTTCCCTGAAATCTTTTATTAAAGAAAATATAAAATGATCTAAACGGGACTCTGATTGCCCTATCATAGAAGTTTAGTAGTGCATTTTACTCGCCCTTCCACGCGCTTTAAGATACCGCGTAGCCCAGCACGCTATCTGAAATAGGAGCGACGTAAATTGAACAAATGTGATAGAATTTTGCTGAATTCTTAAATAAACCATAATATAAAATGATGTAATCGGGTCTCTGTTCGCCCTACCCAAGAAGTTTAATAGTGCATTTCTCTCGTCATTTCATGCGCTTTGAGATGCCGCTTAGCCCAATAGCTATCTGAAATAGGAGCGACGTAAATTGAACAAATGTGATAGAATTTCCCTGAAATCTTATATTAAAGAAAATATAAATGATCTAAACGGGACTCTGATTGCCCTATCATAGACGTTTAGTAGTGCATTTTACTCGCCCTTACACGCGCTTTAAGATGCCGCCTAGCCCAGTACACTATCTGAAATAGGAGCGACGTAAATTGAAAAAATGTTATAGAATTTCGCTGAATTCTTATATTAACCAAAATATAAAATGATCTAATGGGGTCTCTGTTTGCCCTACCCTAGAAGTTTAATAGTGAATTTTACTCGCCATTTCTTGCGCTTTGAGATGCCCGCTTAGCCCAATACGCTATCTGAAATAGGAGCGACGTAAAATGAACAAATGTGATAGGATTTCGCTGAATTCTTAAATTAACCATAATATAAAATGATCTAATCGGGTCTCTATGTGCCCAACCCTAGAAGCTTAATAGTGCATTTTACTCGCCATTCCATGCGCTCTGAGATGCCGCTTAGCCCAATATGCTATCTGATATAGGAGCGACGTAAATTGAACAAACGTGATAGAATTTCGCTGAATTCTTATATTAACCGTAATATAAAATGACCTAATCGGGTCTCTGTTTGCCTTACCCTAGAAGTTTAATAGTGCATTTTACTCGCCATTTCATGCGCTTTGAGATGCGCTTAGCCCAATATGCTATCTGATATAGGAGCGACGTAAATTGAACAAATGTGATAGAATTACGCTGAATTCTTATATTAACCAAAAATATAAAATGATCTAATCGGGTCTCTGATTGCCCTATCATAGAAGATTAATAGTGCATTTTACTCGCCATTCCACGCGCTTTAAGATGCCGCCCAGCCCAGTATGCTATCTGAAATAGGAACGACGTAAATTGAACAAATGTGATAGAATTTTGCTGAATTCTTAAATTAACCATAATATAAAATGATCTAATCGGGTCTCTGATTGCCCTACCCTAGAAGTTTAATAGTGCATTTTACTCGCCATTCCATGCGCTCTGAGATGCCGCTTAGCCCAGTATGCTATCTGAAATAGGAACGACGTAAATTGAACAAATGTGATAGAATTTTGCTGAATTCTTAAATTAACCATAATATAAAATGATCTAATCGGGTCTCTGATTGCCCTACCCTAGAAGTTTAATAGTGCATTTTACTCGTCATTTCATGCGCTTTGACATGCCGCTTAGCCCAATAAGCTGTCTGAAATAGGAGCGACGTAAAATGGACAAATGTGATAGGATTTCGCTGAATTCTTAAATTAACCATAATATAAAATGATCTAATCGGGTCTCTATGTGCCCAGCCCTCGAAGCTTAATAGTGCATTTTACTCGCCATTTCTTGCGCTTTGAGATGCCGCTTAGCCCAATACGCTATCTGAAATAGGAGCGACGTAAATTGAACAAATGTGATAGAATTTCCCTGAAATGTTATATTAAACAAAATATAAAATGATCTATTCGGAACTCTGATTGCCCTATCATAGAAGTTTAGTAGTGCATTTTACTCGCCCTTCCACGCGCTTTAAGATGCCGCCTAGCGCAGTACGCTATCTGAAATAGGAGCGACGTTAGTTGAACAAATGTGATAGAATTACGCTGAATTCTTATATTAACAGTAATATAAAATGATTTATTCGGGTCTCTGTTCGCCCTACCCTAGAAGATTAATAGTGCATTTCACTCGCCATTCCATGTGCTTTGAGATGCCGCTTAGCCCAATACGCTATCTGAAATAGGAGCGACGTAAATTGAACAAATGTGATAGAATTTCGCTGAATCTTATATTAACCAAAATATAAAATGATCTAATCGGGTCTCTGATTGCCCTATCATAGATGTTTAAGAGTGCATTTCACTCGCCATTCCACCCGCTTTGAGATGCCGCCTAGCCCAGTACACTATTTGAAATAGGAGCGACGTAAGTTGAACAAATGTGATAGAATTTCCCTGAAATCTTATATTAAAGAAAATATAAAATGATCTAAACGGGACTCTGATTGCCCTATCATAGAAGTTTAGTAGTGCATTTTACTCGCCCTTCCACGCGCTTTAAGATACCGCGTAGCCCAGCACGCTATCTGAAATAGGAGCGACGTAAATTGAACAAATGTGATAGAATTTCCCTGAAATCTTATATTAAACAATACATAAAATGATCTAAACGGGACTCTGAATGCCCTACCATGGAAGTTTAGTAGTGCATTTTACTCGCACTTCCACGCGCTTTAAGATGCCGCCTTGCCCAGTACACTACCTGAAATAGGAGCGACGCATGTTGAACAAATGTGATAGAATTACGCTGAATTCTTATATTAACAGTAATATAAAATGATCTAATCGGGTCTCTGTTTGCCTTACCCTAGAAGTTTAATAGTGCATTTTACTCGCCATTTCATGCGCTTTGAGATGCCGCTTAGCCCAATACGCTATCTGAAATAGGAGCGACGTAAATTGAACAAATGTGATAGAATTACGCTGAATCCTTATATTAACCAAAATATAAAATGATCTAATCGGGTCTCTGATTGCCCTATCATAGAAGTTTAATAGTGCATTTTACTCGCCATTCCACGCGCTTTAAGATGCCGCCTAGCCCAGTATGCTATCTGAAATAGGAACGACGTAAATTGAACAAATGTGATAGAATTTCGCTGAATTCTTATATTAACCAAAATATAAAATGATCTAATCGGGTCTCTGATTGCCCTATCATAGAAGTTTAATAGTGCATTTTACTCGCCATTCCACGCGCTTTAAGATGCCGCCTAGCCCAGTATGCTATCTGAAATAGGAACGACGTAAATTGAACAAATGTGATAGAATTTCGCTGAATTCTTATATTAACCAAAATATAAAATGATCTAATCGGGTCTCTGATTGCCCTATCATAGATGTTTAAGAGTGCATTTTACTCGCCATTCCACGCGCTTTGAGATGCCGCCTAGCCCAGTACGCTATCTGAAATAGGAGCGACGTAAGTTGAACAAATGTGTTAGAATTACGCTGAATTCTTATATTAACCGTAATATAAAATGGTCTAATCGGATCTCCGTTTGCCTTATCCTAGAAGTTTATTAGTGCATTTTACTCGTCACTCCATGCGCTTTGAGATGCCGCATAGCCCAATACGCTATCTGAAATAGGAGCGACGTAAATTGAACAAACGTGATAGAATTTCGCTGAATTCTTATATTAACCGTAATATAAAATGATCAAATCGGGTCTCTGTTTGCCTTACCCTAGAAGTTTAATAGTGCATTTTACTCGCCATGTCATGCGCTTTGAGATGGCGCTTAGCCCAATACGCTATCTGAAACAGGAGCGACGTAAGTTGAACAAATGTGATAGAATTACGCTGAATTCTTATATTAACCGTAATATAAAATGATCTAATCGGGTCTCCGTTTGCCTTATCCTAGAAGTTTAATAGTGCATTTTACTCGCCATTTCATGCGCATTGAGATGCCGGTTAGCCCAATACGCTATCTGAAATAGGAGCGACATAAATTGAACAAATGTGATAGAGTTTCGCTGAATTCTTAAATTCACCATAATATAAAATGATCTTATCGGGTCTCTGTTTGCCCTACCCTAGAAGTTTAATAGTGCATTTTACTCGCCATTTCTTGCGCTTTGAGATGCCGCTTAGCCCAATACGCTATCTGAAATATCAGCGACGTAAATTGAACAAATGTGATAGAATTACGCTGAATTCTTATATTAACCGTAATATAAAATGATCTGATCGGGTCTCTGTTTGCCTTATCCTAGAAGTTCAGTAGTGCATTTCACTCGTCATTCAATGCGCTTTGATATGCCGCTTAGCCCAATAAGCTATCTGAAATAGGAGCGACGTAAATTGAACAAATGTGATAGAATTTTTCTCAATTCTTAAATAAACCATAATATGAAATGATCTAATCGGGTCTCTGTTTGCCCTACCCTAGAAGTTTAACAGTGCATTTTAGTCGCCATTTCATGCGCTTTGAGATGCCGCTTAGCCCAATACGCTATCTGAAATAGTAGCGACGTAAATTGAACAAACGTGATAGAATTTCCCTGAATTCTTATATTAACCTTAATGTAAAATGATCTAATCGGTTCTCTGTTCGCCCTACCCTAGAAGTTTAATAGTGCCTTTCACTCGTCATTTCATGCGCTTTGAGATGCCGCTTAGCCGAATACGCAATCTGAAACAGGAGCGACGTAAGTTGAACAAATGTGATAGAATTACGCTGAATTCTTATATTAACCAAAATATAAAATGATCTAATCGGCTCTCTGATTGCCCTATCATAGAAGTTTAGTAGTGCATTTTACTCGCCCTTCCACGCGATTTAAGATGCCGCCCAGCCCAGTACGCTAACTGAAATAGGAGCGACGTAAGTTGAACAAATGTGATAGAATTTCGCTGAATTCTTTTATTAACCATAATGTTAAATGATCTAATCGGGTCTCTCTTCGCCCTAGCGTAGAAGCTTAATAGTGCATTTTACACGCCATTTCATGCGCTTTGAGATGCCGCTTAGCCCAATACGCTATCTGAAATAGGAGCGACGTAAATTGAACAAATGTGATAGAATTTCGCTGAATTCTTATATTAACCAAAATATAAAATGATCTAATCGGGTCTCTGTTTGCCCTACCCTAGAAGTTTAATAGAGCATTTTACTCGTCATTTCATGCGCTTTGAGATGCCGCCTAGCCCAGTACGCTATCTGAAATAGGAGCGACGTAAATTGAACAAATGTGATAGAATTTCGCTGAATTCTTTAATTTAACATAATGTTAAATGATCTAATCGGGTCTCTGTTCGCCCTAGCGTACAAGCTTAATAGTGCATTTTATTCGTCATTTCATGCGCTTTGAGATGCCGCTTAGCCCAATATCTATCTGAAATAGGAGCGACGTAAATTGAACAAATGTGATAGAATTTCCCTGAAATCTTATATTAACCGTAATATAAAATGATCTAATCGGGTCTCTGTTTGCATTAAACGAGAAGTTTAATAGTGCATTTTACTCGCCATTCCACGCGCTTTAAGATGCCGCCTATCCGAATACGCTTTCTGAAATAGGAGCGACGTAAGTTGAACAAATGTGATAGAATAACGCTGAATTCTTATATTAACCGTAATATAAAATGGTCTAATCGGGTCTCCGTTTGCCTTATCCTAGAAGTTTAATAGTGCATTTTACTCGCCATTCCACGCGCTTTAAGACACCGCGTAGCCCAGTACGCTATCTGAAATAGGAGCGACGTAAATTGAACAAATGCGATAGCATTTTGCTGAATTCTTTTATTTACCATAATGTTAAATGATCTAATCGGGTCTCTGTTCGCCCTAGCGTACAAGCTTAATAGTGCATTTTATTCGTCATTTCATGCGCTTTGAGATGCCGCTTAGTCCAATACGCTATCTGAAATAGGAGCGACGCAAATTGAACAAATGTGATAGAATTTCGCTGAATTCTTATATTAACCAAAATATAAAATGATCTAATCGGGTCTCTGATTGCCCTATCATAGATGTTTAAGAGTGCATTTTACTCGCCATTCCACCCGCTTTGAGATGCCGCCTAGCCCAGTACGCTATCTGAAATAGGAGCGACGTAAGTTGAACAAATGTGATAGAATTTCCCTGAAATCTTATATTAAAGAAAATATAAAATGATCTAAACGGGACTCTGATTGCCCTATCATAGAAGTTTAGTAGTTCATTTTACTCGCCCTTCCACGCGCTTTAAGATACCGCGTAGCCCAGCACGCTATTTGAAATAGGAGCGACGTAAATTGAACAAATGTGATAGAATTTTGCTGAATTCTTAAATTAACCATAATATAAAATGATGTAATCGGGTCTCTGTTCGCCCTACCCAAGAAGTTTAATAGTGCATTTCTCTCGTCATTTCATGCGCTTGGAGATGCCGCTTAGCCCAATAGCTATCTGAAATAGGAGCGACGTAAATTGAACAAATGTGATAGAATTTCTCTGAAATCTTATATTAAAGAAAATATAAAATGATCTAAACGGGACTCTGATTGCCCTATCATAGACGTTTAGTAGTGCATTTTACTCGCCCTTCCACGCGCTTTAAGATGCCGCCTAGCCCAGTACACTATCTGAAATAGGAGCGACGTAAATTGAACAAATGTGATAGAATTTCGCTGAATTCTTATGTTAACCAAAATATGAAATGATCTTATCGGGTCTCTGATTGCCCTACCCTAGAAGTTTAATAGTGCATTTTACTCGCCCTTTCGTGCGCTGTGAGATGCCGCTTAGCCCAATGCGCTATCTGAAATAGGAGCGACGTAAATTGAACAAATGTGATAGAATTTCGCTGGATTCTTATATTAACCAAAATATAAAATGATCTAATCGGGTCTCTGATTGCCCTATCATAGAAGTTTAATAGTGCATTTTACTCGCCATTCCACGCGCTTTAAGTTGCCGCCTAGCCCAGTACGCTATCTGAAATAGGAGCTACGTAAGCTGAACAAATGTCACAGAATTACGCTGCATTCTTATGTTAACCGTAATATAAAATGATCTAATCGGGTCTCTGTTTGCCTTATCCTAGAAGTTTAATAGTGCATTTTACTCGCCATTTCATGCGCTTTGAGATGCCGCTTAGCCCAATACGCTATCTGAAATAGGAGCGACGTAAATTGAACCAATGTGATAGAATTTCGCTGAATTCTTATAATAACCAAAATATAAAATGATCTAATCCGGTCTCTGTTTGCCCTACCCTAGAAGTTTAATAGTGCATTTTACGAGCCATTTCTTGCGCTTTGAGATGCAGCTTAGCCCAATACGCTATCTGAAATAGGAGCGACGTAAATTGAACAAATGTGATAGAATTTCGCTGAATTCTTATTTTAACCTTAATGTAAAATGATCTGATCGGGTCTTTGTTCGCCCTACCCTAGAAGTTTAACAGTGCATTTCACTCGTCTTTCATGCGCTCTGAGTTGCCGCTTAGCCCAATAAGCTATCTGAAATAGGAGCGACGTAAATTGAACAAATGTGATAGAACTTCGCTGAAATCTTATATTAACCGTAATATAAAATGATCTAATCGGGTCCCTGTTTGCATTACCCGAGAAGTTTAATAGTGCATTTTACTCGCCATTCCACGCGCTTTAAGATGCCGCCTATCCGAGTACGCTTTCTGAAATAGGAGCGACGTAAGTTGAACAAATGTGATAGAATAACGCTGAATTCTTATATTAACCGTAATATAAAATGGTCTAATCGGGTCTCCGTTTGCCTTATCCTAGAAGTTTAATAGTGCATTTAACTCGCCATTCCACGCGCTTTAAGATACCGCGTAACCCAGTACGCTATCTGAAATAGGAGCGACGTAAATTGAACAAATGTGATAGAATTTTGCTGAATTCTTTTATCTACCATAATGTTAAATGATCTAATCGGGTCTCTGTTCGCCCTAGCGTACAAGCTTAATAGTGCTTTTATTCGTCATTTCATGCGCTTTGAGATGCCGCTTAGCCCAATACGCTATCTGAAATAGGAGCGACGCAAATTGAACAAATGTGATAGAATTTCGCTGAATTCTTATATTAACCAAAATATAAAATGATCTAATCGGGTCTCTGATTGCCCTATCATAGAAGATTAATAGTGCATTTTACTCGCCATTCCACGCGCTTTAAGATGCCGCCCAGCCCAGTATGCTATCTGAAATAGGAACGACGTAAATTGAACAAATGTGATAGAATTTTGCTGAATTCTTAAATTAACCATAATATAAAATGATCTAATCGGGTCTCTGATTGCCCTACCCTAGAAGTTTAATAGTGCATTTTACTCGTCATTTCATGCGCTTTGAGATGCCGCTTAGCCCAATAAGCTGTCTGAAATAGGAGCGACGTAAATTGAACAAATGTGATAGAATTTCCCTGAAATGTTATAGTAAACAAAATATAAAATGATCTATTCGGAACTCTGATTGCCCTATCATAGAAGTTTAGTAGTGCATTTTACTCGCCCTTCCACGCGCTTTAAGATGCCGCCTAGCGCAGTACGCTATCTGAAATAGGAGCGACGTTAGTTGAACAAATGTGATAGAATTACGCTGAAATCTTATATTAACCGTAATATAAAATGATCTATTCGGGTCTCTGTTCGCCCTACCCTAGAAGTTTAATAGTGCATTTCACTCACCATTCCATGTGCTTTGAGATGCCGCTTAGCCCAATACGCTATCTGAAATAGGAGCGACGTAAATTGAACAAATGTGATAGAATTTCGCTGAATTCTTATATTAACCAAAATATAAAATGATCTAATCGGGTCTCTGATTGCCCTATCATAGATGTTTAAGAGTGCATTTTACTCGCCATTCCACCCGCGTTGAGATGCCGCCTAGCCCAGTACGCTATCTGAAATAGGAGCGACGTAAGTTGAACAAATGTGATAGAATTTCCCTGAAATCTTTTATTAAAGAAAATATAAAATGATCTAAACGGGACTCTGATTGCCCTATCATAGAAGGTTAGTAGTGCATTTTACTCGCCGTTCCACGCGCTTTAAGATACCGCGTAGCCCAGCACGCTATCTGAAATAGGAGCGACGTAAATTGAACAAATGTGATAGAATTTTGCTGAATTCTTAAATTAACCATAATATAAAATGATGTAATCGGGTCTCTGTTCGCCCTACCCAAGAAGTTTAATAGTGCATTTCTCTCGTCATTTCATGCGCTTGGAGATGCCGCTTAGCCCAATAGCTATCTGAAATAGGAGCGACGTAAATTGAACAAATGTGATAGAATTTCCCTGAAATCTTATATTAAAGAAAATATAAAATGATCTAAACGGGACTCTGATTGCCCTATCATAGACGTTTAGTAGTGCATTTTACTCGCCCTCACACGCGCTTTAAGATGCCGCCTAGCCCAGTACACTATCTGAAATAGGAGCGACGTAAATTGAAAAAATGTTATAGAATTTCGCTGAATTCTTATATTAACCAAAATATAAAATGATCTAATGGGGTCTCTGTTTGCCCTACCCTAGAAGTTTAATAGTGAATTTTACTCGCCATTTCTTGCGCTTTGAGATGCCGCTTAGCCCAATACGCTATCTGAAATAGGAGCGACGTAAAATGAACAAATGTGATAGGATTTCGCTGAATTCTGAAATTAACCATAATATAAAATGATCTAATCGGGTCTCTATGTGCCCAACCCTAGAAGCTTAATAGTTCATTTTACTCGCCATTCCATACGCTCTGAGATGCCGCTTAGCCCAATATGCTATCTGATATAGGAGCGACGTAAATTGAACAAACGTGATAGAATTTCGCTGAATTCTTATATTAACCGTAATATAAAATGACCTAATCGGGTCTCTGTTTGCCTTACCCTAGAAGTTTAATAGTGCATTTTACTCGCCATTTCATGCGCTTTGAGATGCCGCTTAGCCCAATATGCTATCTGATATAGGAACGACGTAAATTGAACAAATGTGATAGAATTACGCTGAATTCTTATATTAACCAAAATATAAAATGATCTAATCGGGTCTCTGATTGCCCTATCATAGAAGATTAATAGTGCATTTTACTCGCCATTCCACGCGCTTTAAGATGCCGCCCAGCCCAGTATGCTATCTGAAATAGGAACGACGTAAATTGAACAAATGTGATAGAATTTTGCTGAATTCTTAAATTAACCATAATATAAAATGATCTAATCGGGTCTCTGATTGCCCTACCCTAGAAGTTTAATAGTGCATTTTACTCGTCATTTCATGCGCTTTGAGATGCCGCTTAGCCCAATAAGCTGTCTGAAATAGGAGCGACGTAAATTGAACAAATGTGATAGAAGTTCCCTGAATACTTATATTAACCTTACTGTAAAATGATCTAATCGGGTCTCTGTTCGCCCTGCCCTAGTAGTTTAATAGTGCATTTTACGCGCCATTTCATGCGCTTTGAAATGCCACTTAGCACAATACGCTATCTGAAATAGGAGCGACGTAAAATGGACAAATGTGATAGGATTTCGCTGAATTCTTAAATTAACCATAATATAAAATGATCTAATCGGGTCTCTATGTGCCCAGCCCTAGAAGCTTAATAGTGCATTTTACTCGCCATTTCTTGCGCTTTGAGATGCCGCTTAGCCCAATACGCTATCTGAAATAGGAGCGACGTAAATTGAACAAATGTGATAGAATTTCCCTGAAATGTTATATTAAACAAAATATAAAATGATCTGTTCGGAACTCTGATTGCCCTATCATAGAAGTTTAGTAGTGCATTTTACTCGCCCTTCCGCGCGCTTTAAGATGCCGCCTAGCGCAGTACGCTATCTGAAATAGGAGCGACGTTAGTTGAACAAATGTGATAGAATTACGCTGAATTCTTATATTAACGGTAATACAAAATGATCTATTCGGGTCTCTGTTCGCCCTACCCTAGAAGATTAATAGTGCATTTCACTCGCCATTCCATGTGCTTTGAGATGCCGCTTAGCCCAATACGCTATCTGAAATAGGAGCGACGTAAATTGAACAAATGTGATAGAATTTCGCTGAATTCTTATATTAACCAAAATATAAAATGATCTAATCGGGTCTCTGATTGCCCTATCATAGATGTTTAAGAGTGCATTTCACTCGCCATTCCACCCGCTTTGAGATGCCGCCTAGCCCAGTACGCTATTTGAAATAGGAGCGACGTAAGTTGAACAAATGTGATAGAATTTCCCTGAAATCTTATATTAAAGAAAATATAAAATGATCTAAACGGGACTCTGATTGCCCTATCATAGAAGTTTAGTAGTGCATTTTACTCGCCCTTCCACGCGCTTTAAGATACCGCGTAGCCCAGCACGCTATCTGAAATAGGAGCGACGTAAATTGAACAAATGTGATAGAATTTCCCTGAAATCTTATATTAAACAATACATAAAATGATCTAAACGGGACTCTGAATGCCCTACCATGGAAGTTTAGTAGTGCATTTTACTCGCCCTTCCACGCGCTTTAAGATGCCGCCTTGCCCAGTACACTACCTGAAATAGGAGCGACGCATGTTGAACAAGTGTGATAGAATTACGCTGAATTCTTATATTAACAGTAATATAAAATGATCTAATCGGGTCTCTGTTTGCCTTACCCTAGAAGTTTAATAGTGCATTTTACTCGCCATTTCATGCGCTTTGAGATGCCGCTTAGCCCAATACGCTATCTGAAATAGGAGCGACGTAAATTGAACAAATGTGATAGAATTACGCTGAATCCTTATATTAACCAAAATATAAAATGATCTAATCGGGTCTCTGATTGCCCTATCATAGAAGTTTAATAGTGCATTTTACTCGCCATTCCACGCGCTTTAAGATGCCGCCTAGCCCAGTATGCTATCTGAAATAGGAACGACGTAAATTGAACAAATGTGATAGAATTTCGCTGAATTCTTATATTAACCAAAATATAAAATGATCTAATCGGGTCTCTGATTGCCCTATCATAGAAGTTTAATAGTGCATTTTACTCGCCATTCCACGCGCTTTAAGATGCCGCCTAGCCCAGTATGCTATCTGAAATAGGAACGACGTAAATTGAACAAATGTGATAGAATTTCGCTGAATTCTTATATTAACCAAAATATAAAATGATCTAATCGGGTCTCTGATTGCCCTATCATAGATGTTTAAGAGTGCATTTTACTCGCCATTCCACGCGCTTTGAGATGCCGCCTAGCCCAGTACGCTATCTGAAATAGGAGCGACATAAGTTGAACAAAAGTGTTAGAATTACGCTGAATTCTTATATTAACCGTAATATAAAATGGTCTAATCGGATCTCCGTTTGCCTTATCCTAGAAGTTTATTAGTGCATTTTACTCGTCACTCCATGCGCTTTGAGATGCCGCATAGCCCAATACGCTATCTGAAATAGGAGCGACGTAAATTGAACAAACGTGATAGAATTTCGCTGAATTCTTATATTAACCGTAATATAAAATGATCTAATCGGGTCTCTGTTTGCCTTACCCTAGAAGTTTAATAGTGCATTTTACTCGCCATTTCATGCGCATTGAGATGCCGGTTAGTCCATTACGCTATCTGAAATAGGAGCGACATAAATTGAACAAATGTGATAGAGTTTCGCTGAATTCTTAAATTCACCATAATATAAAATGATCTTATCGGGTCTCTGTTTGCCCTACCCTAGAAGTTTAATAGTGCATTTTACTCGCCATTTCTTGCGCTTTGAGATGCCGCTTAGCCGAAAACGCTATCTGAAATAGTAGCGACGTAAATTGAACAAACGTGATAGAATTTCCCTGAATTCTTATATTAACCTTAATGTAAAATGATCTAATCGGTTCTCTGTTCGCCCTACCCTAGAAGTTTAATAGTGCCTTTCACTCGTCATTTCATGCGCTTTGAGATGCCGCTTAGCCCAATACGCAATCTGAAACAGGAGCGACGTAAGTTGAACAAATGTGATAGAATTACGCTGAATTCTTATATTAACCAAAATATAAAATGATCTAATCGGCTCTCTGATTGCCCTATCATAGAAGTTTAGTAGTGCATTTTACTCGCCCTTCCACGCGATTTAAGATGCCGCCCAGCCCAGTACGCTAACTGAAATAGGAGCGACGTAAGTTGAACAAATGTGATAAAATTTCGCTGAATTCTTTTATTAACCATAATGTTAAATGATCTAATCGGGTCTCTCTTCGCCCTAGCGTAGAAGCTTAATAGTGCATTTTACACGCCATTTCATGCGCTTTGAGATGCCGCTTAGCCCAATACGCTATCTGAAATAGGAGCGACGTAAATTGAACAAATGTGATAGAATTTCGCTGAATTCTTATATTAACCAAAATATAAAATGATCTAATCGGGTCTCTGATTGCCCTACCCTAGAAGTTTAATAGTGCATTTTACTCCCCATTTCATGCACCTTGAGATGCCGCTTATCCCAATACGCTATCTGAAATAGGAGGGACGTAAATTGAACAAATGTGATAGAATTTGCGTGAATTCTTATATTAACCTTAATGTAAAAGGATCTAATCGGGTCTTTGTTCGCCCAACCCTAGAAGTTTAATAGTGCCTTTCACTCGTCATTTCATGCGCTTTGAGATGCCGCTTAGCCCAATACGCTATCTGAAATAGTAGCGACGTATATTGAACAAACGTGATAGAATTTCCCTGAATTCTTATATTAACCTTAATGTAAAATGATCTAATCGGTTCTCTGTTCGCCCTACCCTAGAAGTTTAATAGTGCATTTTACTCGACATTTCATGCGCTTTGAGATGCCTCTTAGCCCAATACGCTATCTGAAATAGGAGCGACGTAAATTGAACAAGTGTGATAGAATTTCGTTGAATTCTTAAATTAACCATAATATAAAATGATCTAATCGGGTCTCTGTTTGCAATACCCTAGATGTTTGATAGTGCATTTTGCTCGCCATTTAATGCGCTTTGAGATCCCGCGTAGCCCAATACGCTATCTGAAATAGGAGCGACGTAAATTGAACAAATGTGATAGAATTTCCCTGAAATCTTATATTAAACAAAATATAAAATGATCTAATCGGGACTCCGATTGCCCTATCATAGAAGTTTAGCACTGCATTTTACTCGCCATTCCACGCGCTTTAAGATGCCGCCTAGCCCAGTACGCTATCTGAAATAGGAACGACGTAAATTGAACAAATGTGATAGAATTTTGTTGAATTCTTAAATTAACCATGATATAAAATAATCTAATCGGGTCTCTGTTTGCCATACCCTAGAAGTTTAATAGTGGATTTTGCTCGCCATTTCATGCGCTTTGAGATGCCGCTTAGCCCAATACGCTATCTGAAATAGGAGCGACGTAAATTGAACAAATGTGATAGAATTTCCCTGAATTCTTATATTAACCTTAATGTAAAATGATCTAATCGGGTCTCTGTTCGCCCTACCCTAGAAGTTGAATAGTGCATTTCACTCGCCATTTCATGCGCTTTGAGATGCCGCATAGCCCAGTACGCTATCTGAAATAGGAACGACGCAAATTGAACAAATGTGATAGAATTTTGCTGAATTCTTAAATTAACCATAATATAAAATGATCTAATCGGGTCTCTGTTCGCCCTAGCCGAGAAGTTTAATAGTGCATTTTATTCGCCATTTCATGCGCTTTGAGATGCCGCTTAGCCCAATACGCTATCTGGAATTGGAGCGACGTAAATTGAACAAACGTGATAGGATTTCGCTGAATTCTTATATTAACCAAAATATAAAATGATCTAATCGGGTCTCTGATTGCCCTATCATAGAAGGCTAATAGTGCATTTTACTCGCTATTCCACGCGCTTTAAGATGCCGGCTAGCCCAGTAGGCTATCTGAAATAGGAGTGACGTAAATTGAACAAATGTGATAGAATTACTCTTAATTCTTTTATTAACCATAATGAAATATGATCTAATCGGGTCTCTGTTTGCCTTACCCTAGAAGTTTAATAGTGCATTTTACTCGCCATTTCATCCGCTTTGAGATGCCGCTTAGCCCAATACGCTATCTGAAATAGGAGCGACGTAAATCGAACAAATGTGATAGAATTTCGATGAATTCTTAAATTAACCATAATATACAATGATCTAATCGGGTCTCTGTTCGCCCTAGCCTAGACGTTTAATAGTGCATTTTATTCGCCATTTCATGCGCTTTGAGATGCCGCTTAGCCCAATACGCTATCTGGAATTGGAGCGACGTAAATTGAACAAACGTGATAGGATTTCGCTGAATTCTTATATTAACCAAAATATAAAATGATCTAATCGGGTCTCTGATTGCCCTATCATAGAAGGCTAATAGTGCATTTTACTCGCTATTCCACGCGCTTTAAGATGCCGGCTAGCCCAGTAGGCTATCTGAAATAGGAGTGACGTAAATTGAACAAATGTAATAGAATTTCCGTGAATTCTTATATTAACCTTAATGTAAAATGATCTAATCGGGTCTCTGTTCGCCTTACCATAGAAGTCTAATGGTGCATTTCACTCGCCATTTCATGCGCTTTGAGATGCCGCTTAGCCCAATACGCTATCTGAAATAGGAGCGACGTAAGTTGAACAAAAGTGATAGAATTTCGCAGAATCCTTATATTAACCAAAATATAAAATGATCTGATCGGGTCTCTGATTGCCCTACCATAGAAGGCGAATAGTGCATTTTACTCGCTATTCCACGCGCTTTAAGGTGCCGGCTAGCCCAGTAAGCTATCTGAAATAGGAGTGACGTAAATTGAACAAATGTGATAGAATTACTCTTAATTCTTTTATTAACCATAATGTAATATGATCTAATCGGGTCTCTGTTTGCCATACCCTAGAAGTTTAATAGTGGATTTTGCTCGCCATTTCATGCGCATTGAGATGCCGCATAGCCCAGTACGCTATCTGAACTAGGAGCGACGTAAGTTGAACAAAAGTGATAGAATTTCGCAGAATCCTTATATTAACCAAAATATAAAATGATCTGATCGGGTCTCTGATTGCCCTACCATAGAAGTTTAGTAGAGCATTTT
This sequence comes from Macropis europaea, assembly GCA_916610135.2. NCBI lineage: Eukaryota > Metazoa > Arthropoda > Insecta > Hymenoptera > Melittidae > Macropis > Macropis europaea. The sequence continues at coordinate 17,903 of CAKAJE020000237.1, forward strand.
ACTCGCCATTCCACGCGCTTCAAGATGCCGCGTAGCCCAATACGCTATCTGAAATGGGAGCGACGTAAATTGAACAAATGTGATAGAATTTCGCTGAATTCTTAAATTAACCATAATATAAAATGATCTAATCGAGTCTCTGTTCGCCCTACCCTAGAAGTTTGATAGTGCATTTCTCTCGTCATTTCATGCGCTTTAAGATGCCGCTTAGCCCTGTAACCTATCTGAAATAGGAGCGATGTAAATTGAACAAATGTGATAGAATTTCCCTGAAGTCTTATATTAAACAAAATATAAAATGAAGTAATCGGGTCTCTGTTCGCCCTACCCAACAAGTTTAATAGTGCATTTCTCTCGTCATTTCATGCGCTTGGAGATGCCGCTTAGCCCAATAGCTATCTGAAATAGGAGCGACGTAAATTGAAGAAATGTGATAGAACTTCGCTGAATTCTTATATTAACCGTAATATAACATGATCTGATCGGGTCTCTGCTTGCCCCACCCTAGAAGTTTAATAGTGCATTGTACTCGCCATTTCATGCGCCTTGAGATGCCGCGTAGCCCAATACGCTATCTGAAATGGGAGCGACGTAAATTGAACAAATGTGATAGAATTTCGCTGAATTCTTAAATTAACCATAATATAAAATGATCTAATCGAGTCTCTGTTCGCCCTACCCTAGAAGTTTAATAGTGCATTTCACTCGACATTTCATGCGCTTTGAGATGCCGCTTAGCCCAATAAGCTATCTGAAATAGGAGCGACGTAAATTGAACAAATGTGATAGAATTTCGCTGAATTCTCATATTAACATTAATGTAAACTGATCTAATCGAGTCTCTGTTCGCCCTACCCTAGAAATTTAATAGTGCATTTTACTCGCCATTCCACGCGCTTTAAGATGACGCCTAGCCCAGTACGCTATCTGAAATAGGAGCGACGTAAATTGAACAAATGTGATAGAATATCGCTGAATCCTTATATTAACCAAAATATAAAATGATCTAATCGGGTCTCTTATTGCCCTATCATAGAAGTTTCATAGGGTATTTTACTCGCCATTACACGCGCTTTAAGATGCCGCCTAGCCCAGTACGCTATCTGAAATAGGAGCGACGTAAATTGAACAAATGTGATAGAATTTCCCTGAATTATTATATTAACCCAAATATAAAATGATCTAATCGGGTCCCTGACTGCCCTATCATCGAAGTTAAATAGTGAATTTCACTCGACATTCCACGCGCTTTAAGATGCCGCCTAGCCCAGTACGCAATCTGAAATAGGAGCGACGTAAATTGAACAAATGTGATAGAATTTCCCTGAATTCTTAAATTAACCATAATATAAAATGATCTAATCGGGTTTCTGTTCGCCCTAGCCGAGAAGATTAATAGTGCATTTTATTCGCCATTTCATGCGCTTTGAGATGCCGCTTAGCCCAATACGCTATCTGAAATAGGAGTGACGTAAATTCAACAAATGTGATAGAATTACGCTTAATTCTTATATTAACCGTAATATAAAATGTTCTAATCGGGTCTCTCTTTCCCTTACCCTAGAAGTTTAACAGTGCACTTGCCTCGCCATTTCATGCGCTTTGAGATGCCGCTTAGCCCAATACGCTACCTGAAATAGGAGCGACGTAAATTGAACAAATGTGATAGAATTTCGCTGAATTCTTATATTAACCCAAATATAAAATGATCTAATCGGGTCTCTGATTGCCCTATCATCGAAGTTAAATAGTGAATTTCACTCGCCATTCCACGCGCTTTAAGATGCCGCCTAGCCCAGTACGCTATCTGAAATAGGAGCGACGTAAATTGAACAAATGTGATAGAATTTTGCTGAATTCTTAAATTAACCATAATATAAAATGATCTAATCGGGTCTCTGTTTGCCCTACCGTAGAAGTTTAATAGTGCATTTTACTCGCCATTTCATGCGCTTTGAGATGCCTCTTAGCCCAATACGCTATCTGAAATAGGAGCGACGTAACTTGACAAATGTGATAGAATTTCGCTGAATTGTTGTATGAACCATAATGTAAAATGATCTAATCGGGTCTCTGTTCGCCCTAGCCCCGAGGTTTAATAGTGCATTTTACTCGCCATTCCACGCGCTTTAAGTTACCGCCTAGCCCAGTACGCTATCTAAAATAGGAGCGACGTAAATTGAACAAATGTGATAGAATTTTGCTGAATCCTTAAATTAACGGTAATATAAAATGATCTAATCGGGTCTCTGTTTGCCCTACCCTAGAAGTTTCATAGTGCATTTTACTCGCCATTTCATGCGCTTTGAGATGCCGCTTAGCCCAATACACTATCTGAAACGTGAGCGACGTAAATTGAACAAATGTGATAGAATTTCACTGAATTCTTATATTAACCCAAATATAAAAAGATCTAATCGGGTCTCTGATTGCCCTATCATCGATGTTAAATAGTGAATTTCACTCGCCATTCCACGCGCATTAAGATGCCGCCTAGCCCAGTACCCTATCTGAAATAGGAGCGACGTAAATTGAACAAATGTGACAGAATTTTGCTGAATTCTTAAATTAACCATAATATAAAATGATCTAATCGGGTCTCTGTTCGCCCTACCCTAGAAGTTTGATAGTGCATTTCTCTCGTCATTTCATGCGCTTTAAGATGCCGCTTAGCACTGTAACCTATCTGAAATAGGAGCGATGTAAATTGAACAAATGTGATAGAATTTCCCTGAAGTCTTATATTAAACAAAATATAAAATGATCTAATCGGGTCTCTGATTGCCCTATCATAGAAGTTTAGTAGTGCATTTTACTCGCCATTCCACGCGCTTTAAGATGCCGCCTAGCCCAGTACGCTATCTAAAATAGGAGCGACGTAAGTTGAACAAATGTGATAGAATTACGCTTAATTCTTATATTAACCGTAATATAAAATGATCTAATCGGGTCTCTGTTTGCCTTATCCTAGAAGTTTAGTATTGCATTTTACTCGTCATTTCATGCGCTTTGAGATGCCGCTTAACCAAATACGCTATCTGAAATAGGAGCGACGTAAATTGAACAAATGTGATAGAATTTCCCTGAAATCTTATATTGAACAAAATATAAAATGATCTAATTGGGGCTCTGATTGCCCTATCATAGAAGTTTAGTAGTGCATTTTACTCGCCCTTCCAGGCGCTTTAAGATACCGTCTAGCCCAATACGCTATCTGAAATAGGAGCGACGTAAATTGAACAAATGTGATAGAATTTCCCCGAAATCTTATATTGAACAAAATATAAAATGATCTAATCGGGTCTCTTATTGCCCTATCATAGAAGTTTCATAGGGTATTTTACTCGCCATTCCACGCGCTTTAAGATGCCGCCTAGCCCAGTACGCTATCTGAAATAGGAAGGACGTAAATTGAACAAGTGTGATAGAATTTCGTTGAATTCTTAAATTAACCATAATATAAAATGATCAAATCGGGTCTCTGTCTGCCATACCCTAGAAGTTTAATAGTGCATTTTATTCGCCATTTCATGTGCTTTGAGATGCCGCTTAGCCCAATACGCTATCTGAAATATCAGCGACGTAAATTGAACAAATGTGATAGAATTTCGCTGAATTCTTATATTAACCTTAATGTAAAATGATCTAATCGGGTCTCTGTTCGCCCTACCCTAGAAGTTTAATAGTGCATTTCTCTCGTCATTTCATGCGCTTTAAGATGCCGCTTAGCCCTGTAACCTATCTGAAATAGGAGCGATGTAAATTGAACAAATGTGATAGAATTTCCCTGAAGTCTTATATTAAACAAAATATAAAATGATCTAATCGGGTCTCTGATTGCCCTATCATAGAAGTTTAGAAGTGCATTTTACTCGCCATTCCACGCGCTTTAAGATGCCGCTTAGCCCACTACGCTATCTGAAATAGGAGCGACGTAAATTGAGCAAACGTGATAGGATTTCCCTGAATTCTTATATTAACCCTAATGTTAAATGATCTAATCGGTTCTCTGTTCGCCCTACCCTAGAAGTTTAATAGTGCCTTTCACTCGTCATTTCATGCGCTTTGAGATGCCGCTTAGCCCAATACGCTATCTGAAATAGTAGCGACGTAAAATGAACAAACGTGATAGAATTTCCCTGAATTCTTATATTAACCTTAATGTAAAATGATCTAATCGGTTCTCTGTTCGCCCTACCCTAGAAGTTTAATAGTGCATTTTACTCGACATTTCATGCGCTTTGAGATGCCTCTCAGCCCAATACGCTATCTGAAATACGAGCGACGTAAATTGAACAAATGTGATACAATTTCCCTGAAATCTTATATTAAACAAAATATAAAATGATCTAATCGGGTCTCTGATTGCCCTACCATAGAAGTTTCGTTGAGCATTTTACTCGCCATTCCACGCGCTTTAAGATGCCGCTAAGCCCAATACGCTATCTGGAATAGGAGCGACGTAAATTGAACAAATGTGATAGAATTTCGCTGAATCCTTATATTAACCAAAATATAAAATGATCTAATCGGGTCTCTTATTGTCCTATCATAGTAGTTTCATAGTGTATTTTACTCGCCATTCCACGCGCTTTAAGATGCCGCCTAGCCCAGTACGCTATCTGAAATAGGAACGACGTAAATTGAACAAATGTGATAGAATTTTGCTGAATTCTTAAACTAAGCATGATATAAAATGATCTAATCGGGTCTCTGTTTGCCATTCCCTAGAAGTGTAATAGTGGATTTTGCTCGCCATTTCATGCGCTTTGAGATGCCGCTGAGCCCAATACGCTATCTGAAATAGGAGCGACGTAAATTGAACAAATGTGATAGAATTTCCCTGAATTCTTATATTAACCTTAATGTAAAATGATCTAATCGGGTCTCTGTTCGCCCTACCCTAGAAGTTGAATAGTGCATTTCACTCGCCATTTCATGCGCTTTGAGATGCCGCATAGCCCAGTACGCTATCTGAAATAGGAACGACGTAAATTGAACAAATGTGATAGAATTTTGCTGAATTCTTAAATTAACCATAATATAAAATGATCTAATCGGGTCTCTGTTCGCCCTAGCCGAGAAGTTTAATAGTGCATTTTATTCGCCATTTCATGCGCTTTGAGATGCCGCTTAGCCCAATACGCTATCTGGAATTGGAGCGACGTAAATTGAACAAACGTGATAGGATTTCGCTGAATTCTTATATTAACCAAAATATAAAATGATCTAATCGGGTCTCTGATTGCCCTATCATAGAAGGCTAATAGTGCATTTTACTCGCTATTCCACGCGCTTTAAGATGCCGGCTAGCCCAGTAGGCTATCTGAAATAGGAGTGACGTAAATTGAACAAATGTGATAGAATTACTCTTAATTCTTTTATTAACCATAATGAAATATGATCTAATCGGGTCTCTGTTTGCCTTACCCTAGAAGTTTAATAGTGCATTTTACTCGCCATTTCATCCGCTTTGAGATGCCGCTTAGCCCAATACGCTATCTGAAATAGGAGCGACGTAAATCGAACAAATGTGATAGAATTTCGTTGAATTCTTAAATTAACCATAATATACAATGATCTAATCGGGTCTCTGTTCGCCCTAGCCTAGACGTTTAATAGTGCATTTTATTCGCCATTTCATGCGCTTTGAGATGCCGCTTAGCCCAATACGCTATCTGGAATTGGAGCGACGTAAATTGAACAAACGTGATAGGATTTCGCTGAATTCTTATATTAACCAAAATATAAAATGATCTAATCGGGTCTCTGATTGCCCTATCATAGAAGGCTAATAGTGCATTTTACTCGCTATTCCACGCGCTTTAAGATGCCGGCTAGCCCAGTAGGCTATCTGAAATAGGAGTGACGTAAATTGAACAAATGTAATAGAATTTCCGTGAATTCTTATATTAACCTTAATGTAAAATGATCTAATCGGATCTCTGTTCGCCTTACCATAGAAGTCTAATGGTGCATTTCACTCGCCATTTCATGCGCTTTGAGATGCCACTTAGCCCAATACGCTATCTGAAATAGGAGCGACGTAAGTTGAACAAATGTGATAGAATTTCGCTGAATTCTTTTATTAACCATAATGTAAAATGATCTGATCGGGTCTCTGTTCGCCCTAGCCTAGAAGTTTAATAGTGAATTTTATTCGCCACTTCATGCGCTTTGAGATGCCGCTTAGCCGAATACGCTATCTGAAATAGGAGCGACATAAATTGAACAAATGTGATACAATTTCCCTGAAATCTTATATTAAACAAAATATAAAATGATCTAATCGGGTCTCTGATTGCCCTACCATAGAAGTTTAGTAGAGCATTTTACTCGCCATTCCACGCGCTTTAAGATGCCGCTAAGCCCAATACGCTATCTGGAATAGGAGCGACGTAAATTGAACAAACGTGATAGGATTTCGCTGAATTCTTATATTAACCAAAATATAAAATGATCTAATCGGGTCTCTGATTGCCCTACCATAGAAGGCTAATAGTGCATTTTACTCGCTATTCCACGCGCTTTAAGGTGCCGGCTAGCCCAGTAAGCTATCTGAAATAGGAGTGACGTAAATTGAACAAATGTGATAGAATTACTCTTAATTCTTTTATTAACCATAATGTAATATGATCTAATCGGGTCTCTGTTTGCCATACCCTAGAAGTTTAATAGTGGATTTTGCTCGCCATTTCATGCGCATTGAGATGCCGCATAGCCCAGTACGCTATCTGAACTAGGAGCGACGTAAGTTGAACAAAAGTGATAGAATTTCGCTGAATCCTTATATTAACCAAAATATAAAATGATCTTATCGGGTCTCTGATTGCCCTACCATAGAAGTTTAGTAGAGCATTTTACTCGCCATTCCACGCGCTTTAAGATGCCGCGTAGCCCAATACGCTATCTGAAATGGGAGCGACGTAAATTGAACAAATGTGATAGAATTTCGCTGAATTCTTAAATTAACCATAATATAAAATGATCTAATCGAGTCTCTGTTCGCCCTACCCTAGAAGTTTGATAGTGCATTTCTCTCGTCATTTCATGCGCTTTAAGATGCCGCCTAGCCCAGTACGCTATCTGAAATAGGAGCGACGTAAATTGAACAAATGTGATAGAATTTCGCTGAATTCTTTAATTTAACATAATGTTAAATGATCTAATCGGGTCTCTGTTCGCCCTAGCGTACAAGCTTAATAGTGCATTTTATTCGTCATTTCATGCGCTTTGAGATGCCGCTTAGCCCAATACGCTATCTGAAATAGAAGCGACGCAAATTGAACAAATGTAATAGAATTTCGCTGAATTCTTATATTAACTATAATATAAAATGATGTAATCGGGTCTCTGTTCGCCATACCCAAGAAGTTTAATAGTGCATTTCTCTCGTCATTTCATGGGCTTTGAGATGCCGCTTAGCCCAATAGCTATCTGAAATAGGAGCGACGTAAATTGAACAAATGTGATAGAATTTCCCTGAAATCTTGTATTAACCGTAATATAAAATGATCTAATCGGGTCTCTGTTTGCATTACCCGAGAAGTTTAATAGTGCATTTTACTCGCCATTCCACGCGCTTTAAGATGCCGCCTATCCGAGTACGCTTTCTGAAATAGGAGCGACGTAAGTTGAACAAATGTGATAGAATAACGCTGAATTCTTATATTAACCGTAATATAAAATGGTCTAATCGGGTCTCCGTTTGCCTTATCCTAGAAGTTTAATAGTGCATTTTACTCGCCATTCCACGCGCTTTAAGACACCGCGTAGCCCAGTACGCTATCTGAAATAGGAGCGACGTAAATTGAACAAATATGATAGAATTTTGCTGAATTCTTTTATTTACCATAATGTTAAATGATCTAATCGCGTCTCTGTTCGCCCTAGCGTACAAGCTTAATAGTGCATTTTATTCGTCATTTCATGCGCTTTGAGATGCCGCTTAGCCCAATACGCTATCTGAAATAGGAGCGACGCAAATTGAACAAATGTGATAGAATTTCGCTGAATTCTTATATTAACCAAAATATAAAATGATCTAATCGGGTCTCTGATTGCCCTGTCATAGATGTTTAAGAGTGCATTTTACTCGCCAGTCCACCCGCTTTGAGATGCCGCCTAGCCCAGTACGCTATCTGAAATAGGAGCGACGTAAGTTGAACAAATGTGATAGAATTTCGCTGAATTCTTATTTTAACCTTAATGTAAAATGATCTAATCGGGTCTTTGTTCGCCCTACCCTAGAAGTTTAACAGTGCATTTCACTCGTCTTTCATGCGCTCTGAGTTGCCGCTTAGCCCAATAAGCTATCTGAAATAGGGGCGACGTAAATTGAACAAATGTGATAGAACTTCGCTGAATTCTTATATTAACCAAAATATAAAATGATCTAATCCGGTCTCTGTTTGCCCTACCCTAGAAGTTTAATAGTGCATTTTACGAGCCATTTCTTGCGCTTTGAGATGCAGCTTAGCCCAATACGCTATCTGAAATAGGAGCGACGTAAATTGAACAAATGTGATAGAATTTCGCTGAATTCTTATTTTAACCTTAATGTAAAATGATCTAATCGGGTCTTTGTTCGCCCTACCCTAGAAGTTTAACAGTGCATTTCACTCGTCTTTCATGCGCTCTGAGTTGCCGCTTAGCCCAATAAGCTATCTGAAATAGGGGCGACGTAAATTGAACAAATGTGATAGAACTTCGCTGAATTCTTATATTAACCGTAATATAAAATGATCTGATCGGGTCTCTGCTTGCCCCACCCTAGAAGTTGAATAGTGCATTTTACTCGCCCTTTCGTGCGCTTTGAGATGCCGCTTAGCCCAATACGCTATCTGAAATAGGAGCGACGTAAATTGAACAAATGTGATAGAATTTCGCTGGATTCTTATATTAACCAAAATATAAAATGAACTAATCGGGTCTCTGATTGCCCTATCGTAGAAGTTTAATAGTGCATTTTACTCGCCATTCCACGCGGTTTAAGTTGCCGCCTAGCCCAGTACGCTATATGAAATAGGAGCTACGTAACTTGAACAAATGTGACAGAATTACGCTGAATTCTTATATTAACCGTAATATAAAATGATCTAATCGGGTCTCTGTTTGCCTTATCCTAGAAGTTTAATAGTGCACTTTACTCGCCATTTCATGCGCTTTGAGATGCCGCTTAGCCCAATAAGCTATCTGAAATAGGAGCGATGTAACTTGAACAAATGTGATAGAATTTCGCTGAATTCTTAAATTAACCATAATATGAAATGACCTAATCGGGTCTCTGTTTGCCCTACCCTAGAAGTTTAATAGAGCATTTTACTCGTCATTTCATGCGCTTTGAGATGCTGCCTAGCCCAGTACGCTATCTGAAATAGGAGCGACGTAAATTGAACAAATGTGATAGAATTTCGCTGAATTCTTTTATTTAACATAATGTTAAATGATCTAATCGGGTCTCTGTTCGCCCCAGCGTACAAGCTTAATAGTGCATTTTACTCGTCATTTCATGCGCTTTGAGATGCCGCTTAGCCCAATACGCTATCTGAAATAGGAGCGACGCGAATTGAACAAATGTGATAGAATTTCGCTGAATTCTTATATTAACCATAATATAAAATGATGTAATCGGGTCTCTGTTCGCCCTACCCAAGAAGTTTAATAGTGCATTTCTTCTCGTCATTTCATGCGCTTTGAGATGCCGCTTAGCCCAATAGCTATCTGAAATAGGAGCGACGTAAATTGAACAAATGTGATAGAATTTCCCTGAAATCTTATATTAACCGTAATATAAAATGATCTAATCGGGTCTCTGTTTGCATTACCCGAGAAGTTTAATAGTGCATTTTACTCGCCATTCCACGCGCTTTAAGATGCCGCCTATCCGAGTACGCTTTCTGAAATAGGAGCGACGTAAGTTGAACAAATGTGATAGAATAACGCTGAATTCTTATATTAACCGTAATATAAAATGGTCTAATCGGGTCTCCGTTTGCCTTATCCTAGAAGTTTAATAGTGCATTTTACTCGCCATTCCACACGCTTTAAGATACCGCGTAGCCCAGTACGCTATCTGAAATAGGAGCGACGTAAATTGAACAAATGTGATAGAATTTTGCAGAATTCATTTATTTACCATAATGTTAAATGATCTAATCGGGTCTCTGTTCGCCCTAGCGCACAAGCTTAATAGTGCATTTTATTCGTCATTTCATGCGCTTTGAGATGCCGCTTAGCCCAATACGCTATCTGAAATAGGAGCGACGCAAATTGAACAAATGTGATAGAATTTCGCTGAATTCTTATATTAACCAAAATATAAAATGATCTAATCGGGTCTCTGATTGCCCTATCATAGAAGATTAATAGTGCATTTTACTCGCCATTCCACGCGCTTTAAGATGCCGCCCAGCCCAGTATGCTATATGAAATAGGAACGACGTAAATTGAACAAATGTGATAGAATTTTGCTGAATTCTTAAATTAACCATAATATAAAATGATGTAATCGGGTCTCTGATTGCCCTACCCTCGAAGTTTAATAGTACATTTTACTCGTCATTTCATGCGCTTTGAGATGCCGCTTAGCCCAATTAGCTGTCTGAAATAGGAGCGACGTAAATTGAACAAATGTGATAGAAGTTCCCTGAATACTTATATTAACCTTAATGTAAAATGATCTAATCGGGTCTCTGTTCGGCCTGCCCTAGAAGTTTAATGGTGCATTTTACTCGCCATTTCATGCGCTTTGAGATGCCGCTTAGCCCAATACGCTATCGGAAATTGGAGCGACGTAAAATGAACAAATGTGATAGGATTTCGCTGAATTCTTAAATTAACCATAATATAAAATGATCTAATCGGGTCTCTATGTGCCCAACCCTAGAAGCTTAATAGTGCATTTTACTTGCCCTTTCGTGCGCTGTGAGATGCCGCTTAGTCCAATACGCTATCTGAAATAGGAGCGACGTAAATTGAACAAATGTGATAGAATTTCGCTGAATTCTTAAATTAACCATAATATAAAATGGTCTAATGGGGTCTCTGTTTGCCCTACCCTAGAAGTTTAATAGTGCATTTTACTCGCCATTTCTTGCGCTTTGAGATGCCGCTTAGCACAAGTCGCTATCTGAAATAGGAGCGATGTAAATTGAACAAATGTGATAGAATTTCGCTGAATTCTTATATTAACCAAAATATAAAATGATCTAATCCGGTCTCAGTTTGCCCTACCCTAGAAGTTTAATAGTGCATTTTACGAGCCATTGCTTGCGCTTTGAGATGCAGCTTAGCCCAATACGCTATCTGAAATAGGAGCGACGTAAATTGAAAAAATGTGATAGAATTTCGCTGAATTCTTATTTTAACCTTAATGTAAAATGATCTAATCGGGTCTTTGTTCGCCCTACCCTAGAAGTTTAACAGTGCATTTTACTCGTCTCTCATGCGCTCTGAGTTGCCGCTTAGCCCAATAAGCTATCTGAAATAGGAGCGACGTAAATTGAACAAATGTGATAGAACTTCGCTGAATTCTTATATTAACCGTAATATAAAATGATCTGATCGGGTCTCTGCTTGCCCCACCCTAGAAGTTTAATAGTGCATTTTACTCGCCCTTTCGTGCGCTTTGAGATGCCGCTTAGCCCAATACGCTGTCTGAAATAGGAGCGACGTAAATTGAACAAATGTGATAGAATTTCGCTGGATTCTTATATTAACCGAAATATAAAATGAACTAATCGGGTCTCTGATTGCCCTATCGTAGAAGTTTAATAGTGCATTTTACTCGCCATTCCACGCGGTTTAAGTTGCCGCCTAGCCCAGTACGCTATCTGAAATAGGAGCTACGTAACTTGAACAAATGTGACAGAATTACGCTGAATTCTTATATTAACCGTAATATAAAATGATCTGATCGGGTCTCTGTTTGCCCAATCCTAGAAGTTTAGTAGTGCATTTCACTCGTCATTTCATGCGCTTTGAGATGCCGCTTAGCCCAATAAGCTATCTGAAATAGGAGCGACGTAAATTATAACAAATGTGATAGAATTTTTCTGAATTCTTAAATAAACCATAATATGAAATGATCTAATCGGGTCTCTGTTTGCCCTACCCTAGAAGGTTAACAGTGCATTTTGCTCGCCATTTCATGCGCTTTGAGATGCCGCTTAGCCCACTACGCTATCTGAAATAGGAGCGACGTAAATTGAACAAACGTGATAGGATTTCCCTGAATTCTTATATTAACCTTAATGTTAAATGATCTAATCGGGTCTCTGTTCGCCCTATCATAGAACTTTAATAGTGCATTTTATTCGCCATTTCATACGCTTGGAGATGCCGCTTAGCCCAATACGCTATCTGAAATAGGAGCGATGTAAATTGAACAAATGTGATAGAATTTCGCTTAATTCATATATTGACCATAATGTAAAATGATCTAATCGGGTCTCCGTTCGCCCTAGCGTAGAAGTTTAATGGTGCATTTTATACGCCATTTCATGCGCTTTGAGATGCCGCTTAGCCCAATACGCTATCTGAAATAGGAGCGACGTAAATCGAACAAATGTGATAGAATTACGCTGTATTCTTATATTAACCGTAATATAAAATGATCTCACCGGGTCTCTGATTGCCCTACCCTAGAAGTTTAATAGTGCATTGTACTCGCCATTTCATGCGCCTTGAGATGCCGCGTAGCCCAATACGCTATCTGAAATGGGAGCGACGTAAATTGAACAAATGTGATAGAATTTCGCTGAATTCTTAAATTAACCATAATATAAAATGATCTAATCGAGTCTCTGTTCGCCCTACCCTAGAAGTTTAATAGTGCATTTCACTCGACATTTCATGCGCTTTGAGATGCCGCTTAGCCCAATAAGCTATCTGAAATAGGAGCGACGTAAATTGAACAAATGTGATAGAATTTCGCTGAATTCTCATATTAACATTAATGTAAACTGATCTAATCGAGTCTCTGTTCGCCCTACCCTAGAAATTTAATAGTGCATTTTACTCGCCATTCCACGCGCTTTAAGATGACGCCTAGCCCAGTACGCTATCTGAAATAGGAGCGACGTAAATTGAACAAATGTGATAGAATTTCGCTGAATCCTTATATAAACCAAAATATAAAATGATCTAATCGGGTCTCTTATTGCCCTATCATAGAAGTTTCATAGAGTATTTTACTCGCCATTACACGCGCTTTAAGATGCCGCCTAGCCCAGTACGCTATCTGAAATAGGAGCGACGTAAATTGAACAAATGTGATAGAATTTCCCTGAATTATTATATTAACCCAAATATAAAATGATCTAATCGGGTCCCTGACTGCCCTATCATCGAAGTTAAATAGTGAATTTCACTCGACATTCCACGCGCTTTAAGATGCCGCCTAGCCCAGTACGCTATCTGAAATAGGAGCGACGTAAATTGAACAAATGTGATAGAATTTCCCTGAATTCTTATATTAACCCAAATATAAAATGATCTAATCGGGTCTCTGATTGCCCTATCATCGAAGTTAAATAGTGAATTTCACTCGCCATTCCACGCGCTTTAAGATGCCGCCTAGCCCAGTACGCTATCTGAAATAGGAGCGACGTAAATTGAACAAATGTGATAGAATTTTGCTGAATTCTTAAATTAACCATAATATAAAATGATCTAATCGGGTCTCTGTTTGCCCTACCGTAGAAGTTTAATAGTGCATTTTACTCGCCATTTCATGCGCTTTGAGATGCCTCTTAGCCCAATACGCTATCTGAAATAGGAGCGACGTAAGTTGAACAAATGTGATAGAATTTCCGTGAACTCTTATATTAACCTTAATGTAAAATGATCTAATCGGGTCTCTGTTCGCCCTACCCTAGAAGTTTGATAGTGCATTTCTCTCGTCATTTCATGCGCTTTAAGATGCCGCTTAGCCCTGTAACCTATCTGAAATAGGAGCGATGTAAATTGAACAAATGTGATAGAATTTCCCTGAAATCTTGTATTGTACAAAATATAAAATGATCTAATTGGGGCTCTGATTGCCCTATCATAGAAGTTTAGTAGAGCATTTTACTCGCCATTCCACGTGCTTTAAGATGCCGCCTAGCCCAATACGCTATCTGAAATAGGAGCGACGTAAGTTGACAAATGTGATAGAATTACGCTGAATTCTTGTATGAACCATAATGTAAAATGATCTAATCGGGTCTCTGTTCGCCCTAGCCTAGAGGTTTAATAGTGCATTTTACTCGCCATTCCACGCGCTTTAAGTTACCGCCTAGCCCAGTACGCTATCTAAAATAGGAGCGACGTAAGTTGAACAAATGTGATGGAATTACGCTGAATTCTTATATTAACCAAAATATAAAATGACCTAATCGGGTCTCTGATTGCCCTACCCTAGAAGTTTAATAGTGCATTGTACTCGCCATTTCATGCGCCTTGAGATGCCGCGTAGCCCAATACGCTATCTGAAATGGGAGCGACGTAAATTGAACAAATGTGATAGAATTTCGCTGAATTCTTAAATTAACCATAATATAAAATGATCTAATCGAGTCTCTGTTCGCCCTACCCTAGAAGTTTAATAGTGCATTTCACTCGACATTTCATGCGCTTTGAGATGCCGCTTAGCCCAATAAGCTATCTGAAATAGGAGCGACGTAAATTGAACAAATGTGATAGAATTTCGCTGAATTCTCATATTAACATTAATGTAAACTGATCTAATCGAGTCTCTGTTCGCCCTACCCTAGAAATTTAATAGTGCATTTTACTCGCCATTCCACGCGCTTTAAGATGACGCCTAGCCCAGTACGCTATCTGAAATAGGAGCGACGTAAATTGAACAAATGTGATAGAATTTCGCTGAATCCTTATATTAACCAAAATATAAAATGATCTAATCGGGTCTCTTATTGCCCTATCATAGAAGTTTCATAGGGTATTTTACTCGCCATTACACGCGCTTTAAGATGCCGCCTAGCCCAGTACGCTATCTGAAATAGGAGCGACGTAAATTGAACAAATGTGATAGAATTTCCCTGAATTATTATATTAACCCAAATATAAAATGATCTAATCGGGTCCCTCACTGCCCTATCATCGAAGTTAAATAGTGAATTTCACTCGACATTCCACGCGCTTTAAGATGCCGCCTAGCCCAGTACGCTATCTGAAATAGGAGCGACGTAAATTGAACAAATGTGATAGAATTTCCCTGAATTCTTAAATTAAACATAATATAAAATGATCTAATCGGGTTTCTGTTCGCCCTAGCCGAGAAGATTAATAGTGCATTTTATTCGCCATTTCATGCGCTTTGAGATGCCGCTTAGCCCAATACGCTATCTGAAATAGGAGTGACGTAAATTCAACAAATGTGATAGAATTTCGCTTAATTCTTATATTAACCGTAATATAAAATGTTCTAATCGGGTCTCTCTTTCCCTTACCCTAGAAGTTTAACAGTGCACTTGCCTCGCCATTTCATGCGCTTTGAGATGCCGCTTAGCCCAATACGCTACCTGAAATAGGAGCGACGTAAATTGAACAAATGTGATAGAATTTCGCTGAATTCTTATATTAACCCAAATATAAAATGATCTAATCGGGTCTCTGATTGCCCTATCATCGAAGTTAAATAGTGAATTTCACTCGCCATTCCACGCGCTTTAAGATGCCGCCTAGCCCAGTACGCTATCTGAAATAGGAGCGACGTAAATTGAACAAATGTGATAGAATTTTGCTGAATTCTTAAATTAACCATAATATAAAATGATCTAATCGGGTCTCTGTTTGCCCTACCGTAGAAGTTTAATAGTGCATTTTACTCGCCATTTCATGCGCTTTGAGATGCCTCTTAGCCCAATACGCTATCTGAAATAGGAGCGACGTAAGTTGAACAAATGTGATAGAATTTCCGTGAACTCTTATATTAACCTTAATGTAAAATGATCTAATCGGGTCTCTGTTCGCCCTACCCTAGAAGTTTGATAGTGCATTTCTCTCGTCATTTCATGCGCTTTAAGATGCCGCTTAGCCCTGTAACCTATCTGAAATTGGAGCGATGTAAATTGAACAAATGTGATAGAATTTCCCTGAAATCTTGTATTGTACAAAATATAAAATGATCTAATTGGGGCTCTGATTGCCCTATCATAGAAGTTTAGTAGAGCATTTTACTCGCCATTCCACGTGCTTTAAGATGCCGCCTAGCCCAATACGCTATCTGAAATAGGAGCGACGTAAGTTGACAAATGTGATAGAATTACGCTGAATTCTTGTATGAACCATAATGTAAAATGATCTAATCGGGTCTCTGTTCGCCCTAGCCTAGAGGTTTAATAGTGCATTTTACTCGCCATTCCACGCGCTTTAAGTTACCGCCTAGCCCAGTACGCTATCTAAAATAGGAGCGACGTAAGTTGAACAAATGTGATGGAATTACGCTGAATTCTTATATTAACTAAAATATAAAATGACCTAATCGGGTCTCTGATTGCCCTACCCTAGAAGTTTAATAGTGCATTTTACTCGCCATTTCATGCGCTTTGAGGTGCAGCTTCGCCCAATACGCTATCTGAAATATGAGCGACGTAAATTGAACAAATGTGATAGAATTTCGCTGAATTCTTATATTAACCTTAATGTAAAATGATCTAATCGGGTCTCTGTTCGCCCTATCATAGAACTTTAATAGTGCATTTTATTCGCCATTTCATATGCTTTGAGATGCCGCTTAGCCCAATACGCTATCTGAAATAGGAGCGACGTAAATTGAACAAATGTGATAGAATTTTGCTGAATTCTTAAATTAACCATAATATAAAATGATCTAATCGGGTCTCTGTTTGCCCTACCGTAGAAGTTTAATAGTGCATTTTACTCGCCATTTCATGCGCTTTGAGATGCCTCTTAGCCCAATACGCTATCTGAAATAGGAGCGACGTAAGTTGACAAATGTGATAGAATTACGCTGAATTCTTGTATGAACCATAATGTAAAATGATCTAATCGGGTCTCCGTTCGCCCTAGCCTAGAAGTTTAATGGTGCATTTTATTCGCCATTTCATGCGCTTTGAGATGCCGCTTAGCCCAATACGCTATCTGAAATAGGAGCGACGTAAATTGAACAAATGTGATAGAATTTCCCTGAAATCTTGTATTGAACAAAATATAAAATGATCTAATTGGGGCTCTGATTGCCCTATCATAGAAGTTTAGTAGAGCATTTTACTCGCCATTCCACGTGCTTTAAGATGTCGCCTAGCCCAGTACGCTATCTGAAATAGGAGCGACGTAAGTTGAACAAATGTGATAGAATTACGCTGAATTCTTATATTAACCGTAATATAAAATGATCTAACCGGGTCTCTGTTTGAATTATCCTAGAAGTTTGACAGTGCATTTCACTCGCCATTTCATGCGCTTTGAGATGCCGCTTAGCCCAATACGCTATCTGAAATAGGAGCGACGTAAATTGAACAAATGTGATAGAATTTCGCTGAATCCTTATATTAACCAAAATATAAAATGTTCTAATCGGGTCTCTGATTGCCCTATCATAGAAGTTTAATAGTGCATTTTACTCGCCATTCCACGCGCTTTAAGATGACGCCTAGCCCAGTACGCTATCTGAAATAGGAGCGACGTAAATTGAACAAATGTGATAGAATTTCGCTGAATTCTTATATTAACCTTAATGTAAAATGATCTAATCGGGTCTCTGTTCGCCCTACCCTAGAAGTTTGATAGTGCATTTCTCTCGTCATTTCATGCGCTTTAAGATGCCGCTTAGCCCTGTAACCTATCTGAAATAGGAGCGATGTAAATTGAACAAATGTGATAGAATTTCCCTGAAATCTTGTATTGAACAAAATATAAAATGATCTAATTGGGGCTCTGATTGCCCTATCATAGAAGTTTAGTAGAGCATTTTACTCGCCATTCCACGTGCTTTAAGATGTCGCCTAGCCCAGTACGCTATCTGAAATAGGAGCGACGTAAGTTGAACAAATGTGATAGAATTACGCTGAATTCTTATATTAACCGTAATATAAAATGATCTAACCGGGTCTCTGTTTGAATTATCCTAGAAGTTTGACAGTGCATTTCACTCGCCATTTCATGCGCTTTGAGATGCCGCTTAGCCCAATACGCTATCTGAAATAGGAGCGACGTAAATTGAACAAATGTGATAGAATTTCGCTGAATCCTTATATTAACCAAAATATAAAATGATATAATCGGGTCTCTGATTGCCCTATCATAGAAGTTTAATAGTGCATTTTACTCGCCATTCCACGCGCTTTAAGATGACGCCTAGCCCAGTACGCTATCTGAAATAGGAGCGACGTAAATTGAACAAATGTGATAGAATTTCGCTGAATTCTTATATTAACCTTAATGTAAAATTATCTAATCGGGTCTCTGTTCGCCCTACCCTAGAAGTTTGACAGTGCATTTCTCTCGTCATTTCATGCGCTTTAAGAGGCCGCTTAGCCCTGTAACCTATCAGAAATAGGAGCGATGTAAATTGAACAAATGTGATAGAATTTCGCTGAATCCTTATATTAACCAAAATATAAAATGATCTAATCGGGTCTCTTATTGCCCTATCATAGAAGTTTCATAGGGTATTTTACTCGCCATTCCACGCGCTTTAAGATGCCGCCTAGCCCCGTACGCTATCTGAAATAGGAAGGACGTAAATTGAACAAATGTGATAGAATTTTGCTGAATTCTTAAATTAACCATAATATAAAATGATCTAATCGGGTCTCTGTTTGTCCTACCCTAGAAGTTTAATAGTGCATTTTACTCGCCATTTCATGCGCATTGAGATGCCGCTTAGCCCAATACGCTATCTGAAATAGGAGCGACGTAAATTGAACAAATGTGATAGAATTTCCCTGAATTATTATATTAACGCAAATATAAAATGATCTAATCGGGTCCCTGACTGCCCTATCATCGAAGTTAAATAGTGAATTTCACTCGCCATTCCACGCGCTTTAAGATGCCGCCTAGCCCAGTACGCTATCTGAAATAGGAGCGACGTAAATTGAACAAATGTGATAGAATTTCCCTGAATTCTTAAATTAACCATAATATAAAATGATCTAATCGGGTTTCTGTTCGCCCTAGCCGAGAAGATTAATAGTGCACTGTATTCGCCATTTCATGCGCTTTGAGATGCCGCTTAGCCCAATACGCTATCTGAAATAGGAGTGACGTAAATTCAACAAATGTGATAGAATTACGCTTAATTCTTATATTAACAGTAATATAAAATGTTCTAATCGGGTCTCTCTTTCCCTTACCCTAGAAGTTTAACAGTGCATTTTACTCGCCATTGCATGTGCATTGAGATGCCGCATAGCCCAATACGCTATCTGAAATAGGAGTGACGTAAATTGAACAAATGTGATAGAATTTCCGTGAACTCTTATATTAACCTTAATGTAAAATGATATAATCGGGTCTCTGATCGCCGTACCATAGAAGTCTAATAGTGCATTTCACTCGCCATTTCATGCGCTTTGAGATGCCCCTTAGCCCAATACTCTATCTGAAATAGGAGCGACGTAAGTTGACAAACGTGATAGAATTTCGCTGAATTCTTGTATGAACCATAATGTAAAATGATCTAATCGGGTCTCTGTTCGCCCTAGCCTAGAGGTTTAATAGTGCATTTTACTCGCCATTCCACGCGCTTTAAGTTACCGCCTAGCCTAGTACGCTATCTAAAATAGGAGCGACGTAAATTGAACAAATGTGATAGAATTTTGCTGAATCCTTAAATTAACGGTAATATAAAATGATCCAATCGGGTCTCTGTTTGCCTTACCCTAGAAGATTAATAGTGCATTTTACTCGCCATTTCATGCGCTGTGAGAGGCAGCTTAGCCCAATACGTTATCTGAAATAGGAGCGATGTAAATTGAACAAATGTGATAGAATTTCGCTGAATTCTTGTATGAACCATAATGTAAAATGATCTAATCGGGTCTCTGTTTGCCCTATCCTAGAAGTTTAGTAGTGCATTTCACTCGTCATTTCATGCGCTTTGAGATGCCGCTTAGCCCAATAAGCTATCTGAAATAGGAGCGACGTAAATTATAACAAATGTGATAGAATTTTTCTGAATTCTTAAATAAACCATAATATGAAATGATCTAATCGGGTCTCTGTTTGCCCTACCCTAGAAGTTTAACAGTGCATTTTGCTCGCCATTTCATGCGCTTTGAGATGCCGCTTAGCCCAATACGCTATCTGAAATAGGAGCGACGTAAATTGAACAAACGTGATTGAATTTCCCCGAAATCTTATATTGAACAAAATATAAAATGATCTAATCGGGTCTCTGATTGCTCTATCATAGAAGTTTAGTAGTGCATTTTACTCGCCCTTCCACGCGCTTTAAGATGCCGCCTAGCCCAGTACGCTATCTGAAATAGGAGCGACGTAAGATGAACAAATGTGATAGAATTACGCTGAATTCTTATATTAATCGTAATATAAAATGTTCTAATCGGGTCTCTGTTTGCCCTACCCTAGAAGTTTAATAGTGAATTTTATTCGCCATTTCTTGCGCTTTGAGATGCCGCTTAGCCGAATACGCTATCTGAAATAGGAGCGACGTAAATTGAACAAATGTGATAGAATTTCCCTGAAATCTTATATTAATCAAAATATAAAATGATCTAATCGGGTCTCTGATTGCCGTATCATAAAAGATTAGTAGTGCATTTCACTCGCCATTTCATGCGCTTTGAGATCCCGCTTTGCCCAATACGCCATCTGAAATAGGAGCGACGTAAATTGAACAAATGTGATAGAATTAGGCTGAATTCTTATATTAACCGTAATATAAAACGATCTAATCGGGTCTCTGTTTGCCTTATCCTAGAAGTTTAATAGCGCATCCTACTCGCCATTTCATGCGCTTTGAGATGCCGCTTAGCCCAATACGCTATCTGGAATAGGAGCGACGTAAATTGAACAAATGTGATAGAATTTCCGTGAATTCTTATATTAACAAAAATATAAAATGATCTAATCGGGTCTCTGTTCGCCCTACCATAGAAGTCTTATTGTGCATTTCACTCGCCATTTCATGCGCTTTGAGATGCCGCTTTGCCCAATACGCTATCTGAAATAGGAGCGACCTAAATTGAACGAATGTGATAGAATTTCGCTCAATTCTTAAATTAACCATAATATAAAATGATCTAATCGGGTCTCTGTTTGCCCTACCCTAGAACTTTAATAGTGCATTTTACTCGCCATTTCATGCGCTTTGAGAGGCCGCTTAGCCCAATACGCTATCTGAAATAGGAGCGACGTAAATTGAACAAGTGTGATAGAATTTCCGTGAAATCTTATATTAAACAAAATATAAAATGATCTAATCGGGTCTCTGATTGCCCTATCATAGAAGTTTAGTAGTGCATTTTACTCGTCATTCCACGCGCTTTAAGGTGCCGCCTAGCCCAGTACGCTATCTGAAATAGGAGCGACGTAAGTTGAACAAATGTGATAGAATTTTGCTGAATTCTTAAATTAACCATAATATAAAATGATCTAATCGGGTCTCTGTTTGCCGTACCCTAGAAGTTTAATAGTGCATTTCACTCGACACTTCATGCGCCTTCAGATGCCGCTTAGCCCAATAAGCTATCTGAAATAGGAGCGACGTAAATTGAACAAATGTGATAAAATTTCGCAGAATCCTTATGTTAACCAAAATATAAAATGATCTAATCTGGTCTCTGTTCGCCCTAGCCTAGAAGTTTAATAGTGCATTTTGTTCGCCATTTCATGCGCTTTGAGATGCCGCATAGCCCAATACGCTATCTGAAATAGCAGCGACGTAAATTGAACAAATGTGATAGAATTTCCCTGAAATCTTATATTAAACAAAATATAAAATGACCTAATCGGGTCTCTGATTGCTCTATCATAGAAGTTTAGTAGTGCATTTTACTCGCCCTTCCACGCGCTTTAAGATGCCGCCTAGCCCACTACGCTATCTGAAATAGGAGCGACGTAAGATGAACAAATGTGATAGAATTACGCTGAATTCTTATATTAATCGTAATATAAAATGTTCTAATCGGGTCTCTGTTTGCCCTACCCTAGAACTTTAATACTGAATTTTATTCGCCATTTCTTGCGCTTTGAG
This sequence comes from Macropis europaea, assembly GCA_916610135.2. NCBI lineage: Eukaryota > Metazoa > Arthropoda > Insecta > Hymenoptera > Melittidae > Macropis > Macropis europaea. Next base: position 40,095 of record CAKAJE020000237.1, read on the forward strand.
ATGCCGCTTAGCCGAATACGCTATCTGGAATAGGAGCGACGTAAATTGAACAAATGTGATAGAATTTCCCTGAAATCTTATATTAATCAAAATATAAAATGATCTAATCGGGTCTCTGATTGCCGTATCATAAAAGATTAGTAGTGCATTTCACTCGCCATTTCATGCGCTTTGAGAACCCGCTTAGCCCAATACGCCATCTGAAATAGGAGCGACGTAAATTGAACAAATGTGATAGAATTACGCTGAATTCTTATATTAACCGTAATATAAAACGATCTAATCGGGTCTCTGTTTGCCTTATCCTACAAGTTTAATAGCGCATTTTACTCGCCATTTCATGCGCTTTGAGATGCCGCTCAGCCCAATACGCTATGTGGAATAGGAGCGACGTAAATTGAACAAATGTGATAGAATTTCCGTGAATTCTTATATTAACAAAAATATAAAATGATCTAATCGGGTCTCTGTTCGCCCTACCATAGAAGTCTTATAGTGCATTTCACTCGCCATTTCATGCGCTTTGAGATGCCGCTTAGCCCAATACGCTATCTGAAATAGGGGCGACCTAAATTGAACGAATGTGATAGAATTTCGCTCAATTCTTAAATTAACCATAATATAAAATGATCTAATCGGGTCTCTGTTTGCCCTACCCTAGAACTTTAATAGTGCATTTTACTCGTCATTTCATGCGCTTTGAGATGCCGCTTAGCCTAATACGCTATCTGAAATTGGAGTGATATAAGTTGAAAAAATGTGATAGAATTTCGCTGAATTCTTTTATTAACCATAATGTAAAACGATCTAATCGGGTCTCTGTTTGCCCTACCCTAGGAGTTTAATAGTGCATTTTACTCGCCATTTCATGCGCTTTGAGATGCCGCTTAGCCCAATACGCTATCTGAAATATGAGCGACACGAATTGAACAAATGTGATAGAATTTCCCTGAAATCTTGTATTAAACAAAATATAAAATGATCAAATCGCGTCTCTGATTGCCCTATCATACAAGTTTAATAGTGCATTTTACTCGCCATTCCGAGCGCTTTAGGATGCCGCATAGCCCAATACGCTATCTGAAATAGGAGCGACGTAAATTGAACAAATGTGATAGAATTTCACTGAATTCTTATATTAACCAAAATATAAAATGATCTAATCGGGTCTCTGATTGCCCTATCATAGAAGATTAATAGTGCATTTTACTCGCCACTCCACGCGCTTTAGGATGCCGCCTAGCCCAGTACGCTATCTGAAATAGGAGCGACGAAAATCCAACAAATGTGATAGAATCTTGCTGAATTCTTAAATTAACCATAATATAAAATGATCTAATCGGGTCTCTGTTTGCCCTACCCTAGAAGTTTAATAGTGCATTTTACTCGCCATTCCATGCGCTTTGAGATACCGGCCAGCCCAGTACGCTATCCGAAATAGGAGCGACGTAATTTGAAGAAATGTGATAGAATTACGCTGAATTCTTATATTAACCGTAATATAAAATTATCTAATCGGGTCTCTGTTTGCCCTACCCTAGAAGTTTAATAGTCCATTTTATTCGCCATTTCATGCGCTTTGAGATGCCGGTTAGCCCAATACGCTAACTGAAATAGGAGCGACGTAAATAGAACAAATGTGATAGGATTTCCCTGAAATCTTATATTAAACAAAATATAAAATGATCTAATCTGGTCTCTGACTGCCCTATCATTGAAGTTTAACAGTGCATTTTACTCGCCATTCCACGCGCTTTAAGATGCCGCCTAGCCCAGTACGCTATCTGAAATAGGAGCGACGTAAATTCAACAAATGTGATAGAATCTTGCTGAATTCTTAAATTAACCATAATATAAAATGATCTAATCGGGTCTCTGTTTGCCCTACCCTAGGAGTTTAATAGTGCATTTTACTCGCCATTTCATGCGCTTTGAGATGCGGCTTAGCCCAATACGCTATCTGAAATATGAGCGACACGAAATGAACAAATGTGATAGAATTTCCCTGAAATCTTGTATTAAACAAAATATAAAATGATCTAATCGCGTCTCTGATTGCCCTATCATACAAGTTTAATAGTGCATTTTACTCACCACTCCACGCGCTTTAGGATGCCGCCTAGCCCAGTACGCTATCCGAAATAGGAGCGACGTAAATTGCACAAATGTGATAGAATTTTGCTGAATTCTTAAATTAACCATAATATAAAATGATCTAATCGGGTATCTGTTTGCCTTATACTAGAAGTTTAATAGTGCATTATACTCGCCATTTCATGCGCTTCGAGATGCCGCGTAGCTCAATACGCTATCTGAAATAGGAGCGACGTAAATTGAACAAATGTGATAGAATTTCCGTGAATTCTTATATTAACCTTAATGTAAAATGATCTAATCGGGTCTCTGTTCGTCCTAGCCTAGAAGTTTAATAGTGCATTTTAGTCGCCATTTCATGCGCTTTGAGATCCCGCTTAGCCCAATACGCTATCTGAAATAGGAGCCACGTAAATTGAACAAATGTGATAGAATTTCGCTGAATCCTTATATTAACCAAAGTATAAAATGATCTAATCTGGTCTCTGATTGCCCTATCATAGAAGGTTAATAGTGCATTTTACTCGCCATTCCACGCGCTTTAAGATGCCGCCTAGCCCAGTACGCTGTCTGAAATAGAAGCGACGTAAATTGAACAAGTGTGATAGAATCTCGCTGAATACTTATATTAACCTTAATGTAAAATGATGTAATCGGATCTCTGTTCCCCCTACCCTAGAAGTTTAATAGTGCATTTCACTCGTCATTTCATGCGCTTTGAGATGACGCTTAACCCAATACGCTATCTGAAATAGGAGCGACGTAAGTTGAACAAATGTGACAGAATTACGCTGCATTCTTATATTAACCATAATATAAAATGATCTAATCGGGTCTCTGTTTGCCCTACCCTAGAAGTTTAATAGTGCATTTCACTCGTCATTTCATGCGCTTTGAGATGCCGCTAAGCACAATAAGCTATCTGGAATAGCAGCGACGTAAATTGAACAAATGTGAAAGAATTACGCCGCATTCTTATATTAACCGTAATATAAAATGATCTAATCGGGTCTCTGTTTGCCTTATCCTAGAAGTTTAATAGTGCATTTTACTCGCCATTTCACGCGCTTTAAGATGCCGCCTAGCCCAGTACGCTACCTGAAATAGGAGCGACGTAAGTTGAACAAATGTGATAGAATTACGCTGAATTCTTATATTAACCATAATATAAAATGATCTAATCGGGTCTCTGTTTGCCCTACCCTAATAGTTTAATTGTGCATTTTACTCGCCATTTCATGCGCTTTGAGATGCCGCTTATCCCAATACGCTATCTGAAATAGGAGCGACGTAAGTTGAACAAATGTGATAGAATTTCGCTGAATTCTTATATTAACCAAAATATAAAATGATCTAATCGCGTCTCTGTTTGCCTTATCCTAGAAGTTTAGTATTGCATTTTACTCGCCATTTCATGCGCTTTGAGCTGCCGCTTAGCCCAATACGCTATCTGAAATAGGAGCGACGTAAATTGAACAAATGTGATAGAATTTCCCTGAAATCTTATATTAAACAAAATATAAAATGATTTAATCGGGTCTCTGATTACCCTATCATAGAAGTTTAGTAGTGCATTCGACTCGCCATTCCACGCGCTTTAAGATGCCGCCTAGCCTAGTACGCTATGTGAAATAGGAGCGACGTAAATTGAACAAATGTGATAGAATTTCGCTGAATTCTTAAATTAACCATAATATAAAATGATCTAATCGGGTCTCTGTTTGCCCTACCCTAGAACTTTAATAGTGCATTTTACTCGTCATTTCATGCGCTTTGAGATGCCGCTTAGCCTAATACGCTATCTGAAATAGGAGCGATATAAGTTGAACAAATGTGATAGAATTTCGCTGAATTCTTTTATTAAACATAATGTAAAATGATCTAATCGGATCTCTGTTCGCCCTAGCCTAGAACTTTAATAGTGCATTTTATTCGCCATTTCATACGCTTTGAGATGCCGCTTTGTCGAATACGCTATCTGAAATAGGAGCGACGTAAATTACACAAATGTGATAGAATTTCACTGAATTCTTATATTAACCTTAATGTAAAATGATCTAATCGGGTCTCTGTTCGCCCTACCATAGAATTCTAATAGTGCATTTCACTCGCCATTTCATGCGCTTTGAGATGCCGCTTAGCACAATACGCTATCTGAAATAGGAGCGACGTAAATTGAACAAATCTGATAGAATTACGCTGAATTCTTATATTAACCGTAATATAAAATGATCTAATCGGGTCTCTGTTTGCCTTATCCTAGAAGTTTAATAGTGCATTTTACTCGCCATTTCATGCGCTTTGAGATGCCGCTTAGCCCAATACGCTATCTGAAATAGGAGCGACGTAAATTGAACAAATGTGATAGAATTTCGCTGAATTCTTAAATTAACCATAATATAAAATGATCTAATCGGGTCTCTGTTCGCCCTACCATAGAAGTCTAATAGTGCATTTCACTCTCCATTCCACGCGCTTTAAGATGCCGCCGAGCCCAGTACGGTATCTGAAATAGGAGCCACGTAAATTGAACAAATGTGATAGAATTTTGCTGAATTCTTAAATTAACCATAATATAAAATGATCCAATCGGGCCTCTGTACGCCCTACCATAGAAATCTAATAGTGCATTTTACTCGCCATTTCATGCGCTTTGAGATGCCGCTTAGCCCAATACGCTATCTGAAATAGGAGCGACGTAAGTTGAACAAATGTGATAGAATTTCGCTGGATTCTTTTATTAACCATAATGTAAAATGATCTAATCGGGTCTCCGTTCGCCCTATCCTAGAAGTTTAATAGTGCATTTCACTCGTCATTTCATGCGCTTTGAGATGTCGCTTAGTCCAATAAGCTATCTGAAATAGGAGCGACGTAAATTGAACAAATGTGATAGAATTTCGATAAATTCTTATATTAACCAAAATATAAAATGATCTAATCGGGTCTCTGATTGCCCTATCATAGAAGTTTAATAGTGCATTTTACTCGCCATTCCACGCGCTTTAAGATGCCGCCTAGCCTAGTACGCTATGTGAAATAGGAGCGACGTAAATTGAACAAATGTGATAGAATTTCGCTGAATTCTTAAATTAACTATAATATAAAATGATCTAATCGGGTCTCTGTTTGTCCTGCCCTAGAAGTTTAATAGTGCATTTTACTCGCCATTTCATGCACTTTGAGATGCCGCTTAGCCGAATACGCTATCTGACATAGGAGCGACGTAAATTGAACAAATGTGATAGAATTTCGCTAAATTCTTATATTAACCAAAATATAAAATGATCTAATCGGGTCTCTGATTGCCCTATCATAGAAGTTTAATAGTGCATTTTACTTGCCATTCCACGCGCTTTAAGATGCCGCCTAGCCCAGTACGCTATCTGACATAGGAGCGACGTAAATTGAACAAATGCGATAAAATTTTGCTGACATCTTAAATTAACCATAATATATAATGATCTAATCGGGTCGCTGATTGCCCTATCATAGAATTTTAATATTGCATTTTACTCGCCATTCCACGCGCTTTAAGATGCCGCCTAGCCCAGTACGCTATCTGAAATAGGAGCGACGTAAATTGAACAAATGTGATAGAATTTTGCTGAATTCTTAAATTAACCATAATATAAAATGATCTAATCGGTTCTCTGATTGCCCTATCATAGAATTTTAATAGTGCATTATACTTGCCATTCCACGCGCTTTAAGATGCCGCCTACCCCAGTACGCTATCTGAAATAGGAGCGACGTAAATTGAACAAATGTGATAGAATTTCCCTGAAATCTTATATTAAACAAAATATAAAATGATCTAATCGGGTCTCTGATTGCCCTATCATAGAAGTTTAGTAGTGCATTGTACTCGCCATTCCACGCGCTTTAAGATGCCGCCTACCCCAGTACGCTATCTGAAATAGGAGCGACGTAAATTGAGCAAATGTGATAGAATTTTGCTGAATTCTTAAATTAACCATAATATAAAATGATCTAACCGGGTCTCTTTTTGCCCTAGCCTAGAAGTTTCATAGTGCATTTTACTCGCCATTTCATGCGCTTTGAGATGCCGCTTAGCCAAATACGCTATCTGAAATAGGAGCGACGTAAGTTGAACAAATGTGATAGAATATCGCTGAATTCTTTTATTAACCATAATGTAAAATGATCTAATCGGGTCTCTGTTTGCCCTACCCTAGAAGTTTAATAGTGCACTTCACTCGTCATTTCATGCGCTTTGAGATGCCGCTTAGCCGAATACGCTAACTGAAATAGGAGCGACGTAAATTGAACAAATGTGATAGAATTTCCCTGAAATCTTATATTAAACAAAATATAAAAAGATCTAATCGGGTCTCTGATAGCCCTATCATAGAAGTTTAGTAGTGCATTTTACTCGCCATTCCACGCGCTTTAAGATGCCGCCTAGCCCAGTACGCTATCTGAAATAGGAGCGACGTAAGTTGAACAAATGTGATAGAATTACGCTGAATTCTTATATTAACCGTAATATAAAATGATCTAATCGGGTCTCTGTTTGCCTTATCCTAGAAGTTTAATAGTGCATTTCACTCGCCATTTCATGCGCTTTGAGATGCCGCTTAGCCCATTACGCTATCTGAAATAGGAGCGACGTAAATTGAACAAATGTGAGAGAATTTCGCTGAACTCTTAAATTCACTATAATATAAAATGATCTAATCGGGTCTCTGTTTGCCCTACCCTAGAAGTTTAATAGTGCATTTTATTCACCATTTCATGCGCTTTGAGATGCCGCTTCGCCCAATACGCTATCTGAAATAGGAGCGACGAAAATTGAACAAATGTGATAGAATTTCGCTGAATTCTTAAATTAACCATAACATAAAATGATCTAATCGGGTCTCTGCTTGCCCTACCCTAGAAGTTTAATAGTGCATTTTACTCCTCATTTCATGCGCTTTGAGAAGCCGCTTAGCCCAATCCGCTATCTGAAATAGGAGAGACGTAAATTGAACCAATGTGGTAGAATTTTGCTGAATTCATAAATTATCCATAGTACAAAATGACCTAATCGCGTCCCTGTTTGCCCTACCCTAGAAGTTTAATAACGCATTTTACTCGCCATTTCATGCGCTCTGAGATGCCGCTTAGCTCAATACGCTGTCTGAAATAGGAGCAACGTAAGTTGAACAAATGTGATAGAATTTCTGTGAATCCTTATATTAACCTTAATGTAAAATGATCTAATCGGGTCTCTGTTCGCCCTACCATAGAAGTCTAATGGTGCATTTCACTCGCTATTTCATGCGCTTTGAGATGCCGCTTAGCCCAATACGCTATCTAAAATAGGAGCGACGTAAGTGGAACAAATGTGATAGAATTACGCTGAATTCTTATATTAACCGTAATATAAAATGATCTAATCGGGTCTCTGTTTGCCTTATCCTAGAAGTTTAGTATTGCATTTTACTCGCCATTTCATGCGCTTTGAGATGCCGCTTTGCCCAATACGCTATCTGAAATAGGAGCGACGTAAATTGAACAAATGTGATAGAATTTCCGTGAATTCTTATACTAACCTCAATGTAAAATGATCTAATCGGGTCTCTGTTCGCCCTACCATAGAAGTCTAATAGTGCATTTCACTCGCCATTTCATGCGCTTTGAGATGCCGCTTAGCCCAATACGCTATTCGAAATACGAGCGACGTAAATTGAACAAATGTGATAGAATTACGCTGAATTCTTATATTAACCGTAATATAAAATGATCTAATCGGGTCTCTGTTTGGCTTATCCTAGAAGTTTAATGGTGCATTTTACTCGCCATTTCATGCGCTTTGAGATGCCGCATATCCCAATACGCTATCTGAAATAGGAGCGACGTAAATTGAAAAATGTGATAGAATTTCGCTGAATTCTTAAATTAACCATAATATGAAATGATCTAATCGGGTCTCTGTTTGTCCTGCCCTAGAAGTTTAATAGTGCATTTTACTCGCCATTCCACGCGCTTTAAGATGCCGCCTAGCCCAATACGCTATCTGAAATAGGAGCGACGTAAATTGAACAAATGTGATAGAATTTTGCTGAATTCTTAAATTAACCATAATATAAAATGATCTAATCGGTTCTCTGATTGCCCTATCATAGAATTTTAATAGTGCATTATACTTGCCATTCCACGCGCTTTAAGATGCCGCCTACCCCAGTACGCTATCTGAAATAGGAGCGACGTAAATTGAACAAATGTGATAGAATTTTGCTGAATTCTTAAATTAACCATAATATAAAATGATCTAACCGGGTCTCTTTTTGCCCTACCCTAGAAGTTTCATAGTGCATTTCACTCGTCATTTCATGCGCTTTGAGATGCCGCTTAGCCGAATACGCTAACTGAAATAGGAGCGACGTAAATTGAACAAATGTGATAGAATTTCCCTGAAATCTTATATTAAACAAAATATAAAATGATCTAATCGGGTCTCTGATTGCCCTATCATAGAAGTTTAGTAGTGCATTTTACTCGCCATTCCACGCGCTTTAAGATGCCGTCTAGCCCAGTACGCTATCTGAAATAGGAGCGACGTAAGTTGAACAAATGTGATAGAATTACGCTGAATTCTTATATTAACCGTAATATAAAATGATCTAATCGGGTCTCTGTTTGCCTTATCCTAGAAGTTTAATAGTGCATTTTACTCGCCATTTCATGCGCTTTGAGATGCCGCTTAGCCCAATACGCTATCTGAAATAGGAGCGACGTAAATTGAACAAATGTGAGAGAATTTCGCTGAACTCTTAAATTCACTATAATATAAAATGATCTAATCGGGTCTCTGTTTGCCCTACCCTAGAAGTTTAATAGTGCATTTTATTCGCCATTTCATGCGCTTTGGGATGCCGCTTCGCCCAATACGCTATCTGAAATAGGAGCGACGAAAATTGAACAAATGTGATAGAATTTCGCTGAATTCTTAAATTAACCATAACATAAAATGATCTAATCGGGTCTCTGCTTGCCCTACCCTAGAAGTTTAATAGTGCATTTTACTCCTCATTTCATGCGCTTTGAGAAGCCGCTTAGCCCAATCCGCTATCTGAAATAGGAGAGACGTAAATTGAACCAATGTGGTAGAATTTTGCTGAATTCATAAATTATCCATAGTATAAAATGACCTAATCGGGTCCCTGTTTGCCCTACCCTAGAAGTTTCATAGCGCATTTTACTCGCCATTTCATGCGCTCTGAGATGCCGCTTAGCTCAATACGCTATCTGAAATAGGAGCAACGTAAGTTGAACAAATGTGATAGAATTTCTGTGAATCCTTATATTAACCTTAATGTAAAATGATCTAATCGGGTCTCTGTTCGCCCTACCATAGAAGTCTAATGGTGCATTTCACTCGCCATTTCATGCGCTTTGAGATGCCGCTTAGCCCAATACGCTATCTCAAATAGGAGCGACGTAAGTGGAACAAATGTGATAGAATTACGCTGAATTCTTATATTAACCGTAATATAAAATGATCTAATCGGGTCTCTGTTTGCCTTATCCTAGAAGTTTAGTATTGCATTTTACTCGCCATTTCATGCGCTTTGAGATGCCGCTTAGCCCAATACGCTATATGAAATAGGAGCGACGTAAATTGAACAAATGTGATAGAATTTCCGTGAATTCTTATATTAACCTTAATGTAAAATGATCTAATGGGGTCTCTGTTCGCCCTACCATAGAAGTCTAATAGTGCATTTCACTCGCCATTTCATGCGCTTTGAGATGCCGCTTAGCCCAATACGCTATTCGAAATACGAGCGACGTAAATTGAACAAATGTGATAGAATTTCACTGAATTCTTATGTTAACCAAAATATAAAATGATATAATCGGGTCTCTGATTTCCCTAACATAGAAATTTAATTGTGCAGTTTACTTGACATTCCACGCGCTTTAAGATGCCGCCTAGCCCAGTACGCTATCTGAAATAGGAGCGACGTAAATTGAACAAATGTGATAAAATTTCCCTGAAATCTTATATTAAACAAAATATAAAATGATCTAAACGGGCCTCTGTTCGCCCTACCATAGAAGTCTAATAGTGCATTTCACTCGCCATTTCATGCGCTTTGAGATGCAGCCTAGCCCAGTACGCTATCTGAAATAGGAGCGACGTAAGTTGAACAAATGTGCTGGAATTACGCTGCATTCTTATATTAAGCGTAATATAAAATGATCTAATCGGGTCTCTGTTTGCCTTATCCTAGAAGTTTAATAGCGCGTTTTACTCGCCATTCCACGCGCTTTAAGAAGCTGCCTTGCGCAGTATGCTATCTGAAATAGGAGCGACGTAAATTGAACAAATGTGATAGAATTTCGCTGAATTCTTAAATTAACCATAATATAAAATGATCTAATCGGGTCTCTGTTTGCGTTATCCTAGAAGTTTAATAGTGCATTATACTCGCCATTTCATGCGCTTTTAGATGCCGCCTAGCCCAGTACGCTATCTGAAACAGGAGCGACGTAAATTGAACAAATGTGATAGAATTTCCGTGAATTCTTATATCAACCTTAATGTAAAATGATCTAATCGGGTCTCTGTTCGCCCTACCATAGAAGTCTAATAGTGCATTTCACTCGCCATTTCATGCGCTTTGTGATGCCGCCTATCCCAGTACGCTATCTGAAATAGGAGCGACGTAAGTTGAACAAATGTGATAGAATTACGCTGCATTCTCATATTAAGCGTAATATAAAATGATCTAATCGGGTCTCTGTTTGCCTTATCCTAGAAGTTTAATAGCGCGTTTTACTCGCCACTCCACGCGCTTTAAGATGCCGCCTAGCCCAGTATGCTATCTGAAATAGGAGCGACGTAAATTGAACAAATGTGATAGAATTTCGCTGAATTCTTAAATTAACCATAATATAAAATGATCTAATCGGGTCTCTGTTTGCGTTATCCTAGAAGTTTAATAGTGCATTATACTCGCCATTTCATGCGCTTTTAGATGCCGCCTAGCCCAGTACGCTATCTGAAATAGGAGCGACGTAAATTAAACAAATGTGACAGAATTTCCGTGAATTCTTATATTTACCTTAATGTAAAATGATCTAATCGGGTCTCTGTTCGCCCTACCCTAGAAGCTTAATAGTGCATTTCACTCGTCATTTCATGCGCTTTGAGATGCCGCTTAGCCCAATATGCTATCTGAAATAGGAGCGACGTAAATTGAACAAATGTGATAGAATTTCGCTGAATTCTTTTATTAACCAAAATGTAAAATGATCTAATCGGGTCTCTGTTCGCCCTAGCCTAGAAGTTTAATAGTGCATTTCACTCGCCATTTCATGCGCTTTGAGATGCCGCTAAGCCCAATAAGCTATCTGAAATAGGAGCGACGTAAATTGAACAAATGTGATAGAATTTCCCTGAAATCTTATATTAAACAAAATATAAAATGATCTAATCGGGTCTCTGATTACCCTATCATAGAAGTTTAGTAGTGCATTCGACTCGCCATTCCACGCGCTTTAAGATGCCGCCTAGCCTAGTACGCTATGTGAAATAGGAGCGACGTAAATTGAACAAATGCGATAAAATTTTGCTGACATCTTAAATTAACCATAATATAAAATGATCTAATCGGGTCGCTGATTGCCCTATCATAGAATTTTAATATTGCATTTTACTCGCCATTCCACGCGCTTTAAGATGCCGCCTAGCCCAGTACGCTATCTGAAATAGGAGCGACGTAAATTGAACAAATGTGATAGAATTTTGCTGAATTCTTAAATTAACCATAATATAAAATGATCTAATCGGTTCTCTGATTGCCCTATCATAGAATTTTAATAGTGCATTATACTTGCCATTCCACGCGCTTTTAGATGCCGCCTACCCCAGTACGCTATCTGAAATAGGAGCGACGTAAATTGTACAAATGTGATAGAATTTTGCTGAATTCTTAAATTAACCATAATATAAAATGATCTAACCGGGTCTCTTTTTGCCCTACCCTAGAAGTTTCATAGTGCATTTTACTCGCCATTTCATGCGCTTTGAGATGCCGCTTAGCCCAATACGCTATCTGAAATAGGAGCGACGTAAGTTGATCAAATGTGATAGAATTTCGCTGAATTCTTTTATTAACCATAATGTAAAATGATCTAATCGGGTCTCTGTTTGCCCTACCCTAGAAGTTTAATAGTGCATTTCACTCGTCATTTCATGCGCTTTGAGATGCCGCTTAGCCGAATACGCTAACTGAAATAGGAGCGACGTAAATTGAACAAATGTGATAGAATTTCCCTGAAATCTTATATTAAACAAAATATAAAATGATCTAATCGGGTCTCTGATTGCCCTATCACAGAAGTTTAGTAGTGCATTGTACTCGCCATTCCACGCGCTTTAAGATGCCGCCTACCCCAGTACGCTATCTGAAATAGGAGCGACGTAAATTGAGCAAATGTGATAGAATTTTGCTGAATTCTTAAATTAACCATAATATAAAATGATCTAACCGGGTCTCTTTTTGCCCTACCCTAGAAGTTTCATAGTGCATTTTACTCGCCATTTCATGCGCTTTGAGATGCCGCTTAGCCCAATACGCTATCTGAAATAGGAGCGACGTAAGTTGAACAAATGTGATAGAATATCGCTGAATTCTTTTATTAACCATAATGTAAAATAATCTAATCGGGTCTCTGTTTGCCCTACCCTAGAAGTTTAATAGTGCACTTCACTCGTCATTTCATGCGCTTTGAGATGCCGCTTAGCCGAATACGCTAACTGAAATAGGAGCGACGTAAATTGAACAAATGTGATAGAATTTCCCTGAAATCTTATATTAAACAAAATATAAAAAGATCTAATCGGGTCTCTGATAGCCCTATCATAGAAGTTTAGTAGTGCATTTTACTCGCCATTCCACGCGCTTTAAGATGCCGCCTAGCCCAGTACGCTATCTGAAATAGGAGCGACGTAAGTTGAACAAATGTGATAGAATTACGCTGAATTCTTATATTAACCGTAATATAAAATGATCTAATCGGGTCTCTGTTCGCCCTACCATAGAAGTCTAATGGTGCATTTCACTCGCCATTTCATGCGCTTTGAGATGCCGCTTAGCCCAATACGCTATCTAAAATAGGAGCGACGTAAGTGGAACAAATGTGATAGAATTACGCTGAATTCTTATATTAACCGTAATATAAAATGATCTAATCGGGTCTCTGTTTGCCTTATCCTAGAAGTTTAGTATTGCATTTTACTCGCCATTTCATGCGCTTTGAGATGCCGCTTTGCCCAATACGCTATCTGAAATAGGAGCGACGTAAATTGAACAAATGTGATAGAATTTCCGTGAATTCTTATACTAACCTCAATGTAAAATGATCTAATCGGGTCTCTGTTCGCCCTACCATAGAAGTCTAATAGTGCATTTCACTCGCCATTTCATGCGCTTTGAGATGCCGCTTAGCCCAATACGCTATTCGAAATACGAGCGACGTAAATTGAACAAATGTGATAGAATTACGCTGAATTCTTATATTAACCGTAATATAAAATGATCTAATCGGGTCTCTGTTTGGCTTATCCTAGAAGTTTAATGGTGCATTTTACTCGCCATTTCATGCGCTTTGAGATGCCGCATATCCCAATACGCTATCTGAAATAGGAGCGACGTAAATTGAACAAATGTGATAGAATTTCGCTGAATTCTTAAATTAACCATAATATGAAATGATCTAATCGGGTCTCTGTTTGTCCTGCCCTAGAAGTTTAATAGTGCATTTTACTCGCCATTCCACGCGCTTTAAGATGCCGCCTAGCCCAATACGCTATCTGAAATAGGAGCGACGTAAATTGAACAAATGTGATAGAATTTTGCTGAATTCTTAAATTAACCATAATATAAAATGATCTAATCGGTTCTCTGATTGCCCTATCATAGAATTTTAATAGTGCATTATACTTGCCATTCCACGCGCTTTAAGATGCCGCCTACCCCAGTACGCTATCTGAAATAGGAGCGACGTAAATTGAACAAATGTGATAGAATTTTGCTGAATTCTTAAATTAACCATAATATAAAATGATCTAACCGGGTCTCTTTTTGCCCTACCCTAGAAGTTTCATAGTGCATTTCACTCGTCATTTCATGCGCTTTGAGATGCCGCTTAGCCGAATACGCTAACTGAAATAGGAGCGACGTAAATTGAACAAATGTGATAGAATTTCCCTGAAATCTTATATTAAACAAAATATAAAATGATCTAATCGGGTCTCTGATTGCCCTATCATAGAAGTTTAGTAGTGCATTTTACTCGCCATTCCACGCGCTTTAAGATGCCGCCTAGCCCAGTACGCTATCTGAAATAGGAGCGACGTAAGTTGAACAAATGTGATAGAATTACGCTGAATTCTTATATTAACCGTAATATAAAATGATCTAATCGGGTCTCTGTTTGCCTTATCCTAGAAGTTTAATAGTGCATTTTACTCGCCATTTCATGCGCTTTGAGATGCCGCTTAGCCCAATACGCTATCTGAAATAGGAGCGACGTAAATTGAACAAATGTGAGAGAATTTCGCTGAACTCTTAAATTCACTATAATATAAAATGATCTAATCGGGTCTCTGTTTGCCCTACCCTAGAAGTTTAATAGTGCATTTTATTCGCCATTTCATGCGCTTTGGGATGCCGCTTCGCCCAATACGCTATCTGAAATAGGAGCGACGAAAATTGAACAAATGTGATAGAATTTCGCTGAATTCTTAAATTAACCATAACATAAAATGATCTAATCGGGTCTCTGCTTGCCCTACCCTAGAAGTTTAATAGTGCATTTTACTCCTCATTTCATGCGCTTTGAGAAGCCGCTTAGCCCAATCCGCTATCTGAAATAGGAGAGACGTAAATTGAACCAATGTGGTAGAATTTTGCTGAATTCATAAATTATCCATAGTATAAAATGACCTAATCGGGTCCCTGTTTGCCCTACCCTAGAAGTTTAATAGCGCATTTTACTCGCCATTTCATGCGCTCTGAGATGCCGCTTAGCTCAATACGCTATCTGAAATAGGAGCAACGTAAGTTGAACAAATGTGATAGAATTTCTGTGAATCCTTATATTAACCTTAATGTAAAATGATCTAATCGGGTCTCTGTTCGCCCTACCATAGAAGTCTAATGGTGCATTTCACTCGCCATTTCATGCGCTTTGAGATGCCGCTTAGCCCAATACGCTATCTCAAATAGGAGCGACGTAAGTGGAACAAATGTGATAGAATTACGCTGAATTCTTATATTAACCGTAATATAAAATGATCTAATCGGGTCTCTGTTTGCCTTATCCTAGAAGTTTAGTATTGCATTTTACTCGCCATTTCATGCGCTTTGAGATGCCGCTTAGCCCAATACGCTATATGAAATAGGAGCGACGTAAATTGAACAAATGTGATAGAATTTCCGTGAATTCTTATATTAACCTTAATGTAAAATGATCTAATGGGGTCTCTGTTCGCCCTACCATAGAAGTCTAATAGTGCATTTCACTCGCCATTTCATGCGCTTTGAGATGCCGCTTAGCCCAATACGCTATTCGAAATACGAGCGACGTAAATTGAACAAATGTGATAGAATTACGCTGAATTCTTATATTAACCGTAATATAAAATGATCTAATCGGGTCTCTGTTTGGCTTATCCTAGAAGTTTAATGGTGCATTTTACTCGCCATTTCATGCGCTTTGAGATGCCGCATATCCCAATACGCTATCTGAAATAGGAGCGACGTAAATTGAACAAATGTAATAGAATTTCGCTGAATTCTTAAATTAACCATAATATGAAATGATCTAATCGGGTCTCTGTTTGTCCTGCCCTAGAAGTTTAATAGTGCATTTTACTCGCCATTTCATGCGCTTTGAGATGCCGCATAGCCCAATACGCTATCTGAAATAGGAGCGACGTAAATTGAACAAATGTGATAGAATTTCCGTGAATCCTGATATTAACCTTAATGTAAAATGATCTAATCGGGTCTCTGTTCGCCCTACCATAGAAGTCTAATAGTGCATTTCACTCGCCATTTCATGCGCTTTGAGATGCCGTTTAGCCCAATACGCCATCTGAAATAGGAGCGACGTAAGTTGAACAAATGTGACAGAATTTCGCTGAAATCTTATATTAAACAAAATATAAAATGATCTAATCGGGTCTCTGATTGCCCTATCATAGAAGTTTAATAGTGCATTTCACTCGTCATTTCATGCGCTTTGTGATGCTGCTAAGCCCAATAAGCTATCTGTAATAGGAGCGACGTAAATTGAACAAATGTGATAGAATTTCACTGAATTCTTATGTTAACCAAAATATAAAATGATCTAATCGGGTCTCTGATTTCCCTAACATAGAAATTTAATTGTGCAGTTTACTTGACATTCCACGCGCTTTAAGATGCCGCCTAGCCCAGTACGCTATCTGAAATAGGAGCGACGTAAATTGAACAAATGTGATAGAATTTCGCTGAATTCTTAAATTAACCATAATATAAAATGATCTCATCGGGACTCTGTTTGACCTACCGTAGAAGTTCAATTGTGCATTTTGCTCGCCATTTCATGCGCTTTGAGATGCCGCTTAGCCCAATACGCTATCTAAAATAGGAGCGACGTAAGTGGAACAAATGTGATAGAATTACGCTGAATTCTTATATTAACCGTAATATAAAATGATCTAATCGGGTCTCTGTTTGCCTTATCCTAGAAGTTTAGTATTGCATTTTACTCGCCATTTCATGCGCTTTGAGATGCCGCTTAGCCCAATACGCTATATGAAATAGGAGCGACGTAAATTGAACAAATGTGATAGAATTTCCGTGAATTCTTATATTAACCTTAATGTAAAATGATCTAATGGGGTCTCTGTTCGCCCTACCATAGAAGTCTAATAGTGCATTTCACTCGCCATTTCATGCGCTTTGAGATGCCGCTTAGCCCAATACGCTATTCGAAATACGAGCGACGTAAATTGAACAAATGTGATAGAATTACGCTGAATTCTTATATTAACCGTAATATAAAATGATCTAATCGGGTCTCTGTTTGGCTTATCCTAGAAGTTTAATGGTGCATTTTACTCGCCATTTCATGCGCTTTGAGATGCCGCATATCCCAATACGCTATCTGAAATAGGAGCGACGTAAATTGAACAAATGTAATAGAATTTCGCTGAATTCTTAAATTAACCATAATATGAAATGATCTAATCGGGTCTCTGTTTGTCCTGCCCTAGAAGTTTAATAGTGCATTTTACTCGCCATTTCATGCGCTTTGAGATGCCGCATAGCCCAATACGCTATCTGAAATAGGAGCGACGTAAATTGAACAAATGTGATAGAATTTCCGTGAATCCTGATATTAACCTTAATGTAAAATGATCTAATCGGGTCTCTGTTCGCCCTACCATAGAAGTCTAATAGTGCATTTCACTCGCCATTTCATGCGCTTTGAGATGCCGTTTAGCCCAATACGCCATCTGAAATAGGAGCGACGTAAGTTGAACAAATGTGACAGAATTTCGCTGAAATCTTATATTAAACAAAATATAAAATGATCTAATCGGGTCTCTGATTGCCCTATCATAGAAGTTTAATAGTGCATTTCACTCGTCATTTCATGCGCTTTGTGATGCTGCTAAGCCCAATAAGCTATCTGTAATAGGAGCGACGTAAATTGAACAAATGTGATAGAATTTCACTGAATTCTTATGTTAACCAAAATATAAAATGATCTAATCGGGTCTCTGATTTCCCTAACATAGAAATTTAATTGTGCAGTTTACTTGACATTCCACGCGCTTTAAGATGCCGCCTAGCCCAGTACGCTATCTGAAATAGGAGCGACGTAAATTGAACAAATGTGATAAAATTTCCCTGAAATCTTATATTAAACAAAATATAAAATGATCTAAACGGGCCTCTGTTCGCCCTACCATAGAAGTCTAATAGTGCATTTCACTCGCCATTTCATGCGCTTTGAGATGCAGCCTAGCCCAGTACGCTATCTGAAATAGGAGCGACGTAAGTTGAACAAATGTGCTGGAATTACGCTGCATTCTTATATTAAGCGTAATATAAAATGATCTAATCGGGTCTCTGTTTGCCTTATCCTAGAAGTTTAATAGCGCGTTTTACTCGCCACTCCACGCGCTTTAAGATGCCGCCTAGCCCAGTATGCTATCTGAAATAGGAGCGACGTAAATTGAACAAATGTGATAGAATTTCGCTGAATTCTTAAATTAACCACAATATAAAATGATCTAATCGGGTCTCTGTTTGCGTTATCCTAGAAGTTTAATAGTGCATTATACTCGCCATTTCATGCGCTTTTATATGCCGCCTAGCCCAGTACGCTATCTGAAATAGGAGCGACGTAAATTAAACAAATGTGACAGAATTTCCGTGAATTCTTATATTTACCTTAATGTAAAATGATCTAATCGGGTCTCTGTTCGCCCTACCCTAGAAGCTTAATAGTGCATTTCACTCATCATTTCATGCGCTTTGAGATGCCGCTTAGCCCAATATGCTATCTGAAATAGGAGCGACGTAAATTGAACAAATGTGATAGAATTTCGCTGAATTCTTTTATTAACCAAAATGTAAAATGATCTAATCGGGTCTCTGTTCGCCCTAGCCTAGAAGTTTAATAGTGCATTTCACTCGCCATTTCATGCGCTTTGAGATGCCGCTAAGCCCAATAAGCTATCTGAAATAGGAGCGACGTAAATTGAACAAATGTGATAGAATTTCGCTGAATTCTTATATTAACCAAAATATAAAATGATCTAATCGGGTCTCTGATTGCCCTATCGTAGAAGTTTAGTAGTGCATTTTACTCGCCATTCCACGCGCTTTAAGATGCCGCCTAGCCCAGTATGCTATCTGAAATAGGAGCGACGTAAATTGAACAAATGTGATAGAATTTCGCTGAATTCTTAAATTAACCATAATATAAAATGATCTCATCGGGTCTCAGTCTGACCTACCCTAGAAGTTTAATAGTGCATTTTACTCGCCATTTCATGCGCTTTGAGATGCCGCTTAGCCCAATACGCTATCTGAAATAGGAGCGACGTAAATTGAACAAATGTGATAGAATTTCCCTGAATTCTTATATTAACCTTAATGTAAAATGATCTAATCGGGTCTCTGTTCGCCCTACCCTAGAAGCTTAATAGTGCATTTCACTCGACATTTCATGCGCTTTGAGATGCCGCTTAGCCCAATATGCTATCTGAAATAGGAGCGACGTACATTGAACAAATGTGATAGAATTTCGCTGAATTCTTTTATTAACCAAAATGTAAAATGATCTAATCGGGTCTCTGTTCGCCCTAGCCTAGAAGTTTAATAGTGCATTTCACTCGCCATTTCATGCGCTTTGAGATGCCGCTAAGCCCAATAAGCTATCTGAAATAGGAGCGACGTAAATTGAACAAATGTGATAGAATTTCGCTGAATTCTTATATTAACCAAAATATAAAATGATCTAATCGGGTCTCTGATTGCCCTATCATAGAAGTTTAATAGTGCATTTTATTCGCCATTCCACGCGCTTTAAGGTGCCGCCTAGCCCAGTACGCTATCTGAAATAGGAGCGACGTAAGTTGTACAAATGTGATAGAATTTTGCCGAATTCTTAAATTAACCATAACATAAGATGATGTAATCGGGACTCTGTTCGCCCTACCCAAGAAGTTTAATAGTGCATTTCTCTCGTCATTTCATGCGCTTTGAGATGCCGCTTAGCCCAATACGCTATCTGAAATAGGAGCGACGTAAATTGAACAAATGTGATACAATTTCCTTGAAATCTTATATTAAACAAAATATAAAATGATCTAACCGGGACTCTGATTGCTCTATCATAGAAGTTTAGTAGTGCATTTTACTCGCGCTTCCACCCACTTTAAGATGCCGCCTAGCCCAGTACACTATCTGAAATATGAGCGACGTAAGTTGAACAAATGTGATAGAATTTCCCTGAATTCTTATATTAACCTTAATGTAAAATTATCTTATCGGGTCTCTGATTGCCCTACCCTAGAAGTTTAATAGTGCATTTTACTCGCCATTTCATGCACTTTGAGATGCCGCTTAGCCCAATACGCTATCTGACATAGGAGCGACGTAAATTGAACAAATGTGATAGAATTTCGCTAAATTCTTATATTAACCAAAATATAAAATGATCTAATCGGATCTCTGATTGCCCTATCATAGAAGTTTAATAGTGCATTTTACTCGCCATTCCACGCGCTTTATGTTGCCGCCTAGCCCAGTACGTTATCTGAAATAGGAGCCACGTAAGTTGAACAAGTGTGACAGAATTACGCTGAATTCTTATATTAACCGTAATATAAAATGATCTAATCGGGTCTCTGATTGCCCTATCATAGAAGTTTAATAGTGCATTTTACTCGCCATTCCACGCGGTTTAAGATGCCGCCTTGCCCAGTACGCTATCTGAAATAGGAGCGACGTAAATTGAACAAATGTGATAAAATTTTGCTGAATTCTTAAGTTAACCATAATATAAAATGATCTAATCGGGTCTCTGTTTGCCCTACCCTAGAAGTTTAAAAGTGCATTTCTCTCGTCATTTCATGCGCTTTGTGATGCCGCTTAGCCCAATAAGCTATCTGAAATAGGAGCGACGTAAATTGAACAAACGTGATAGAATTTCGCTGAATTCTTATATTTACCAAAATATAAAATGATCTAATCGGGTCTCTGATTGCCCTATCATAGAAGTTTAATAGTGCATTTTACTCGCCATTCCACGCGCTTTAAGGTGCCGCCTAGCCCAGTACGCTATCTGAAATAGGAGCGACGTAAGTTGTACAAATGTGATAGAATTTTGCCGAATTCTTAAGTTAACCATAACATAAGATGATGTAATCGGGTCTCTGTCTGACCTACCCTAGAAGTTTAATAGTGCATTTTACTCGCCATTTCATGCGCTTTGAGATGCCGCTTAGCACAATACGCTATCTGAAATACGAGCGACGTAAATTGAACAAATGTGATAGAATTTCCCCGAATTCTTATATTAACCTTAATGTAAAATGATCTATTCGGGTCTCTGTTCGCCCTAACCTAGAAGTTTAATATTGCCTCTCACTCGTCATTTCATGCGCTTTGAGATGCCGCCTAGCACAATATGCTATCTGAAATAGGAGCGACGTAAATTGAACAAATGTGATAGAATTTCGCTGTATTCTTATATTAACCAAAATATAAAATGATCTAATCGGGTCTCTGATTGCTCTATCATAGAAGTTTAGTAGTGCATTTTACTCGCCATTCTTCGCGTTTTAAGATGCCGCCTAGCCCAGTACGCTAGCTGAAATAGGAACGACGTAAAATGAAAAAATGTGATAGAATTTTGCTGAATTCTTAAATTAACCATAATATAAATTGATCTAATCGGGCCTCTGTTTGCCCTACCCTAGAAGTTTAATAGTGCATTTTACTCGCCATTTCATGCGCTTTGAGATGCCGCTTAGCCCAATAGGCTATCTGAAATATCAGCGACGTAAATTGAACGAATGTGATAGAATTTCGCTGTATTCTTATATTAACCAAAATATAAAATGATCTAATCGGGTCTCTGATAGCCCTATCATAGAAGTTTAATAGTGCATTTTACTCGCCATTTCATGCGCATTGAGATGCCGCTTAGCGCAATACGCTATCTGAAATAGGAGCGACGTAAATTGAACAAATGTGATAGAGTTTCGCTGAATTCTTGAATTAACCATAATATAAAATGATCTTATCGGGTGTCTGTTTGCCGTACCCTAGAAGTTTAATAGTGCATTTTACTCGCCATTTCTTGCGCTTTGAGATGCCGCCTAGCCCGGTACGCTATCTGAAATAGGAGCGACGTAAGTTGAACAAATGTGATAGAATTACGCTGAATTCTTATATTAACCATAATATGAAATGATCTAATCGGGTCTCTGATTGCCCTATCAAAGAAGTTTAATAGTGCATTTTACTCGCCATTCCACGCGCTTTAAGATGCCGCCTAGCCCAGTACGATATCTGAAATAGGAGCGACGTAAGTTGAACAAATGGGATAGAATTTCGCAGAATTCTTATATTAACCAAAATATAAAATGATCTAATCTGGTCTCTGTTCGCCCTAGCCTAGAAGTTAAATAGTGCACTTTGTTCGCCATTTCATGCGTTTTGAGATGCCGCTTAGCCCAATAAGCTGTCTGAAATAGGAGCGACGTAAATTGAACAAATGTGATAGAATTTCGCAGAATTCTTATATTAACCAAAATATAAAATGATCTAATCTGGTCTCTGTTCGCCCTAGCCTAGAAGTTTAATAGTGCACTTTGTTCGCCATTTCATGCGTTTTGAGATGCCGCTTAGCCCAATACGCTTTCTGAAATAGGAGCGACGTAAATTGAGCAAATGTGATAGAATTTCCCTGAATACTTATATTAACCTTAATGTAAAATGATATAATCGGGTCTCTGTTCGCCCTACCCTAGAAGTTTAATAGTTCATTTCACTCGCCATTTCATGCGCATTGAGATGCCGCTTAGCCCAATACGCAATCTGAAATAGGAGCGGCGTAAATAGAACAATTGTGATAGAATTTCGCTGAATTCTTATATTAACCAAAATATAAAATGATCTAATCGGGTCTCTGATTGCCCTGTCATAGAAGTTTAATACTGCATTTTACTCGCCATTCCGCGCGCTTTAAGTTGCCGCCTAGCCCAATACGCTATCTGAAATAGGAGCTACGTAACTTGAACAAATGTGACAGAATTTCGCTGAATTCTTATATTAACCAAAATATAAAATGACCTAATCGGGTCTCTGTTTGCCCTACCCTAGAAGTTTAATAGTGCATTTTACTCGTCATTTCATGCGCTTTGAGATGCCGCCTAGCCCAGTACGCTATCTGAAATAGGAGCGACGTAAATTGAACAAATGTGATAGAATTTCGCTAAATTCTTATATTAACCAAAATATAAAATGATCTAATCGGGTCTCTGATTACCCTATCATAGAAGTTTAATAGTGCATTTTACTCGCCATTCCACGCGCTTTAAGGTGCCGCCTAGCCCAGTACGCTATCTGAAATAGGAGCGACGTACGTTGTACAAATGTGATAGAATTTTGCCGAATTCTTAAATTAACCATAACATAAGATGATGTAATCGGGTCTCTGTTCGCCCTACCCAAGAAGTTTAATAGTGCATTTCTCTCGTCATTTCATGCGCTTTGAGATGCCGCTTAGCCCAATACGCTATCTGAAATAGGAGCGACGTAAATTGAACAAATGTGATACAATTTCCCTGAAATCTTATATTAAACAAAATATAAAATGATCTAACCGGGACTCTGATTGCTCTATCATAGAAGTTTAGTAGTGCATTTTACTCGCGCTTCCACCCACTTTAAGATGCCGCCTAGCCCAGTACACTATCTGAAATATGAGCGACGTAAGTTGAACAAATGTGATAGAATTTCCCTGAATTCTTATATTAACCTTAATGTAAAATTATCTAATCGGGTCTCTGATTGCCCTACCCTAGAAGTTTAATAGTGCATTTTACTCGCCATTTCATGCACTTTGAGATGCCGCTTAGCCCAATACGCTATCTGAAATAGGAGCCACGTAAGTTGAACAAGTGTGACAGAATTACGCTGAATTCTTATATTAACCGTAATATAAAATGATCTAATCGGGTCTCTGATTGCCCTATCATAGAAGTTTAATAGTGCATTTTACTCGCCATTCCACGCGGTTTAAGATGCCGCCTTGCCCAGTACGCTATCTGAAATAGGAGCGACGTAAATTGAACAAATGTGATAAAATTTGGCTGAATTCTTAAGTTAACCATAATATAAAATGATCTAATCGGGTCTCTGTTTGCCCTACCCTAGAAGTTTAAAAGTGCATTTCACTCGTCATTTCATGCGCCTTGTGATGCCGCTTAGCCCAATAAGCTATCTGAAATAGGAGCGACGTAAATTGAACAAACGTGATAGAATTTCGCTGAATTCTTATATTTACCAAAATATAAAATGATCTAATCGGGTCTCTGATTGCCCTATCATAGAAGTTTAGTAGTGCATTTTACTCGCCATTTCATGCGCTTTCAGATGCCGCTTAGCCCAATACGCTATCTGAAATAGGAGCGACGTAAATTGAACAAATATGATAGAATTTCGCTGAATTCTTAAATTAACCATAATATAAAATGATCTTATCGGGACTCTGTTTGCCCTACCCTAGAACTTAAATAGTGCATTTTACTCGCCATTTCATGCGCTTTGAGATGCCGCTTAGCCGAATACGCTAACTGAAATAGGAGCGACGTAAATTGAACAAATGTGATAGAATTTTGCTGAATTCTTAAATTAACCATAATATAAAATGATCTAATCGGGTCTCTGTTCGCGCTACCATAGAAGTCTAATAGTGCATTTCACTCGCCATTCCACGCGCTTTAAGATGCCGCCGAGCCCAGTACGCTATCTGAAATAGTAACGACGTAAATTGAACAAATGTGATAGAATTTTGCTGAATTCTTAAATTAACCATAATATGAAATGTACTGATCGGGTCTCTGTTCGCCCTAGCCTAGAAGTTTAATAGTGCATTTTATTCGCCATTTCATGCGCTTTGAGATGCCGCTTAGCCGAATACGCTATCTGGAATAGGTGCGACGAAAATTGAACAAATGTGATAGAATTTCGCTGAATTCTTTTATTGACTAAAATGTGAAATGATCCTATCGGGTCTCTGTTCGCCCTACCATAGAAGTCTAATAGTGCATTTCACTCGCCATTTCATGCGCTTTGAGAGGCCGCTTAGCCCAATACGCTATCTGAAATAGGAGCGACGTAAATTGAACAAATGTGATAGAATTTCCGTGAATTCTTATATTAACCTTAATGTAAAATGATCCTATCGGGTCTCTGTTCGCCCTACCATAGAAGCCTAATAGGGCATTTCACTCGCCATTTCATGCGCTTTGAGAGACCATTTAGCCCAATACGCTATCTGAAATAGGAGCGACGTAAATTGAACAAATGTGATACAATTTCCCTGAAATCTTATATTAAACAAAATATGAAATGATCTAATCGGGTCTCTGATTGCCCTATTATAGAAGTTTAGTAGTGCATTTTACTCGCCATTCCACGCGCTTTAAGATGCCGCCTAGCCCAGTACGATATCTGAAATAGGAGCGACGTAAGTTGAACAAATGGGATAGAATTTCGCAGAATTCTTATATTAACCAAAATATAAAATGATCTAATCTGGTCTCTGTTCGCCCTAGCCTAGAAGTTAAATAGTGCACTTTGTTCGCCATTTCATGCGTTTTGAGATGCCGCTTAGCCCAATAAGCTGTCTGAAATAGGAGCGACGTAAATTGAACAAATGTGATAGAATTTCGCAGAATTCTTATATTAACCAAAATATAAAATGATCTAATCTGGTCTCTGTTCGCCCTAGCCTAGAAGTTTAATAGTGCACTTTGTTCGCCATTTCATGCGTTTTGAGATGCCGCTTAGCCCAATACGCTTTCTGAAATAGGAGCGACGTAAATTGAGCAAATGTGATAGAATTTCCCTGAATACTTATATTAACCTTAATGTAAAATGATATAATCGGGTCTCTGTTCGCCCTACCCTAGAAGTTTAATAGTTCATTTCACTCGCCATTTCATGCGCATTGAGATGCCGCTTAGCCCAATACGCAATCTGAAATAGGAGCGGCGTAAATAGAACAATTGTGATAGAATTTCGCTGAATTCTTATATTAACCAAAATATAAAATGATCTAATCGGGTCTCTGATTGCCCTGTCATAGAAGTTTAATACTGCATTTTACTCGCCATTCCGCGCGCTTTAAGTTGCCGCCTAGCCCAATACGCTATCTGAAATAGGAGCTACGTAACTTGAACAAATGTGACAGAATTTCGCTGAATTCTTATATTAACCAAAATATAAAATGATCTAATCGGGTCTCTGTTTGCCCTACCCTAGAAGTTTAATAGTGCATTTTACTCGTCATTTCATGCGCTTTGAGATGCCGCCTAGCCCAGTACGCTATCTGAAATAGGAGCGACGTAAATTGAACAAATGTGATAGAATTTCGCTAAATTCTTATATTAACCAAAATATAAAATGATCTAATCGGGTCTCTGATTACCCTATCATAGAAGTTTAATAGTGCATTTTACTCGCCATTCCACGCGCTTTAAGGTGCCGCCTAGCCCAGTACGCTATCTGAAATAGGAGCGACGTACGTTGTACAAATGTGATAGAATTTTGCCGAATTCTTAAATTAACCATAACATAAGATGATGTAATCGGGTCTCTGTTCGCCCTACCCAAGAAGTTTAATAGTGCATTTCTCTCGTCATTTCATGCGCTTTGAGATGCCGCTTAGCCCAATACGCTATCTGAAATAGGAGCGACGTAAATTGAACAAATGTGATACAATTTCCCTGAAATCTTATATTAAACAAAATATAAAATGATCTAACCGGGACTCTGATTGCTCTATCATAGAAGTTTAGTAGTGCATTTTACTCGCGCTTCCACCCACTTTAAGATGCCGCCTAGCCCAGTACACTATCTGAAATATGAGCGACGTAAGTTGAACAAATGTGATAGAATTTCCCTGAATTCTTATATTAACCTTAATGTAAAATTATCTAATCGGGTCTCTGATTGCCCTACCCTAGAAGTTTAATAGTGCATTTTACTCGCCATTTCTTGCGCTTTGAGATGCCGCTTAGACCAATACGCTATCTGAAACACCAGCGACGTAAATTGAACAAATGTGATAGAATTACGCTCAATTATTATATTAACCGTAATATAAAATTATCTAATCGGGTCTCTGTTTGCCCTACCCTAGAAGTTTAACAGTGCATTTTACTCGCCATTTCATGCGCTTTGAGATGCCGCTTAGCCCAATACGCTATCTGAAACAGTAGCGACGTAAATTGAACAAATGTGATAGAATTTCCCTGAATACTTATATTAACCTTAATGTAAAATGATATAATCGGGTCTCTGTTCGCCCTACCCTAGAAGTTTAAAAGTTCATTTCACTCGCCATTTCATGCGCATTGAGATGCCGCTTAGCCCAATACGCAATCTGAAATAGGAGCGGCGTAAATAGAACAACTGTGATAGAATTTCGCTGAATTCTTATATTAACCAAAATATAAAATGATCTAATCGGGACTCTGATTGCCCTATCATAAAAGCTTAGTAGTGCATTTTACTCGCCCTTCCACGCGCTTTAAGATGCCGCCTAGCTCACTACGCTATCTGAAATAGGAGCGACGTAAGTTGAACAAATGTGATAGAATTACGCTGAATTCTTATATTAACCGTAATATAAAATGATCTAATCGGGTCTCTGTTTGCCTTATCATAGAAGTTTAATAGTGCATTTCACTCGTCATTTCATGCGCTTTGAGATGCATCTTAGCCCAATAAGCTATCTGAAATAGGAGCGACGTAAATTGAACAAATGTGATAGAATTTGGCTGAATTCTTTATATTAACCGTAATATAAAATGATCTAATCGGGTCCCTGTTTGCCTTATCCTAGAAGTTTAATAGTGCATTTTACTCGCATTTCATGCGCATTGAGATGCCGCCTAGCCCAGTACGCTATCTGAAATAGGAGCGACGTAAGTTGAACAAATGTGATAGAATTACGCTCAATTACTATATTCACCGTAATATAAAATTATCTAATCGGGTCTCTGTTTGCCCTACCCTAAGAAGTTTAATAGTGCACTGTGCTCGCCATTTCATGCGCTTTGAGATGGCGCTTAGCCCAATACGCTATCTGAAATAGGAGCGACGAAAATGAACAAATGTGATAGAATTTCCCTGAATTCTTATATACACCTTAATGTAAAATGATCTATCGGGTCTTTGTTCGCCCTACCCCTAGAAGTTTTAATAGTGCATTTCACTCGCCATTTCATGCGCTTTGAGATGCCGCTTAGCCCAATAAGCTATCTGAAATAGGAGCGACCGTAAATTGAACAAATGTGATAGAATTTCGCTGAATTCTTATATTAACCTTAATGTAAAATGATCTAATCGGGTCTCTGTTCGCCCTACCCTAGAAGTTTAATACTGCATTTCACTCGTCATTGCATGCGCTTTGAGTTGCCGCTTAGCCCAATACGATATCTGAAATAGGAGCGATGTAAATTGAACAAATGTGATAGAATTTTGCTGAATTCTTAAATTAACCATAATATAATATGATCTAATCGGGTCTCTGTTTGCCCTACCCTATAAGTTTAGTAGTGCATTTTACTCGCCCTTCCACGCGCTTTAAGACGCCGCCTAGCCCAGTACGCTATCTGAAATAGGAGCGACGTAAGTTGAACAAATGTGATAGAATTACGCCGAATTCTTATATTAACCGTAATATAAAATGATCTTATCGGGTCGCCGTTTGCCCTACCCTAGAAGCTTAACAGTTCATTTTGCTCGCCATTTCTTGCGCTTTGAGATGCCGCTTAGCCCAATACGCTATCTGAAATATCAGCGACGTAAATTGAACAAACGTGGTAGAATTACGCTGAATTCTTATATTAATCGTAATATAAAATGATCTAATCGGCTCTCTGATTGCCCTACCCTAGAAGTTTAACAGTGCATTTTACTCGCCATTTCATGCGGTTTGAGATGCCGCTTAGCCCAATACGCTATCTGAAATAGGAGCGACGTAAATTGAAAAACGTGATAGAATTTCCCTGAATTCTTATATTAACCTTAATGTAAAATGATCTAATCTGTTCTCTGTTCGCCCTACCCTAGAAGTTTAATAGTGCCTTTCACTCGTCATTTCATGCGCTTTGAGATGCCGCTTAGCCCAATACGCTATCTGAAATAGGAGCGACGTAAATAGAACAGTTGTGATAGATTTTCGCTGAATTCTTATATTAACCAAAATATAAAATGATCTAATCGGGTCTCTGATTGCCCTATCATAGAAGTTTAATAGTGCATTTCACTCGCCATTCCACGCGCTTTAAGATTCCGCCTAGCCCAGTACGCTATCTGAAATAGGAGCGACGTAAATTGAACAAATGTGATAGAATTTGGCTGAATTCTTAAATTAACCATAATATAAAATGATCTAATCGGGTCTCTGTTTGCCCTACCCTAGAAGTTAATAGTGCATTTTACTCGCCATTTCATGCGCTTTGAGGTGGCGCTTAGCCCAATACGCTATCTGAAATAGGAGCGACGTAAATTGAACGAATGTGATAGAATTTCGCTGAATTCTTATATTAACCAAAATATAAAATGATCTTATCGGTTCTCTGTTCGCCCTACCCTAGAAGTTTAATAGTGCCTTTCACTCGTCATTTCATGCGCTTTGAGATGCCGCTTAGCCCAATACGCTATCTGAAATAGGAGCGACGTAAATAGAACAGTTGTGATAGATTTTCGCTGAATTCTTATATTAACCAAAATATAAAATGATCTAATCGGGTCTCTGATTGCCCTATCATAGAAGTTTAATAGTGCAATTCACTCGCCATTCCACGCGCTTTAAGATTCCGCCTAGCCCAGTACGCTGTCTGAAATAGGAGCGACGTAAATTGAACAAATGTGATAGAATTTGGCTGAATTCTTAAATTAACCATAATATAAAATGATCTTATCGGGTCGCCGTTTGCCCTACCCTAGAAGTTTAACAGTTCATTTTGCTCGCCATTTCTTGCGCTTTGAGATGCCGCTTAGCCCAATACGCTATCTGAAATATCAGCGACGTAAATTGAACAAATGTGGTAGAATTACGCTGAATTCTTATATTAACCGTAATATGAAAAGATCTAATAGGGTCTCTGTTTGCCTTATCCTAGAAGTTTAATAGTGCATTTTACGCGCCATTTCTTGCGCTTTGAGATGCCGCTTAGCCCAATACGATATCTGAAATATCAGCGACGTAAATTGAACAAATGTGATAGAATTACGCTGAATTCTTATATTAACCGTAATATAAAATGATCTAATCGGGTCTCTGTTTGCCTTATCCTAGAAGTTTAATAGTGCATTTCACTCGTCATTTCATGCGCTTTGAGATGCCTCT
>CAKAJE020000238.1:0-201668 GCA_916610135.2 Macropis europaea
ATGTGATAGAATTACGCTGAATTCATATATTAACCAAAATATAAAATGATCTAATCGGGTCTCTGATTGCTCTATCATAAAAGTTTAATAGTGCATTTCACTCATAATTTCATGCGCTTTAAGATGCCGCTTAGCCCAGTACGCTATCTGAAATAGGAGCGACGTAAATTGAACAAATGTGATAGATTTTTGCTGAATTCTTAAATTAACCATACTATAAAATGATCTAATCGGGTTTCTGTTTGCCCTACCCTAGAAGTTTAATAGTGCATTTCACTCGTAATTTCATGCGCTTTGAGATGCCGCTTAGCCCAATACGCTATCTGAAATAGGAGCGACGTAAATTGAACAAATGTGATAGAATTTCGTTGAATTCTTAAATTAACCATAATATACAATGATCTAATCGGGTCTCTGTTCGCCCTACCCTAGAAGTTTAATAGTGCATTTTACTCGCCATTCCACGCGCTTTAAGTTGCCGCCTAGTCCAGTACGCTATCTCAAGCAGGAGCGGCGTATGTTGAACAAATGTGATAGAATTTCGCTGAATTCATATATTAACCAAAATATAAAATGATCTAATCGGGTCTCTGATTGCCCTATCATAGAAGTTTAATAGTGCATTTCACTCGTCATTTCATGCGCTTTGAGATGACGCTTACCCCAATACGCTATCTGAAATAGGAGCGACGTAAATTGAACAAATGTGATAGAATTTCCTTGAATTCTTATATTAACCAAAATATAAAATGAACTGATCGGGTCCCTGATTGCCCTATCATAGAAGTTTAATAGTGCATTTTACTCGCCATTCCACGCGCTTTAAGATGCCGCCTAGCCCCGTACGCTATCTGAAATAGGAGCGACGTAAATTGAACAAATGTGATAGAATTTTGCTGAATTCTTAAATTAACGGTAATATAAAATGATCTAATCGGGTCTCTGTTTGCCCTACCCTAGAAGTTTAATAGTGCATTTCACTCGTCATTCCACGCGCTTCTAGATGCCGCCAAGCCCACTACGCTATCTGAAATAGGAGCGACGTAAGTTGAACAAATGTGATAGAATTACGCTGTATTCTTATATTAACCGTAATATGAAATTATCTAATCGGGTCTCTGTTTGCTTTACCCGAGAAGTTTAATAGTGCATTTTACTCGTCATTTCATGCGCTTTGAGATTCCGCTTAGCCCAATACGCTATCTGAAATAAGAGCGACGTAAATTGAACAAATGTGATAGAATTTCCCTGAATTCTTATATTAACCTTAATGTAAAATGATCTAATCGGGTCTCTCTTTCCCTTACCCTAGAAGTTTAATAGTGCACTTCACTCGTCATTTCATGCGCTTTGAGATGCCGCTTAGCCCAATACGCTATCTGAAATAGGAGCGACGTAGGTTGAACGAATGTGATAGAATTACACTGTATTCTTATATTAACCGTAATATGAAATTATCTAATCGGGCCTCTGTTTGCTTTACCCGAGAAGTTTAATAGTGCATTTTACTCGTCATTTCATGCGCTTTGAGCTTCCGCTTAGCCCAATACGCTATCTGAAATAGGAGCGACGTAAATTGAACAAATGTGATAGAATTTCGCTGAATTCTTATATTAACCAAATTATAAAATGATCTAATCGGGTCCCTGTTTGCCTTACCCTAGAAGTTTAATAGTGCATTTTACTCGCCATTTCATGCGCTTTGAGATGCCGCTTAGCCCAATAAGCTATCTGAAATAGGAGCGACGTAAATTGAACAAATGTGATAGAATTTCCCTGAATTCTTATATTAACCTTAATGTAAAATGATCTAATCCGGTCTCTGTTTGCCCTAGCCTAGAAGTTTAATAATGCATTTTATTCGACATTTCATGCGCTTTGAGATGCCGCTTAGCCCAATACGCTATCTGAAATAGGAGCGACGTAAATTGAACAAATGTGATAGAATTTCCCTGAAATCTTATATTAAACAAAATATAAAATGATCTAATCGGGTCTCCGATTGCCCTATCATAGAAGTTTAGTACTGCATTTTACTCGCCATTCCACGCGCTTTATGTTGCCGCCTAGTCCAGTACGCTATCTCAAGCAGGAGCGGCGTAAGTTGAACAAATGTGATAGAATTACGCTGAATTCTTATATTATTCGTAATATAAAATGATCTAATCGGGTCTCTGTTTGCTTTACCCTAGAAGTTTAATAGTGCATTTTACTCGTCATTTCATGCGCTTTGAGATCCGCTTAGCCCAATACGCTATCTGAAATAGGAGCGACGTAAATTGAACAAATGTGACAGAATTTTGCTCAATTCTTATACTAACCGTAATACGAAATGATCTAGTCGGGACTCTCTTTCCCTTACCCTAGAAGTTTAATAGTGCGTTTCACTCGTCATTTCATGAGCTTTGAGATGCCGCTTAGCCCAATACGCTATCTGAAATAGGAGCGACGTTAATTGAACAAATGTGACAGAATTTTGCTGAATTCTTATACTAACCGTAATATGAAATGATCTAATCGGGACTCTCTTTCCCATACCCTAGAAGTTTAATAGTGCATTTTACTCGTCATTTCATGCGCTTTGAGATCCGCTTAGCCCAATACGCTATCTGAAATAGGAGCGACGTAAATTGAACAAATGTGACAGAATTTTGCTGAATTCTTATACTAACCGTAATACGAAATGATCTAGTCGGGACTCTCTTACCCTTACCCTAGAAGTTTAATAGTGCGTTTCACTCGTCATTTCATGAGCTTTGAGATGCCGCTTAGCCCAATACGCTATCTGAAATAGGAGCGACGTTAATTGAACAAATGTGACAGAATTTTGCTGAATTCTTATACTAACCGTAATATGAAATGATCTAATCGGGACTCTCTTTCCCATACCCTAGAAGTTTAATAGTGCATTTTACTCGTCATTTCATGCGCTTTGAGATCCGCTTAGCCCAATACGCTATCTGAAATAGGAGCGACGTAAATTGAACAAATGTGACAGAATTTTGCTGAATTCTTATACTAACCGTAATATGAAATGATCTAATCGGGACTCTCTTTCCCTTACCCTAGAAGTTTAATAGTGCATTTCACTCGTCATTTCATGCGCTATGAGATGCCGCTTAGCCCAATACGCTATCTGAAATATGAGCGACGTAAATTGAACAAATGTGATAGAATTTCGCTGAATTCTTATATTAACCTTAATGTAAAATGATCTAATCGGGTCTCTGTTCGCCCTACCCTAGAAGTTTAATAGTGCATTTCAATCGCTATTCCACGCGCTTTAAGATGCCGGATAGCCCAGTAGCCTATCTGAAATAGGAGTGACGTAAATTGAACAAATGTGATAGAATTACTCTTAACTCTTATATTAACCGTAATATAACATGATCTAATCGGGTCTCTCTTTCCCTTGCCCTAGAAGTTTAATAGTGCACTTCACTCGTCATTTCATGCGCTTTGAGATGCCGCTTAGCCCAATACGCTATCTGAAATAGGAGCGACGTAAATTGAACAAATGTGATAGAATTTCGTTGAATTCTTAAATTAACCATAATATACAATGATCTAATCGGGTCTCTGTTCGCCCTACCCTAGAAGTTTAATAGTGCATTTTACTCGCCCTTCCACGCGCTTTATGGTGCCGCCTAGCCCGGTACGCTATCTGAAATAGGAGCGACGTAAGTTTAACAAATGTGATAGAATTACGCTGAATTCATATATTAACCAAAATATAAAATGATCTAATCGGGTCTCTGATTGCTCTATCATAAAAGTTTAATAGTGCATTTCACTCATAATTTCATGCGCTTTAAGATGCCGCTTAGCCCAGTACGCTATCTGAAATAGGAGCGACGTAAATTGAACAAATGTGATAGATTTTTGCTGAATTCTTAAATTAACCATACTATAAAATGATCTAATCGGGTTTCTGTTTGCCCTACCCTAGAAGTTTAATAGTGCATTTCACTCGTAATTTCATGCGCTTTGAGATGCCGCTTAGCCCAATACGCTATCTGAAATAGGAGCGACGTAAATTGAACAAATGTGATAGAATTTCGTTGAATTCTTAAATTAACCATAATATACAATGATCTAATCGGGTCTCTGTTCGCCCTACCCTAGAAGTTTAATAGTACATTTTACTCGCCCTTCCACGCGCTTTATGATGCCGCCTAGCCCGGTACGCTATCTGAAATAGGAGCGACGTAAGTTTAACAAATGTGATAGAATTACGCTGAATTCCTATATTAACCGTAATATAAAATGATCTAATCGGGCCCCTGTTTGCCTTACCCTAGAAGTTTAATAGTGCATTTTACTCGCCATTTCATGCGCTTTGAGATGACGCTTAGCCCAATACGCTGTCTGAAATAGGAGCGACGTAAATTGAACAAATGTGACAGAATTTCGCTGCATTCATATATTACCCAAAATATAAAATGATCCAATCGGGTCTCTGATTGCCCTATCATAGAAGTTTAATAGTGCATTTCACTCGTCATTTCATGCGCTTTGAGATTCCGCTTAGCCCTATAAGCTATCTGAAATAGGAGCGACGTAAATTCAATAAAGGTGATAGAATTTCGCTGAATTCTTATATTAACCGTAATATAAAATGATCTAATTGGGTCCCTGTTTGCCATACCCTAGAAGTTTAATAGTGCATTTTATTCGCCATTTCTTGCGCTTTGAGATGCCGCTTAGCCCAATACGCTGTCTGAAATAGGAGCGACGTAAATTGAACAAATGTGATCGAATTTCGCTGAATTCTTATAATAATCAAATTATAAAATGATCTAATCGGGTCTCTGATTGCCCTATCATAGAAGTTTAATAGTGCATTTTACTCGTCATTCCACGTGCTTTAAGATTCCGCCAAGCCCAGTACGATATCTGAAATAGGACCAACGTAAATTGAAGAAATGTGACAGAATTTTGCTGAATTCTTATACTAACCGTAATATGAAATGATCTAATCGGGACTCTCTTTCCCTTACCCTAGAAGTTTAATAGTGCATTTCACTCGTCATTTCATGCGCTTTGAGATGCCGCTTAGCACACTGCGCTATCTGAAATAGGAGAGACGTAAATTGAACAAATGTGATAGAATTTCGCTGAATTCTTATATTAACCGTAATATAAAATGATCTAATCGGGTCCCTGTTTGCCATACCCTAGAAGTTTAATAGTGCATTTTATTTGCCATTTCTTGCGCTTTGAGATGCCGCTTAGCCCAGTACGCTGTCTGAAGTAGGAGCGACGTAAATTGAACAAATGTGATCGAATTTCGCTGAATTCTTGTAATAACCAAATTATAAAATGATCTAATCGGGTCTCTGATTGCCCTATCATAGAAGTTTAATAGTGCATTTTACTCGCCATTCCACGCGCTTTAAGATGCCGCCCAGCGCAGTACGCTATCTGAAATAGGAGCAACGTAAATTGTACAAATGTGACAGAATTTTGCTGAATTCTTAAATTAACCATAATATAAAATGATCAAATCGGGTCTCTGTTTGCCCTACCCTAGAAGTTTAATAGTGCGTTTTACTCGACATTTCATGCGCTTTGAGATGCCGCTTAGCCCAATACGCTGTCTGAAATAGGAGCGACGTAAATTGAACAAATGTGATAGAATTTCGCAGAATTCTTATATTAACCAAAATATAAAATGATCCAATCGGGTCTCTGATTGCCCAATCGTAGAAGTTTAATAGTGCATTTCACTCGTCATTTCATGCGCTTTGAGATTCCGCTTAGCCCTATAAGCTATCTGAAATAGGAGCGACGTAAACTGAACAAATGTGATAGAATTTCGCTGAATTCTTATATTAACCAAAATATAAAATGATCTAATCGGGTCTCTTATTGCGCTATCATAGAAGCTTAATAGCGCATTTTACTCGCCATTCCGGGCGCTTTACGATGCCGCCTAGCCCAGTACGCTATCTGAAATAGGAACGACGTAAATTGAACAAATGTGATGGAATTTTGCTTAATGATTAAATTAACCATAATATAAAATGATCTAATCGGGACTCTACTTGCCCTACCCTAGAAGTTTAATAGTGCATTTTACTCGCCATTTCATGCGCTTTGAGATGCCGCTTTGCCCAATACGCTATCTGAAATAGGAGCGACGTAAATTGAACGAATGTGATATTATTTCGCTGAATTCTTTTGTTAACCATAATGTAAAATGATCTAATCGGGTCTCTGTTTGCCCTACCCTAGAAGTTTAAGAGTGCATTTTGCTCGCCATTTCATGCGCTTTGAGATGCCGCTTAGCCCAATACGCTATCTGAAATAGGAGCGACGTAAATTGAACAAGTGTGATAGAATTTCCCTGAATTCTTATATTAACCTTAATGTAAAATGATGTAATCGGGTCTCTCTTTCCCTTACGCTAGAAGTTTAATAGTGCACTTCACTCGTCATTTCATGCGCTTTGAGATGCCGCTTAGCCCAATACGCTATCTGAAATAGGAGCGACGTAGGTTGAACAAATGTGATAGAATTCCGCTGTATTCTTATATTAACCGTAATATAAAATGATCTAACCGGGTCTCTGTTTGCTTTACCCGAGAAGTTTAATAGTGCATTTTATTCGTCATTTCATGCGCTTTGAGATTCCGCTTAGCCCAATACGCTATCTGAAATAGGAGCGACGTAAATTGAACAAATGTGATAGAATTTCGCTGAATTCTTATATTAACCAAATTATAAAATGATCTAATCGGGTCCCTGTTTGCCTTACACTAGAAGTTTAATAGTGCATTTTACTCGCCATTTCATGCGCTTTGAGATGCCGCTTAGCCCAATACGCTATCTGAAATAGGAGTGACGTAAATTGAACAAGTGTGATAGAATTTCGCTGAATTCTTATATTAACCAAATTATAAAATGATCTAATCGGGTCCCTGTTTGCCCTATCATAGACGTTTAATAGTGCATTTTACTCGCCATTCCGCGCGCTTTAAGATGCCTCCTATCCCCGTACGCTATCTGAAATAGGAGCGACGTAAATTGAACAAGTGTGATAGAATTTTGTTGAATTCTTAAATTAACGGTAATATAAAATGATCTAACCGGGTCTCTGTTTGCCCTACCCTAGAAGTTTAATAGTGCACTTCACTCGTCATACCACGCGCTTTAAGATTCCGCCAAGCCCAGTATGATATCTGAAATAGGAGCTTCGTAAATTGAACAAATGTGACAGAATTTTGCTGAATTCTTATACTAACCGTAATATGAAATGATCTAATCGGGACTCTCTTTCCCTTACCCTAGAAGTTTAATAGTGCATTTCACTCGTCATTTCATGCGCTTTGAGATGCCGCTTAGCACACTGCGCTATCTGAAATAGGAGAGACGTAAATTGAACAAATGTGATAGAATTTCCCTGAATTCTTATAATAACCTTAATGTAAAATGATCTAATCGGGTCTCTGTTTGCCCTAGCCTAGAAGTTTAATAGTGCATTTTATTCGATATTTCATGCGCTTTGAGATGCCGCTTAGCCCAATACGCTATCTGAAATAGGAGCGACGTAAATTGAACAAATGTGATAGGATTTCCCTGAAATCTTATATTAAACAAAATATAAAATGATCTAATCGGGTCCCTGTTTGCCTTACCCTAGAAGTTTAATAGTGCATTTTACTCGCCATTTCATGCGCTTTGAGATGCCGCTTAGCCCAATACGCTATCTGAAATAGGAGCGACGTAAATTGAACAAATGTGATAGAATTTCCCTGAATTCTTATATAAACCTTAATGTAAAATGATCTAATCGGGTCTCTGTTTGCCCTAGCCTAGAAGTTTAATACTGCATTTTATTCGCCATTTCATGCGCTTTGAGATGCCGCGCAGCCCAATACGCTATCTGAAATAGGAGCCACGTAAATTGAAAAAATGTGATAGAATTTCCCTGAATTCTTATATTAACCATAATGTAAAATGATCTAATCGGGTCTCTGTTCGCCCTACCCTAGAAGTTTAATAGTGCACTGCACTCGTCATTTCATGCGCTTTGAGATGCCGCTTAGCCCAATACGCTATCTGAAATAGGAGCGACGTAGGTTGGACAAATGTGATAGAATTTCGCTGAATTCTTAAATTAACCATAATATAGAATGATCTAATCGGGTCTCTGCTTGCCCTACCCTAGAAATTTAATAGTGCATTTTACTCATCATTTCATGCGCTTTGAGATGCCGCTTAGCCCAATACGCTATCTGAAATAGGAGCGATGTAAATTGAACAAATGTGATAGAATTTCCCTGAAATCTTATATTAAACAAAATATAAAATGATCTAACCGGGTCTCCGATTGCCTTATCATAGAAGTTTAGTACTGCATTTTACTCGCCATTCCACGCGCTTTAAGTAGCCGCCTAGTCCAGTACGCTATCTCAAGCAGGAGCGACGTAAGTTTAACAAATGTGATAGAATTACGCTGAATTCATGTATTAACCAAAATATAAAATGATCTAATCGGGTCTCTGTTTGCCCTATCATAGAAGTTTAATAGTGCATTTCACTCGTAATTTCATGCGCTTTGAGATGCCGCTTAGCCCAATACGCTATCTGAAATAGGAGCGACGTAAATTGAACAAATGTGATAGAATTTCCTTGAATTCTTATATGAACCAAAATATAAAATGATCTGATCGGGTCCCTGATTGCCGTATCATAGATGTTTAATAGTGCATTTTACTCGCCATTCCACGCGCTTTAAGATGCCGCCTAGCCACGAACGCTATCTGAAATAGGAGCGACGAAAATTGAACAAATGTGATAGAATATTGCTGAATTCTTAAATTAACGGTAATATAAAATGATCTAATCTGGTCTCTGTTTGCCGTACCCTAGAAGTATAATAGTGCATTTCACTCGTCATTCCACGCGCTTTATGATGCCGCCAAGGCCAGTACGCTATCTGAAATAGGAGCAACGTAAATTGAACAAATGTAACAGAATTTTGATGAATTCTTGTACTAACCGTAATATAAATAGATCTAATCGGGACTCTCTTTCCCTTACCCTAGAAGTTTAATTGTGCATTTCACTCGTCATTTCACGCGCTTTGAGATGCCGCTTAGCACACTGCGCTATCTGAAATAGGAGAGACGTAAATTGAACAAGTGTGATAGAATTTCGCTGAATTCTTTTATTAACCATAATGTAAAATGATCTAATCGGGTCTCTGTTCGGCCTACCCTATAAGTTTAATAGTGCATTATATTCGCCATTTCTTGCGCTTTGAGATGCCGCTTAGCCCAATACGCTGTCTGAAATAGGAGCGACGTAAATTGAACAAATGTGACAGAATTTCGCTGCATTCATATATTAACCAAAATATAAAATGATCTAATCGGGTCTCTGATTGCCCTATCATAGAAGTTTAATAGTGCAATTCACTCGTCATTTCATGCGCTTTGAGATGCCGCTTAGCCCTATAAGCTATCTGAAATAGGAGCGACGTAAATTGAATAAATGTGATAGAATTTCGCTGAATTCTTATATTAACCAAAATATAAAATGATCTAATCGGGTCTCTTATTGCCCTATCATAGAAGCTTAATAGCACATTTTACTCGCCATTCCACGCGCTTTAAGATGCCGCCTAGCCCAGTACGCCATCTGAAATAGGAACGACGTAAATTGAACAAATGTGATGGAATTTTTCTTAATGATTAAATTAACCATAATATGAAATGACCTAATCGGGTCTCTGTTTGCCATACCCTAGAAGTTTAATTGTGGATTTTGCTCGCCATTTCATGCGCTTTTAGATGCTGCTTAGCCCAATACGCTATCTGAAATAGGAGCGACGTAAGTTGAACAAATGTGATAGAATTTCGCTGAATTCTTTTATTAACCATAATGTTAAATGATCTAATCGGGTCTCTGTTCGCCCTAGCCAAGATGTTTAATAGTGGATTTTACTCGCCATTCCACGCGCTTTCAGATGCCGCCTAGCCCAGTACGCTATCTGAAATAGGAGCGACTTAAATTGAACAAATGTGATAGAATTTTGCTGAATTCTTAAATTAACCATAATATAAAATGATCTAATCGGGTCTCTGCTTGCCCTACCCTAGAAGATTAATAGTGCATTTTACTCGCCATTTCATGCGCTTTGAGATGCCGCTTTGCCCAATACGCTATCTGAAATAGGAGCGACGTAAATTGAACGAATGTGATAGTATTTCGCTGAATTCTTTTATTAACCATAATGTAAAATGATCTAATCGGGTCTCTGTTCGCCCTAGCCTAGAAGTTAAATAGTGGACTATACTCACCATTCGACGCGCTTTAAGATGCCGCCTAGCCCAGTACGCTATCTGAAACAGGAGCGACCTAAATTGAACAAATGTGATAGAATTTTGCTGAATTCTTAAATTAACCATAATATAAAATGATCTAATCGGGTCTCTGCTTGCCCTACCCTAGAAGTTTAATAGTGCATTTTACTCGTCATTTCATGCGCTTTGAGATGCCGCTTTGCCCAATACGCTATCTGAAATAGGAGCGACGTAAATTAAACGAATGTGATAGAATTTCGCTGAATTCTTTTATTAACCATAATGTAAAATGATCTAATCGGGTCTCTGTTCGCCCTAGCCTAGAACTTTAATAGTGCATTTTATTCGCCATTTCATACGCTTTGAGGTGCCGCTTAGCACAATACGCTATCTGAAATAGGAGGGACGTACATTGAACAAATGTGATAGAATTTCGCTGAATTCTTATATTAACCAAAATATAAAATGATCTAATCGGGTCTCTGATTGCCCTATCATAGAAGTTTAATAGTGCATTTTACTCGCCATTCCGCGCGCTTTAAGATGCCGCCTAGCCCAGTACGCTATCTGACATAGGAGCGACGTAAATTGAACAAATGTGATAGAATTTTGCTGAATTCTTAAATTAACTATAATATAAAATGATCTAATCGGGTCTCTGTTTGCCCTACCCCAGAAGTTTAATAGTGCATTTTACTCGCCATTTCATGCGCTTTGAGATGCCGCTTAGCCCAATACGCTATCTGAAATAGGAGCGACGTAAGTTGAACAAGTGTGATAGAATTTCGCTGAATTCTTTTATTAACCATAATGTAAAATGATCTAATCGGGTCTCTGTTCGCCCTAGCCTACAAGTTTAATAGTGCATTTTATTCGCCATTTCATGCGCTCTGAGATGCCGCGTAGCCCAATACGCTATCTGAAATAGGAGCGACGTAAATTGAAAAAATGTGATAGAATTTCCCTGAATTCTTAAATTAACGATAATATTAGATGATCTAATC
The DNA here is from genome assembly GCA_916610135.2 of Macropis europaea. NCBI lineage: Eukaryota > Metazoa > Arthropoda > Insecta > Hymenoptera > Melittidae > Macropis > Macropis europaea. The sequence goes on from CAKAJE020000238.1 coordinate 11,318, forward strand.
GGGTCTCTCTTTCCCTTACCCTAGAAGTTTAATAGTGCACTTCACTCGTCATTTCATGCGCTTTGAGATGCCGTCTAGCCCAGTACGCTATCTGAAATAGGAGCGACGTAAGTTGAACAAATGTGATAGAATTTCGCTGAATTCTTAAATTAACCATAACATAAAATGATCTAATCGGGTCTCTGCTTACCCTACCCTCGATGTTTAATAGTGCATTTTACTCCTTATTTCATGCGCTTTGAGAAGCCGCTTAGCCCTATACGCTATCTGAAATAGGAGCGACGTAAATTGAACAAATGTGATAGAATTTTGCTGAATTCTTAAATTAACCATAATATAAAATGATCTAATCGGGTTTCTGTTTGCCCTACCCTAGAAGTTTAATAGTGCATTTCACTCGTAATTTCATCCGCTTTGAGATGCCGCTTAGCCCAATACGCTATCTGAAATAGGAGCGACGTAAATTGAACAAATGTGATCGAATTTCGCTGAATTCTTTAATTAACCTTAATGTAAAATGATCTAATCGGCTTTCTGTTCGCCCTACCCTAGAAGTTTAATAGTGCATTTTACTCGCCCTTCCAAGCGCTTTATGATGCCGCCTAGCCCGGTACGCTATCTGAAATAGGAGCGACGTAAGTTTAACAAATGTGATAGAATTACGCTGAATTCTTATATTAACCGTAATATAAAATGATCTAATCGGGTCCCTGTTTGCCTTACCCTAGAAGTTTAATAGTGCATTTTACTCGCCATTTCATGCGCTTTGAGATGCCGCTTAGCCCAATACGCTATCTGATATAGGAGCGACGTAAATTGAACAAATGTGATAGAATTTCCCTGAAATCTTATATTAAACAAAATATAAAATGATCTAACCGGGTCTCCGATTGCCCTATCATAGAAGTTTAGTACTGCATTTTACTCGCCATTCCACGCGCTTTAAGTTGCCGCCTAGTCCAGTACGCTATCTCAAGCAGGAGCGACGTAAGTTTAACAAATGTGATAGAATTACGCTGAATTCATGTATTAACCAAAATATAAAATGATCTAATCGGGTCTCTGATTGCCCTATCATAGAAGTTTAATAGTGCATTTCACTCATAATTTCATGCGCTTTAAGATGCCGCTTAGCCCAGTACGCTATCTGAAATAGGAGCGACGTAAATTGAACAAATGTGATAGATTTTTGCTGAATTCTTAAATTAACCATACTATAAAATGATCTAATCGGGTTTCTGTTTGCCCTACCCTAGAAGTTTAATAGTGCATTTCACTCGTAATTTCATGCGCTTTGAGATGCCGCTTAGCCCAATACGCTATCTGAAATAGGAGCGACGTAAGTTGAACAAGTGTGATAGAATTTCGCTGAATTCTTTTATTAACCATAATGTAAAATGATCTAATCGGGTCTCTGTTCGCCCTAGCCTACAAGTTTAATAGTGCATTTTATTCGCCATTTCATGCGCTCTGAGATTCCGCTTAGCCCTATAAGCTATCTGAAATAGGAGCGACGTAAACTGAACAAATGTGATAGAATTTCGCTGAATACTTATATTAACCAAAATATAAAATGATCTAATCGGGTCTCTGATTGCCCTATCATAGACGTTTGATAGTGCATTTTACTCGCCATTCCGCGCGCCTTAAGATGCCGCCTAGCCCAGTACGCTATCTGACATAGGAGCGACGTAAATTGAACAAATGTGATAGAATTTTGCTGAATTCTTAAATTAACTATAATATAAAATGATCTAATCGGGTCTCTGTTCGCCCTAGCCTAGAAGTTTAATAGTGGACTTTATTCGCCATTTCATGCGCTTTGAGATGCCGCGTAGCCCAATACGCTATCTGAAATAGGAGCGACGTAAATTGAAAAAATGTGATAGAATTTCCCTGAATTCTTATATTAACCTTAATGTAAAATGATGTAATCGGGTCTCTCTTTCCCTTACGCTAGAAGTTTAATAGTGCACTTCACTCGTCATTTCATGCGCTTTGAGATGCCGCTTAGCCCAATACGCTATCTGAAATAGGAGCGACGTAGGTTGAACAAATGTGATAGAATTCCGCTGTATCCTTATATTAACCGTAATATAAAATGATCTAATCGGGTCTCTGTTTGCTTTACCCGAGAAGTTTAATAGTGCATTTTACTCGTCATTTCATGCGCTTTGAGATTCCGCTTAGCCCAATACGCTATCTGAAATAGGAGCGACGTAAATTGAACAAATGTGATAGAATTTCGCTGAATTCTTATATTAACCAAATTATAAAATGATCTAATCGGGTCCCTGTTTGCCTTACACTAGAAGTTTAATAGTGCATTTCACTCGTCATTTCATGCGCTTTAAGATTCCGCCAAGCCCAGTACGATATCTGAAATAGGAGCAACGTAAATTGAACAAATGTGACAGAATTTTGCTGAATTCTTATACTAACCGTAATATGAAATGATCTAATCGGGACTCTCTTTCCCTTACCCTAGAAGTTTACTAGTGCATTTCACTCGTCATTTCGTGCGCTTTGAGATTCCGCTTAGCCCAATACGCTATCTGAAATAGGAGCGACGTAGGTTGAACAAATGTGATAGAATTACGCTGTATTCTTATATTAACCGTAATATAAAATGATCTAATCGGGTCCCTGTTTGCCTTACCCTAGAAGTTTAATAGTGCATTTTACTCGCCATTTCATGCGCTTTGAGATGCCGCTTAGCCCAGTACGCTATCTGACATAGGAGCGACGTAAATTGAACAAATGTGATAGAATTTTGCTGAATTCTTAAATTAACTATAATATAAAATGATCTAATCGGGTCTCTGTTTGCCCTACCCTAGAAGTTTAATAGTGCATTTTACTCGCCATTTCATGCGCTTTGAGATGCCGCTTAGCCCAATACGCTATCTGAAATAGGAGCGACGTAAGTTGAACAAGTGTGATAGAATTTCGCTGAATTCTTTTATTAACAATAATGTAAAATGATCTAATCGGTCTCTGTTCGCCCTAGCCTACAAGTTTAATAGTGGATTTTATTCGCCATTTCATGCGCTTTGAGATGCCGCGTAGCCCAATACGCTATCTGAAATAGGAGCGACGTAAATTGAAAAAATGTGATAGAATTTCCCTGAATTCTTATATTAACCTTAATGTAAAATGATGTAATCGGGTCTCTCTTTCCCTTACGCTAGAAGTTTAATAGTGCACTTCACTCGTCATTTCATGCGCTTTGAGATGCCGCTTAGCCCAATACGCTAGCTGAAATAGGAGCGACGTAGGTTGAACAAGTGTGATAGAATTTTGTTGAATTCTTAAATTAACCATAATATAAAATGATCTAATCGGGTCTCTGTTTGCCATACCCTAGAAGTTTAATAGTGCATTTTGCTCGCCATTTCATGCGCTTTGAGATGCCGCTTAGCCCAATGCGCTATCTGAAATAGGAGCGACGTAAATTGAACAAGTGTGATAGAATTTCGTTGAATTCTTAAATTAAGCATAATATAAAATGATCTAATCGGGTCTCTGCTGGCCCTACCCTCGAAGTTTAATAGTGCATTTTACTCGCCATTTCATGCGCTTTGAGATGCCGCTTTGCCCAATACGCTATCTGAAATAGGAGCGACGTAAATTGAAAGAATGTGATAGTATTTCGCTGAATTCTTTTATTAACCATAATGTAAAATGATCTAATCGGGTCTCTGTTCGCCCTAGCCTAGAAGTTTAATAGTGGACTTTACTCACCATTCCACGCGCTTTAAGAAGCCGCCGAACCCAGTACGCTATCTGAAACAGGAGCGACCTAAATTGAACAAATGTGATAGAATTTTGCTGAATTCTTAAATTAACCATAATATAAAATGATCTAATCGGGTCTCTGCTTGCCCTACCCTAGAAGTTTAATAGTGCATTTTACTCGTCATTTCATGCGCTTTGAGATGCCGCTTTGCCCAATACGCTATCTGAAATAAGAGCGACGTAAATTGAACAAATGTGATAGAATTTCCCTGAATTCTTATAATAACCTTAATGTAAAATGATCTAATCGGGCCTCTGTTCGCCCTACCCTAGAAATTTAATAGTGCATTTCACTCGCTATTCCACGCGCTTTAAGATGCCGGCTAGCCCAGTAGCCTATCTGAAATAGGAGTGACGTAAATTGAACAAATGTGATAGAATTACTCTTAACTCTTATATTAACCGTAATATAAAATGATCTAGTCGAGTCTCTGTTCGCCCTACACTAGAAGTTTAATAGTGCATTTCACTCGTCATATCATGCCATTTGAGATACCGCTTAGCCCACTACGTTATCTGAAATAGGAGTGATGTAAATTGAACAAATGTGATAGAATTTCGCTGAATTCTTATATTAACCCAAATATAAAATGATCTAATCGGGTCTCTTATTGCCCTATCATAGAAGCTTAATAGCGCATTCTACTCGCCATTCCACGCGCTTTAAGATGCCGCCTAGCCCAGTACGCTATCTGAAATAGGAACGACGTAAATTGAACAAATGTGATGGAATTTTGCTTAATGATTAAATTAACCATAATATAAAATGATCTAATCGGGTTTCTGTTTGCCCTAACCTAGAAGTTTAATAGTTCATTTTACTCGCCATTTCATGCGCTTTGAGATGCCGCTTAGACCAATACGCTATCTGAAACGTGAGCGACGTAAATTGAACAAATGTGATAGAATTTCGCTGAATCGTTATATTAACCAAAATATAAAATGATCTAATCGGGTCTCTTATTGCCCTATCATAGAAGTTTAGTACTGCATTTTACTCGCCATTCCACGCGCTTTAAGTTGCCGCCTAGTCCAGTACGCTATCTCAAGCAGGAGCGGCGTAAGTTGAACAAATGTGATAGAATTTCGCTGAGTTGATATATTAACCAAAATATAAAATGATCTAATCGGGTCTCTGATTGCCCTATCATAGTAGTTTAATAGTGCATTTCACTCATCATTTCATGCGCTTTGAGATGCCGCTTAGCCCAATACGCTATCTGAAATAGGAGCGACGTAAATTGAACAAATGTGATAGAATTTCCTTGAAACCTTATATTAAACAGAATATAAAATCATCTAATCGGGTCTCTGATTGCCCTATCATAGAAGTTTAGTAGTGCATTTTACTCGCCCTTCCACGCGCTTTAAGATGCCGTATAGCCCAGTACGCTATCTGAAATAGGAGCGACGTAAGTTGAACAAATGTGATAGAATTTCGCTGAATTCTCATATTAACATTAATGTAAAATGATCTAGTCGAGTCTCTGTTCGCCCTACACTAGAAGTTTAATAGTGCATTTCACTCGTCATTTCATGCGATTTGAGATGCCGCATAGCCCAATACGTTATCTGAAATTGGAGCGATGTAAATTGAACAAATGTGATAGAATTTCGCTGAATTCTTTTATTAACCATAATGTAAAATGATCTAATCGGGTCTCTGTTTGGCTTATTCTAGAATTTTAATAGTGCATTTTACTCGCCATTTCATGCGCTTTGAAATGCTGCTTAGCCCAATACGCTATCTGAAATAGGAGCGACGTAAATTGAACAAATCTGAAAGAATTTCCGTGAATTCTTATATTAACCTTAATGTAAAATGATCTAATAGGGTCTCTGTTCGCCCTACCCTAGAAGTCTAACGGTGCATTTCACTCGCCATTTCATGCGCTTTGAGATGCCGCTTAGCCCAATACGCTATCTGAAATATGAGCGACGTAAACTGAACAAATGTGATAGAATTTCCCTGAAATCTTATATTAAACAAAATATAAAATGATGTAATCGGGTCTCTGATTGCCCTATCATAGAAGTTTAGGAGTGCATTTTACTCGCCATTTCATGCGCTTTGAGATGCCGCTTAGCACAATACGCTATCTGAAATATGAGCGACGTAAATTGAACAAATGTGATAGAATTTCGCTGTATTCTTATATTAACCTTAATGTAAAATGATCTAATCGGGTCTCTGTTCGCCCTACCCTAGAAGTTTAATAGTGCATTTCACTCGCTATTCCACGCGCTTTAAGAAGCCGGCCAGCCCAGTAGCCTATCTGAAATAGGAGTGACGTAAATTGAACAAATGTGATAGAATTACGCTGTATTCTTATATTAACCGTAATATAAAATGATCTAATCGGGTCCCTGTTTGCCTTACCCTAGAAGTTTAATAGTGCATTTTACTCGCCATTTCATGCGCTTTGAGATGCCGCTCAGCCCAATACGCTATCTGATATAGGAGCGACGTAAATTGAACAAATGTGATAGAATTTCCCTGAAATCTTATATTAAACAAAATATAAAATGATCTAACCGGGTCTCCGATTGCCCTATCATAGAAGTTTAGTACTGCATTTTACTCGCCATTCCACGCGCTTTAAGTTGCCGCCTAGTCCAGTACGCTATCTGAAGCAGGAGCGACGTAAGTTTAACAAATGTGATAGAATTACGCTGAATTCATGTATTAACCAAAATATAAAATGATCTAATCGGGTCTCTGATTGCCCTATCATAGAAGTTTAATAGTGCATTTCACTCATAATTTCATGCGCTTTAAGATGCCGCTTAGCCCAGTACGCTATCTGAAATAGGAGCGACGTAAATTGAACAAATGTGATAGATTTTTGCTGAATTCTTAAATTAACCATACTATAAAATGATCTAATCGGGTTTCTGTTTGCCCTACCCTAGAAGTTTAATAGTGCATTTCACTCGTAATTTCATGCGCTTTGAGATGCCGCTTAGCCCAATACGCTATCTGAAATAGGAGCGACGTAAATTGAACAAATGTGATAGAATTTCGCTGAATTCTTTCATTGACCTTAATGTAAAATGATCTAATCGGCTTTCTGTTCGCCCTACCCTAGAAGTTTAATAGTGCATTTTACTCGCCCTTCCACGCGATTTATGATGCCGCCGAGCCCGGTACGCTATCTGAAATAGGAGCGACGTAAGTTTAACAAATGTGATAGAATTACGCTGAATTCTTATATTAACCGTAATATAAAATGATCTAATCGGGTCCCTGTTTGCCTTACCCTAGAAGTTTAATAGTGCACTTCACTCGTCATTTCATGCGCTTTGAGATGCCGCTTAGCCCAATACGCTATCTGAAATAGGAGCGACGTAGGTTGGTCAAATGTGATAGAATTTCGCTGAATTCTTAAATTAACCATAATATAGAATGATCTAATCGGGTCTCTGTTTGCCCTACCCTAGAAGTTTAATAGTGCATTTCACTCGTCATTTCATGCGCTTTGAGATGCCGCTTAGACCAATACGCTATCTGAAATAGGAGCGACGTAAATTCAACAAATGTGATAGAACTTCGCTGAAATCTTATATTAAACAAAATATAAAATGATCTAATCAGGTCTCTGATTGCCCTATCATAGAAGTTTAGTAGTGCATTTTACTCGCCATTCCACGCCCTTTAAGAGGCCGCCTAGCCCAGTATGCTATCTGAAATAGGAGCGACGTAAGTTGAACAAATGTGATAGAATTTTGCTGAATTCTTAAATTAACCATAACATAAAATGATCTAATCGGGTCTCTGTTTGCCCTACCCTAGAAGTTTAATAGTGCATTTCATTCGTCACTTCATGCGCTTTGAGATGCCGCTAAGCCCAATAAGCTATCTGAAATAGGAGCGACGTAAATTGAACAAATGTGATAGAATTTCGCAGAATTCTTATATTAACCAAAATATAAAATGATCTAATCTGGTCTCTGTTCGCCCTAGCCTAGAAGTTTAATAGTGCATTTTGTTCGCCATTTCATGCGCTTTGAGATGCCGCTTAGCCCAATACGCTATCTGAAATAGGAGCGACGTAAATTGAACAAATGTGATAGAATTTCCCAGAAATCTTATATTAACCAAAATATAAAATGATGTAATCGGGTCTCTGATTGCCCTGTCATAGAAGATTAGTAGTGCATTTTACTCGCCATTCCACGCGCTTTGAGATGCCGCTTAGCCCAATGCGCTATCTGATATAGGAGCGACGTAAATTGAACAAATGTGATAGAATTACGCTGAATTCTTACATTAACCATAATATAAAATGATCTAATCGGGTCTCTGTTTGAGCTGCCCTAGAAGTTTAATAGTGCATTTCACTCGTCATTTCATGCGCTTTGAGATGCCGCTTAGACCAATACGCTATCTGAAATAGGAGCGACGTAAATTGAACAAATGTGATACAATTTCCCTGAAATCTGATATTAAACAAAATATAAAATGATCTAATCGGATCTCTGATTGCCCTATCATAGAAGTTTAGTAGTGCATTTTACTCGCCATTCCACGCCCTTTAAGATGCCGCCTAGCCCAATACGCTATCTGAAATAGGAGCGACGTAAATTGAACAAATGTGATAGATTTTCGCTGAATTCTTAAATGAACCATAATATAAAATGATCTAATCGGGTGTCTGTTCGCTCTAACCTAGAAGTTTAATAGGGCATTTTATTCGACATTTCATGCGTTTTGAGATGCCGCTTAGCCCAATACGCTATCTGAAATAGGAGCGACGTAAGTTGAACGAATGTGACAGAATTTCGCTGAATTCTTTTATTAACCATAATGTAAAATGATCTAATCGGGTGTCTGTTCGCTCTAACCTAGAAGTTTAATAGGGCGTTTTATTCGACATTTCATGCGCTTTGAGATGCCGCCTAGCCCAATGCGCTATCTGAAATAGGAGCGACGTAAATTGAACAAATGTGATAGAATTTCCCTGAATTCTTACATTAACCATAATATAAAATGATCTAATCGGGTCTCTGTTTGCCCTACCCTAGATGTTTAATAGTGCATTTCACTCGTCATTTCATGCGCTTTGAGATGCCGCTTAGACCAATACGCTATCTGAAATAGGAGCGGACGTAAATTGAACAAATGTGATAGAACGTCGCTGAAATCTTATATTAAACAAAATATAAAATGATCTAATCAGGTCTCTGATTGCCCTATCATAGAAGTTTAGTAGTGCATTTTACTCGCCATTCCACGCCCTTTAAGATGCCGCCTAGGCCAGTATGCTATCTGAAATAGGAGCGACGTAAGTTGAACAAATGTGACAGAATTACGCTGAATTCTTATATTAACCGTAATATAAAATGATCTAATCGGGTCTCTGTTTGTCCTACCCTAGAAGTTTAATAGAGCATTTTACTCGCCATTTCATGCGCTTTGAGATGCCGCATAGCCCAATACGCTATCTGAAATAGGAGCGACGTAAATTGAACGAATGTGATAGAATTTTGCTGAATTCTTAAATTAACCAAAACATAAAATGATCTAATCGGGTCTCTGTTTGCCCTATCATAGAAGTTTAATAGTGCTTTTCACTCGTCATTTCATGCGCTTTGAGATGCCGCCTAGCCCAGTATGCTATCTGAAATAGGCGCGACGTAAATTGAACGAATGTGATAGAATTTTGCTGAACTCTTAAATTCACTATAATGTAAAATGATCTAATCGGGTATCTGTTTGCCGTACCCTAGAAGTTTAATAGTGCATTTTCTCGTCATTTCATGCGCTTTGAGATGCCTCTTAGCCCAATACGCTATCTGAAATAGGAGCGATGTAAATTGAACAAATGTGGTAGAATTTCGCTGAATTCTTTTATTAACCATAACGTAAAATGATCTAATCGGGTCTCTGTTCACCGTAGCCTAGAAGTTTAATAGTGCATTTTATTCGCCATTTCATGCGCTTTGAGATGCCGCTTAGCCCAATACGCTATCTGAAATAGCAGTGACGTAAATTGAACAAATGTGATAGAATTTCCCTGAAATCTTATATTAAACAAAATATAAAATGATCTAATCGGGTCTCTGATTGCCCTATCATAGAAGTTTAGTGGTGCATTTTACTCGCCGTTCCACGCGCTTCAAGATGCCGCCTAGCCCAGTACGCTATCTGAAATAGGAGCGACGTAAATTGAACAAATGTGACAGAATTTTTCTGAATTCTTAAATTAACCATAATAGAAAATGATCTAATCGGGTCTCGGTTTGCCCTGCCCGGGAAGTTTAATAGTGCATTTTACTCGACATTTTATGCGCTTTGAGATGCCGCTTAGCCCAATACGCTATCTGAAATAGGAGCGACGTAAATTGAACAAATGTGATAGAATTTCGCTGAATTCTTAAATTAACTATAATATAAAATTATCTAATCGGGTCTCTGTTTGCCCTACCCTAGAAGTTTAATAGTGCATTTACTCCCCATTTCATGCGCTTTGAGATGCCGCTTAGCGCAATACGCTATCTGAAATAGGAGCGACGTAAATTGAACAAATGTGATAGAATTACGCTGAATTCTTATATTAACCATAATATTAGATGATCTAATCGGGTCTCTGTTCGCCCTACCAAAGAAGTCTAATAGTGCATTTCACTCGCCATTTCATGCGCTTTGAGATGCCGCTTAGCCCAATACGCTATCTGAAATAGCAGCGACGTAAGTTGAACAAACGTGATAGAATTTCGCTGAATTCTTTTATTAACCATAATGTAAAATGATCTGATCGGGTCCCTGATTGCCCTATCATAGAAGTTTAGTAGTGCATTTTACTCGCCATTCCACGCGCTTTAAGAGGCCGCCCAGCCCTGTACGCTATCTCAAATAGGAGAGACGTAAGTTGAACAAATGTGATAGAATTACGCTGAATTCTTATATTAACCGTAATATAAAATGATCTAATCGGGTCTCTGTTTGCCTTATCCTAGAACTTTAGTATTGCATTGTACCCGCCATTTCATGCGCTTTGAGATGCCGCTTAGCCCAATAGGCTATCTGAAATAGGAGCGACGTAAATTGAACAAATGTGATAGAATTTCGCAGAATTCTTATATTAACAAAAAAAAAATGATCTAATCGGGTCTCTGATTGCCCTATCATAGAAGATTAATAGTGCATTTTACTCGCCACTCCACGCGCTTTAGGATGCCGCCGAGCCCAGTACGCTATCCGAAATAGGAGCGACGTAAATTGAACAAATGTGATAGAATTTTGCTGAATTCTTAAATTAACCATAATATAAAATGATCTAATCGGGTCTCCGTTTGCCCTACCCTAGAACTTTAATAGTGCATTTTACTCGTCATTTCATGCGCTTTGAGATGCCGCTTAGCCCAATACGCTATCTGAAATAGGAGCGATATAAATTGAACAAATGTGATAGAATTTTGCTGAATTCTTAAATTAACGGTAATATAAAATGATCTAATCGGGTCTCTGTTCGCCCTAGCCTGGAACTTTAATAGTGCATTTTATTCGCCATTTCATACGCTTTGAGATGCCGCTTAGCCCAATACGCTATCTGAAATAGGAACGACGTAAATTTAACAAATGTGATAGGATTTCCCTGAAACCTTATATTAAACAAAATATAAAATTGTCTAATCGGGTCTCTGATTGCCCTATCATAGAAGTTTAGTACTGCATTTTACTCGCCATTCCACGCGCTTTAAGTTGCCGCCTAGTCCAGTACGCTATCTCAAGCAGGAGCGGCGTATGTTGAACAAATGTGATAGAATTTCGCTGAATTCATATATTAACCAAAATATAAAATGATCTAATCGGGTCTCTGATTGCCCTATCATAGAAGTTTAATAGTGCATTTCACTCATCATTTCATGCGCTTTGAGATGACGCTTACCCCAATACGCTATCTGAAATAGGAGCGACGTAAATTGAACAAATGTGATAGAATTTCCTTGAATTCTTATATTAACCAAAATATAAAATGAACTGATCGGGTCCCTGATTGCCCTATCATAGATGTTTAATAGTGCATTTTACTCGCCATTCCACGCGCTTTAAGATGCCGCCTAGCCCCGTACGCTATCTGAAATAGGAGCGACGTAAATTGAACAAATGTGATAGAATTTTGCTGAATTCTTAAATTAACGGTAATATAAAATGATCTAATCGGGTCTCTGTTTGCCCTACCCTAGAAGTTTAATAGTGCATTTCACTCGTCATTCCACGCGCTTCTAGATGCCGCCAAGCCCACTACGCTATCTGAAATAGGAGCAACGTAGGTTGAACAAATGTGATAGAATTACGCTGTATTCTTATATTAACCGTAATATGAAATTATCTAATCGGGTCTCTGTTTGCTTTACCCGAGAAGTTTAATAGTGCATTTTACTCGTCATTTCATGCGCTTTGAGATTCCGCTTAGCCCAATACGCTATCTGAAATAAGAGCGACGTAAATTGAACAAATGTGATAGAATTTCCCTGAATTCTTATATTAACCTTAATGTAAAATGATCTAATCGGGTGTCTCTTTCCCTTACCCTAGAAGTTTAATAGTGCACTTCACTCGTCATTTCATGCGCTTTGAGATGCCGCTTAGCCCAATACGCTATCTGAAATAGGAGCGACGTAGGTTGAACGAATGTGATAGAATTACACTGTATTCTTATATTAACCGTAATATGAAATTATCTAATCGGGCCTCTGTTTGCTTTACCCGAGAAGTTTAATAGTGCATTTTACTCGTCATTTCATGCGCTTTGAGCTTCCGCTTAGCCCAATACGCTATCTGAAATAGGAGCGACGTAAATTGAACAAATGTGATAGAATTTCGCTGAATTCTTATATTAACCAAATTATAAAATGATCTAATCGGGTCCCTGTTTGCCTTACCCTAGAAGTTTAATAGTGCATTTTACTCGCCAGTTCATGCGCTTTGAGATGCCGCTTAGCCCAATAAGCTATCTGAAATAGGAGCGCCGTAAATTGAACAAATGTGATAGAATTTCCCTGAATTCTTATATTAACCTTAATGTAAAATGATCTAATCCGGTCTCTGTTTGCCCTAGCCTAGAAGTTTAATAATGCATTTTATTCGACACTTCATGCGCTTTGAGATGCCGCTTAGCCCAATACGCTATCTGAAATAGGAGCGACGTAAATTGAACAAATGTGATAGAATTTCCCTGAAATCTTATATTAAACAAAATATAAAATGATCTAATCGGGTCTCCGATTGCCCTATCATAGAAGTTTAGTACTGCATTTTACTCGCCATTCCACGCGCTTTATGTTGCCGCCTAGTCCAGTACGCTATCTCAAGCAGGAGCGGCGTAAGTTGAACAAATGTGATAGAATTACGCTGCATTCTTATATTATTCGTAATATAAAATGATCTAATCGGGTCTCTGTTTGCTTTACCCTAGAAGCTTAATAGTGCATTTTACTCGTCATTTCATGCGCTTTGAGATCCGCTTAGCCCAATACGCTATCTGAAATAGGAGCGACGTAAATTGAACAAATGTGACAGAATTTTGCTGAATTCTTATACTAACCGTAATACGAAATGATCTAGTCGGGACTCTCTTTCCCTTACCCTAGAAGTTTAATAGTGCGTTTCACTCGTCATTTCATGAGCTTTGAGATGCCGCTTAGCCCAATACGCTATCTGAAATAGGAGCGACGTTAATTGAACAAATGTGACAGAATTTTGCTGAATTCTTATACTAACCGTAATATGAAATGATCTAATCGGGACTCTCTTTCCCATACCCTAGAAGTTTAATAGTGCATTTTACTCGTCATTTCATGCGCTTTGAGATCCGCTTAGCCCAATACGCTATCTGAAATAGGAGCGACGTAAATTGAACAAATGTGACAGAATTTTGCTGAATTCTTATACTAACCGTAATACGAAATGATCTAGTCGGGACTCTCTTTCCCTTACCCTAGAAGTTTAATAGTGCGTTTCACTCGTCATTTCATGAGCTTTGAGATGCCGCTTAGCCCAATACGCTATCTGAAATAGGAGCGACGTTAATTGAACAAATGTGACAGAATTTTGCTGAATTCTTATACTAACCGTAATATGAAATGATCTAATCGGGACTCTCTTTCCCATACCCTAGAAGTTTAATAGTGCATTTTACTCGTCATTTCATGCGCTTTGAGATCCGCTTAGCCCAATACGCTATCTGAAATAGGAGCGACGTAAATTGAACAAATGTGACAGAATTTTGCTGAATTCTTATACTAACCGTAATATGAAATGATCTAATCGGGACTCTCTTTCCCTTACCCTAGAAGTTTAATAGTGCATTTCACTCGTCATTTCATGCGCTATGAGATGCCGCTTAGCCCAATACGCTATCTGAAATATGAGCGACGTAAATTGAACAAATGTGATAGAATTTCGCTGAATTCTTATATTAACCTTAATGTAAAATGATCTAATCGGGTCTCTGTTCGCCCTACCCTAGAAGTTTAATAGTGCATTTCAATCGCTATTCCACGCGCTTTAAGATGCCGGATAGCCCAGTAGCCTATCTGAAATAGGAGTGACGTAAATTGAACAAATGTGATAGAATTACTCTTAACTCTTATATTAACCGTAATATAACATGATCTAATCGGGTCTCTCTTTCCCTTACCCTAGAAGTTTAATAGTGCACTTCACTCGTCATTTCATGCGCTTTGAGATGCCGCTTAGCCCAATACGCTATCTGAAATAGGAGCGACGTAAATTGAACAAATGTGATAGAATTTCGTTGAATTCTTAAATTAACCATAATATACAATGATCTAATCGGGTCTCTGTTCGCCCTACCCTAGAAGTTTAATAGTGCATTTTACTCGCCCTTCCACGCGCTTTATGGTGCCGCCTAGCCCGGTACGCTATCTGAAATAGGAGCGACGTAAGTTTAACAAATGTGATAGAATTACGCTGAATTCATATATTAACCAAAATATAAAATGATCTAATCGGGTCTCTGATTGCTCTATCATAAAAGTTTAATAGTGCATTTCACTCATAATTTCATGCGCTTTAAGATGCCGCTTAGCCCAGTACGCTATCTGAAATAGGAGCGACGTAAATTGAACAAATGTGATAGATTTTTGCTGAATTCTTAAATTAACCATACTATAAAATGATCTAATCGGGTTTCTGTTTGCCCTACCCTAGAAGTTTAATAGTGCATTTCACTCGTAATTTCATGCGCTTTGAGATGCCGCTTAGCCCAATACGCTATCTGAAATAGGAGCGACGTAAATTGAACAAATGTGATAGAATTTCGTTGAATTCTTAAATTAACCATAATATACAATGATCTAATCGGGTCTCTGTTCGCCCTACCCTAGAAGTTTAATAGTGCATTTTACTCGCCATTCCACGCGCTTTAAGTTGCCGCCTAGTCCAGTACGCTATCTCAAGCAGGAGCGGCGTATGTTGAACAAATGTGATAGAATTTCGCTGAATTCATATATTAACCAAAATATAAAATGATCTAATCGGGTCTCTGATTGCCCTATCATAGAAGTTTAATAGTGCATTTCACTCATCATTTCATGCGCTTTGAGATGACGCTTACCCCAATACGCTATCTGAAATAGGAGCGACGTAAATTGAACAAATGTGATAGAATTTCCCTGAATTCTTATATTAACCAAAATATAAAATGAACTGATCGGGTCCCTGATTGCCCTATCATAGATGTTTAATAGTGCATTTTACTCGCCATTCCACGAGCTTTAAGATGCCTCCTAGCACCGTACGCTATCTGAAATAGGAGCGACGTAAATTGAACAAATGTGATAGAATTTTGCTGAATTCTTAAATTAACGGTAATATAAAATGATCTAATCGGGTCTCTGTTTGCCCTACCCTAGAAGTTTAATAGTGCATTTCACTCGTCATTCCACGCGCTTCTAGATGCCGCCAAGCCCACTACGCTATCTGAAATAGGAGCAACGTAGGTTGAACAAATGTGATAGAATTACGCTGTATTCTTATATTAACCGTAATATGAAATTATCTAATCGGGTCTCTGTTTGCTTTACCCGAGAAGTTTAATAGTGCATTTTACTCGTCATTTCATGCGCTTTGAGATTCCGCTTAGCCCAATACGCTATCTGAAATAAGAGCGACGTAAATTGAACAAATGTGATAGAATTTCCCTGAATTCTTATATTAACCTTAATGTAAAATGATCTAATCGGGTGTCTCTTTCCCTTACCCTAGAAGTTTAATAGTGCACTTCACTCGTCATTTCATGCGCTTTGAGATGCCGCTTAGCCCAATACGCTATCTGAAATAGGAGCGACGTAGGTTGAACGAATGTGATAGAATTACACTGTATTCTTATATTAACCGTAATATGAAATTATCTAATCGGGCCTCTGTTTGCTTTACCCGAGAAGTTTAATAGTGCATTTTACTCGTCATTTCATGCGCTTTGAGCTTCCGCTTAGCCCAATACGCTATCTGAAATAGGAGCGACGTAAATTGAACAAATGTGATAGAATTTCGCTGAATTCTTATATTAACCAAATTATAAAATGATCTAATCGGGTCCCTGTTTGCCTTACCCTAGAAGTTTAATAGTGCATTTTACTCGCCAGTTCATGCGCTTTGAGATGCCGCTTAGCCCAATAAGCTATCTGAAATAGGAGCGCCGTAAATTGAACAAATGTGATAGAATTTCCCTGAATTCTTATATTAACCTTAATGTAAAATGATCTAATCCGGTCTCTGTTTGCCCTAGCCTAGAAGTTTAATAATGCATTTTATTCGACACTTCATGCGCTTTGAGATGCCGCTTAGCCCAATACGCTATCTGAAATAGGAGCGACGTAAATTGAACAAATGTGATAGAATTTCCCTGAAATCTTATATTAAACAAAATATAAAATGATCTAATCGGGTCTCCGATTGCCCTATCATAGAAGTTTAGTACTGCATTTTACTCGCCATTCCACGCGCTTTATGTTGCCGCCTAGTCCAGTACGCTATCTCAAGCAGGAGCGGCGTAAGTTGAACAAATGTGATAGAATTACGCTGCATTCTTATATTATTCGTAATATAAAATGATCTAATCGGGTCTCTGTTTGCTTTACCCTAGAAGTTTAATAGTGCGTTTCACTCGTCATTTCATGAGCTTTGAGATGCCGCTTAGCCCAATACGCTATCTGAAATAGGAGCGACGTTAATTGAACAAATGTGACAGAATTTTGCTGAATTCTTATACTAACCGTAATATGAAATGATCTAATCGGGACTCTCTTTCCCATACCCTAGAAGTTTAATAGTGCATTTTACTCGTCATTTCATGCGCTTTGAGATCCGCTTAGCCCAATACGCTATCTGAAATAGGAGCGACGTAAATTGAACAAATGTGACAGAATTTTGCTGAATTCTTATACTAACCGTAATACGAAATGATCTAGTCGGGACTCTCTTTCCCTTACCCTAGAAGTTTAATAGTGCGTTTCACTCGTCATTTCATGAGCTTTGAGATGCCGCTTAGCCCAATACGCTATCTGAAATAGGAGCGACGTAAATTGAACAAATGTGACAGAATTTTGCTGAATTCTTATACTAACCGTAATATGAAATGATCTAATCGGGACTCTCTTTCCCATACCCTAGAAGTTTAATAGTGCATTTTACTCGTCATTTCATGCGCTTTGAGATCCGCTTAGCCCAATACGCTATCTGAAATAGGAGCGACGTAAATTGAACAAATGTGACAGAATTTTGCTGAATTCTTATACTAACCGTAATATGAAATGATCTAATCGGGACTCTCTTTCCCTTACCCTAGAAGTTTAATAGTGCATTTCACTCGTCATTTCATGCGCTATGAGATGCCGCTTAGCCCAATACGCTATCTGAAATATGAGCGACGTAAATTGAACAAATGTGATAGAATTTCGCTGAATTATTATATTAACCTTAATGTAAAATGATCTAATCGGGTCTCTGTTCGCCCTACCCTAGAAGTTTAATAGTGCATTTCAATCGCTATTCCACGCCCTTTAAGATGCCGGATAGCCCAGTAGCCTATCTGAAATAGGAGTGACGTAAATTGAACAAATGTGATAGAATTACTCTTAACTCTTATATTAACCGTAATATAACATGATCTAATCGGGTCTCTCTTTCCCTTGCCCTAGAAGTTTAATAGTGCACTTCACTCGTCATTTCATGCGCTTTGAGATGCCGCTTAGCCCAATACGCTATCTGAAATAGGAGCGACGTAAATTGAACAAATGTGATAGAATTTCGTTGAATTCTTAAATTAACCATAATATACAATGATCTAATCGGGTCTCTGTTCGCCCTACCCTAGAAGTTTAATAGTGCATTTTACTCGCCCTTCCACGCGCTTTATGGTGCCGCCTAGCCCGGTACGCTATCTGAAATAGGAGCGACGTAAGTTTAACAAATGTGATAGAATTACGCTGAATTCATATATTAACCAAAATATAAAATGATCTAATCGGGTCTCTGATTGCTCTATCATAAAAGTTTAATAGTGCATTTCACTCATAATTTCATGCGCTTTAAGATGCCGCTTAGCCCAGTACGCTATCTGAAATAGGAGCGACGTAAATTGAACAAATGTGATAGATTTTTGCTGAATTCTTAAATTAACCATACTATAAAATGATCTAATCGGGTTTCTGTTTGCCCTACCCTAGAAGTTTAATAGTGCATTTCACTCGTAATTTCATGCGCTTTGAGATGCCGCTTAGCCCAATACGCTATCTGAAATAGGAGCGACGTAAATTGAACAAATGTGATAGAATTTCGTTGAATTCTTAAATTAACCATAATATACAATGATCTAATCGGGTCTCTGTTCGCCCTACCCTAGAAGTTTAATAGTACATTTTACTCGCCCTTCCACGCGCTTTATGATGCCGCCTAGCCCGGTACGCTATCTGAAATAGGAGCGACGTAAGTTTAACAAATGTGATAGAATTACGCTGAATTCCTATATTAACCGTAATATAAAATGATCTAATCGGGCCCCTGTTTGCCTTACCCTAGAAGTTTAATAGTGCATTTTACTCGCCATTTCATGCGCTTTGAGATGACGCTTAGCCCAATACGCTGTCTGAAATAGGAGCGACGTAAATTCAATAAAGGTGATAGAATTTCGCTGAATTCTTATATTAACCGTAATATAAAATGATCTAATTGGGTCCCTGTTTGCCATACCCTAGAAGTTTAATAGTGCATTTTATTCGCCATTTCTTGCGCTTTGAGATGCCGCTTAGCCCAATACGCTGTCTGAAATAGAAGCGACGTAAATTGAACAAATGTGATCGAATTTCGCTGAATTCTTATAATAATCAAATTATAAAATGATCTAATCGGGTCTCTGATTGCCCTATCATAGAAGTTTAATAGTGCATTTTACTCGTCATTCCACGTGCTTTAAGATTCCGCCAAGCCCAGTACGATATCTGAAATAGGACCAACGTAAATTGAAGAAATGTGACAGAATTTTGCTGAATTCTTATACTAACCGTAATATGAAATGATCTAATCGGGACTCTCTTTCCCTTACCCTAGAAGTTTAATAGTGCATTTCACTCGTCATTTCATGCGCTTTGAGATGCCGCTTAGCACACTGCGCTATCTGAAATAGGAGAGACGTAAATTGAACAAATGTGATAGAATTTCGCTGAATTCTTATATTAACCGTAATATAAAATGATCTAATCGGGTCCCTGTTTGCCATACCCTAGAAGTTTAATAGTGCATTTTATTTGCCATTTCTTGCGCTTTGAGATGCCGCTTAGCCCAGTACGCTGTCTGAAATAGGAGCGACGTAAATTGAACAAATGTGATCGAATTTCGCTGAATTCTTGTAATAACCAAATTATAAAATGATCTAATCGGGTCTCTGATTGCCCTATCATAGAAGTTTAATAGTGCATTTTACTCGCCATTCCACGCGCTTTAAGATGCCGCCCAGCGCAGTACGCTATCTGAAATAGGAGCAACGTAAATTGTACAAATGTGACAGAATTTTGCTGAATTCTTAAATTAACCATAATATAAAATGATCAAATCGGGTCTCTGTTTGCCCTACCCTAGAAGTTTAATAGTGCATTTTACTCGCCATTCCGCGCGCTTTAAGATGCCTCCTATCCCCGTACGCTATCTGAAATAGGAGCGACGTAAATTGAACAAGTGTGATAGAATTTTGTTGAATTCTTAAATTAACGGTAATATAAAATGATCTAATCGGGTCTCTGTTTGCCCTACCCTAGAAGTTTAATAGTGCACTTCACTCGTCATACCACGCGCTTTAAGATTCCGCCAAGCCCAGTATGATATCTGAAATAGGAGCTTCGTAAATTGAACAAATGTGACAGAATTTTGCTGAATTCTTATACTAACCGTAATATGAAATGATCTAATCGGGACTCTCTTTCCCTTACCCTAGAAGTTTAATAGTGCATTTCACTCGTCATTTCATGCGCTTTGAGATGCCGCTTAGCACACTGCGCTATCTGAAATAGGAGAGACGTAAATTGAACAAATGTGATAGAATTTCCCTGAATTCTTATAATAACCTTAATGTAAAATGATCTAATCGGGTCTCTGTTTGCCCTAGCCTAGAAGTTTAATAGTGCATTTTATTCGATATTTCATGCGCTTTGAGATGCCGCTTAGCCCAATACGCTATCTGAAATAGGAGCGACGTAAATTGAACAAATGTGATAGGATTTCCCTGAAATCTTATATTAAACAAAATATAAAATGATCTAATCGGGTCCCTGTTTGCCTTACCCTAGAAGTTTAATAGTGCATTTTACTCGCCATTTCATGCGCTTTGAGATGCCGCTTAGCCCAATACGCTATCTGAAATAGGAGCGACGTAAATTGAACAAATGTGATAGAATTTCCCTGAATTCTTATATAAACCTTAATGTAAAATGATCTAATCGGGTCTCTGTTTGCCCTAGCCTAGAAGTTTAATACTGCATTTTATTCGCCATTTCATGCGCTTTGAGATGCCGCGCAGCCCAATACGCTATCTGAAATAGGAGCCACGTAAATTGAAAAAATGTGATAGAATTTCCCTGAATTCTTATATTAACCATAATGTAAAATGATCTAATCGGGTCTCTGTTCGCCCTACCCTAGAAGTTTAATAGTGCACTGCACTCGTCATTTCATGCGCTTTGAGATGCCGCTTAGCCCAATACGCTATCTGAAATAGGAGCGACGTAGGTTGGACAAATGTGATAGAATTTCGCTGAATTCTTAAATTAACCATAATATAGAATGATCTAATCGGGTCTCTGCTTGCCCTACCCTAGAAATTTAATAGTGCATTTTACTCATCATTTCATGCGCTTTGAGATGCCGCTTAGCCCAATACGCTATCTGAAATAGGAGCGATGTAAATTGAACAAATGTGATAGAATTTTGCTGAATTCTTAAATTAACCATAATATAAAATGATCTAGTCGGGTCTGAGTTTGCTCCAACCTAGAAGTTTAATAGTGCATTTTACTCGTCATTTCATGCGCATTGAGATGCCGCTTAGCCCAATACGCTATCTGAAATAGGAGCCACGTAAATTGAAAAAATGTGATAGAATTTCCCTGAATTCTTATATTAACCATAATGTAAAATGATCTAATCGGGTCTCTGTTCGCCCTAGCCTACAAGTTTAATAGTGCATTTTGTTCGCCATTTCATGCGCCTTGAGATGCCGCGTAGCCCAATACGCTATCTGAAATAGGAGCGACGTAAGTTGAACAAATGTGATTGAATTTCGCTGAATTCTTTTGTTAACAATAATGTAAAATGATCTAATCGAGTCTGTGGTCGCCCTAGCCTAGAAGTTTAATAGTGCGTTTTACTCGCCATTTCATGCGCTTCGAGATGCCGCTTAGCCCAATACGCTATCTGAAATAGGAGCGACGTAAATTGAACAAATGTGAGAGAATTTCGCTGAATTCTTAAATTCACTATAATATAAAATGATCTAATCGGGTCTGTTATTGCCCTACCCAAGAAGTTTAATAGTGCATTTTACTCGTCATTTCATGCGCATTGATATGCCGCTTAGCCCAATACGCTATCTGAAATAGGAACGATGTAAATTCAACAAATGTGATAGAATTTCGCTGAATCCTTTTATTAACCATAATGTGAAATAATCTAATCGGGTCTCTGTTCGCCCTAACCTAGAACTTTAATAGGGCATGTAATCGCCATTTCATGCGCTTTGAGCTGCGCTTATCCCAATACGCTATCTGAAATAGGAGCGATGTAAATTGAACAAATGTGATAGAATTTCCCTGAAATCTTATATTAAACAAAATATAAAATGATCTAACCGGGTCTCCGATTGCCTTATCATAGAAGTTTAGTACTGCATTTTACTCGCCATTCCACGCGCTTTAAGTAGCCGCCTAGTCCAGTACGCTATCTCAAGCAGGAGCGACGTAAGTTTAACAAATGTGATAGAATTACGCTGAATTCATGTATTAACCAAAATATAAAATGATCTAATCGGGTCTCTGTTTGCCCTATCATAGAAGTTTAATAGTGCATTTCACTCATAATTTCATGCGCTTTAAGATGCCGCTTAGCCCAGTACGCTATCTGAAATAGGAGCGACGTAAATTGAACAAATGTGATAGATTTTTGCTGAATTCTTAAATTAACCATACTATAAAATGATCTAATCGGGTTTCTGTATGCCCTACCCTAGAAGTTTAATAGTGCATTTCACTCGTAATTTCATGCGCTTTGAGATGCCGCTTAGCCCAATACGCTATCTGAAATAGGAGCGACGTAAATTGAACAAATGTGATAGAATTTCGCTGAATTCTTTCATTGACCTTAATGTAAAATGATCTAATCGGCTTTCTGTTCGCCCTACCCTAGAAGTTTAATAGTGCATTTTACTCGCCCTTCCACGCGCTTTATGATGCCGCCTAGCCCGGTACGCTATCTGAAATAGGAGCGACGTAAGTTTAACAAATGTGATAGAATTACGCTGAATTCTTATATTAACCGTAATATAAAATGATCTAATCGGGTCCCTGTTTGCCTTACCCTAGAAGTTTAATAGTGCATTTTACTCGCCATTTCATGCGCTTTGAGATGCCGCTTAGCCCAATACGCTATCTGAAATAGGAGCGACGTAAATTGAACAAATGTGATAGAATTTCCTTGAATTCTTATATGAACCAAAATATAAAATGATCTGATCGGGTCCCTGATTGCCGTATCATAGATGTTTAATAGTGCATTTTACTCGCCATTCCACGCGCTTTAAGATGCCGCCTAGCCACGAACGCTATCTGAAATAGGAGCGACGAAAATTGAACAAATGTGATAGAATATTGCTGAATTCTTAAATTAACGGTAATATAAAATGATCTAATCTGGTCTCTGTTTGCCGTACCCTAGAAGTATAATAGTGCATTTCACTCGTCATTCCACGCGCTTTATGATGCCGCCAAGGCCAGTACGCTATCTGAAATAGGAGCAACGTAAATTGAACAAATGTAACAGAATTTTGATGAATTCTTGTACTAACCGTAATATAAATAGATCTAATCGGGACTCTCTTTCCCTTACCCTAGAAGTTTAATTGTGCATTTCACTCGTCATTTCACGCGCTTTGAGATGCCGCTTAGCACACTGCGCTATCTGAAATAGGAGAGACGTAAATTGAACAAGTGTGATAGAATTTCGCTGAATTCTTTTATTAACCATAATGTAAAATGATCTAATCGGGTCTCTGTTCGGCCTACCCTATAAGTTTAATAGTGCATTATATTCGCCATTTCTTGCGCTTTGAGATGCCGCTTAGCCCAATACGCTGTCTGAAATAGGAGCGACGTAAATTGAACAAATGTGACAGAATTTCGCTGCATTCATATATTAACCAAAATATAAAATGATCTAATCGGGTCTCTGATTGCCCTATCATAGAAGTTTAATAGTGCAATTCACTCGTCATTTCATGCGCTTTGAGATGCCGCTTAGCCCAATACGCTATCTGAAATAGGAGCGACGTAAATTGAATAAATGTGATAGAATTTCGCTGAATTCTTATATTAACCAAAATATAAAATGATCTAATCGGGTCTCTTATTGCCCTATCATAGAAGCTTAATAGCACATTTTACTCGCCATTCCACGCGCTTTAAGCTGCCGCCTAGCCCAGTACGCCATCTGAAATAGGAACGACGTAAATTGAACAAATGTGATGGAATTTTTCTTAATGATTAAATTAACCATAATATGAAATGACCTAATCGGGTCTCTGTTTGCCATACCCTAGAAGTTTAATTGTGGATTTTGCTCGCCATTTCATGCGCTTTTAGATGCTGCTTAGCCCAATACGCTATCTGAAATAGGAGCGACGTAAGTTGAACAAATGTGATAGAATTTCGCTGAATTCTTTTATTAACCATAATGTTAAATGATCTAATCGGGTCTCTGTTCGCCCTAGCCAAGATGTTTAATAGTGGATTTTACTCGCCATTCCACGCGCTTTCAGATGCCGCCTAGCCCAGTACGCTATCTGAAATAGGAGCGACTTAAATTGAACAAATGTGATAGAATTTTGCTGAATTCTTAAATTAACCATAATATAAAATGATCTAATCGGGTCTCTGCTTGCCCTACCCTAGAAGTTTAATAGTGCATTTTACTCGCCATTTCATGCGCTTTGAGATGCCGCTTTGCCCAATACGCTATCTGAAATAGGAGCGACGTAAATTGAACGAATGTGATAGTATTTCGCTGAATTCTTTTATTAACCATAATGTAAAATGATCTAATCGGGTCTCTGTTCGCCCTAGCCTAGAAGTTTAATAGTGGATTTTACTCGCCATTCCACGCGCTTTAAGATGCCGCCTAGCCCAGTACGCTATCTGAAATAGGAGCGACTTAAATTGAACAAATGTGATAGAATTTTGCTGAATTCTTAAATTAACCATAATATAAAATGATCTAATCGGGTCTCTACTTGCCCTACCCTAGAAGTTTAATAGTGCATTTTACTCGCCATTTCATGCGCTTTGAGATGCCGCTTTGCCCAATACGCTATCTGAAATAGGAGCGACGTAAATTGAACGAATGTGATATTATTTCGCTGAATTCTTTTGTTAACCATAATGTAAAATGATCTAATCGGGTCTCTGTTTGCCCTACCCTAGAAGTTTAAGAGTGCATTTTGCTCGCCATTTCATGCGCTTTGAGATGCCGCTTAGCCCAATACGCTATCTGAAATAGGAGCGACGTAAATTGAACAAGTGTGATAGAATTTCCCTGAATTCTTATATTAACCTTAATGTAAAATGATGTAATCGGGTCTCTCTTTCTCTTACGCTAGAAGTTTAATAGTGCACTTCACTCGTCATTTCATGCGCTTTGAGATGCCGCTTAGCCCAATACGCTATCTGAAATAGGAGCGACGTAGGTTGAACAAATGTGATAGAATTCCGCTGTATTCTTATATTAACCGTAATATAAAATGATCTAATCGGGTCTCTGTTTGCTTTACCCGAGAAGTTTAATAGTGCATTTTATTCGTCATTTCATGCGCTTTGAGATTCCGCTTAGCCCAATACGCTATCTGAAATAGGAGCGACGTAAATTGAACAAATGTGATAGAATTTCGCTGAATTCTTATATTAACCAAATTATAAAATGATCTAATCGGGTCCCTGTTTGCCTTACACTAGAAGTTTAATAGTGCATTTTACTCGCCATTTCATGCGCTTTGAGATGCCGCTTAGCCCAATACGCTATCTGAAATAGGAGTGACGTAAATTGAACAAGTGTGATAGAATTTCGCTGAATTCTTATATTAACCAAATTATAAAATGATCTAATCGGGTCCCTGTTTGCCCTATCATAGACGTTTAATAGTGCATTTTACTCGCCATTCCGCGCGCTTTACGATGCCTCCTATCCCCGTACGCTATCTGAAATAGGAGCGACGTAAATTGAACAAGTGTGATAGAATTTTGTTGAATTCTTAAATTAACGGTAATATAAAATGATCTAATCGGGTCTCTGTTTGCCCTACCCTAGAAGTTTAATAGTGCACTTCACTCGTCATACCACGCGCTTTAAGATTCCGCCAAGCCCAGTATGATATCTGAAATAGGAGCAACGTAAATTGAACAAATGTGACAGAATTTTGCTGAATTCTTATACTAACCGTAATATGAAATGATCTAATCGGGACTCTCTTTCCCTTACCCTAGAAGTTTAATAGTGCATTTCACTCGTCATTTCATGCGCTTTGAGATGCCGCTTAGCACACTGCGCTATCTGAAATAGGAGAGACGTAAATTGAACAAATGTGATAGAATTTCCCTGAATTCTTATAATAACCTTAATGTAAAATGATCTAATCGGGTCTCTGTTTGCCCTAGCCTAGAAGTTTAATAGTGCATTTTATTCGACATTTCATGCGCTTTGAGATGCCGCTTAGCCCAATACGCTATCTGAAATAGGAGCGACGTAAATTGAACAAATGTGATAGGATTTCCCTGAAATCTTATATTAAACAAAATATAAAATGATCTAATCGGGTCCCTGTTTGCCTTACCCTAGAAGTTTAATAGTGCATTTTACTCGCCATTTCATGCGCTTTGAGATGCCGCTTAGCCCAATACGCTATCTGAAATAGGAGCGACGTAAATTGAACAAATGTGATAGAATTTCCCTGAAATCTTATATTAAACAAAATATAAAATGATCTAATCGGGTCCCTGTTTGCCTTACCCTAGAAGTTTAATAGTGCATTTTACTCGTCATTTCATGCGCTTTGAGATGCCGCTTTGCCCAATACGCTATCTGAAATAAGAGCGACGTAAATTGAACAAATGTGGTAGAATTTCCCTGAATTCTTGTAATAACCTTAATGTAAAATGATCTAATCGGGCCTCTGTTCGCCCTACCCTAGAAGTTTAATAGTGTATTTCACTCGCTATTCCACGCGCTTCAAGATGCCGGCTAGCCCAGTAGCCTATCTGAAATAGGAGTGACGTAAATTGAACAAATGTGATAGAATTACTCTTAACTCTTATATTAACCGTAATATAAAATGATCTAGTCGAGTCTCTGTTCGCCCTACACTAGAAGTTTAATAGTGCATTTCACTCGTCATATCATGCCATTTGAGATGCCGCTTAGCCCACTACGTTATCTGAAATAGGAGTGATGTAAATTGAACAAATGTGATAGAATTTCGCTGAATTCTTATATTAACCAAAATATAAAATGATCTAATCGGGACTCTTATTGCCCTATCATAGAAGCTTAATAGCGCATTTTACTCGCCATTCCACGCGCTTTAAGATGCCGCCTATCCCAGTACGCTATCTGAAATAGGAACGACGTAAATTGAACAAATGTGATGGAATTTTGCTTAATGATTAAATTAACCATAATATAAAATGATCTAATCGGGTTTCTGTTTGCCCTAACCTAGAAGTTTAATAGTTCATTTTACTCGCCATTTCATGCGCTTTGAGATGCCGCTTGGACCAATACGCTATCTGAAACGTGAGCGACGTAAATTGAACAAATGTGATAGAATTTCGCTGAATCCTTATACTAACCAAAATATAAAATGATCTAATCGGGTCTCTTATTGCCCTATCATAGAAGTTTAGTACTGCATTTTACTCGCCATTCCACGCGCTTTAAGTTGCCGCCTAGTCCAGTACGCTATCTCAAGCAGGAGCGGCGTAAGTTGAACAAATGTGATAGAATTTCGCTGAATTCATATATTAACCAAAATATAAAATGATCTAATCGGGTCTCTGATTGCCCTATCATAGAAGTTTAATAGTGCATTTCACTCATCATTTCATGCGCTTTGAGATGCCGCTTAGCCCAATACGCTATCTGAAATAGGAGCGACGTAAATTGAACAAATGTGATAGAATTTCCTTGAAACTTTATATTAAACAGAATATAAAATCATCTAATCGGGTCTCTGATTGCCCTATCATAGAAGTTTAGTAGTGCATTTTACTCGCCCTTCCACGCGCTTTAAGATGCCGTATAGCCCAGTACGCTATCTGAAATAGGAGCGACGTAAGTTGAACAAATGTGATAGAATTTCGCTGAATTCTCATATTAACATTAATGTAAAATGATCTAGTCGAGTCTCTGTTCGCCTTACACTAGAAGTTTAATAGTGCATTTCACTCGTCATTTCATGCGATTTGAGATGCCGCATAGCCCAATACGTTATCTGAAATTGGAGCGATGTAAATTGAACAAATGTGATAGAATTTCGCTGAATTCTTTTATTAACCATAATGTAAGATGATCTAATCGGGTCTCTGTTTGGCTTATTCTAGAATTTTCATAGTGCATTTTACTCGCCATTTCTTGCGCTTTGAAATGCTGCTTAGCCCAATACGCTATCTGAAATAGGAGCGACGTAAATTGAACAAATCTGAAAGAATTTCCGTGAATTCTTATATTAACCTTAATGTAAAATGATCTAATAGGGTCTCTGTTCGCCCTACCCTAGAAGTCTAACGGTGCATTTCACTCGCCATTTCATGCGCTTTGAGATGCCGCTTAGCCCAATACGCTATCTGAAATATGAGCGACGTAAACTGAACAAATGTGATAGAATTTCCCTGAAATCTTATATTAAACAAAATATAAAATGATGTAATCGGGTCTCTGATTGCCCTATCATAGAAGTTTAGGAGTGCATTTTAGTCGCCATTTCATGGGCTTTGAGATGCCGCTTAGCACAATACGCTATCTGAAATATGAGCGACGTAAATTGAACGAATGTGATAGAATTTCGCTGTATTCTTATATTAACCTTAATGTAAAATGATCTAATCGGGTCTCTGTTCGCCCTACCCTAGAAGTTTAATAGTGCATTTCACTCGCTATTCCACGCGCTTTAAGATGCCGGCCAGCCCAGTAGCCTATCTGAAATAGGAGTGACGCAAATTGAACAAATGTGATAGAATTACTCTTAACTCTTATATTAACCGTAATATAAAATGATCTAATCGGGTCTCTGTTTGCCTTACCCTAGAAGTTTAATAGTGCATTTTACTCGCCATTTCATGCGCTTTGAGATGCCGCTTAGCCCAATACGCTATCTGAAATAGGAGCGACGTAAATTGAACAAGTGTGATAGAATTTCGTTGAATTCTTAAATTAACCATAATATAAAGTGATCTAATCGGGTCTCTGTTTGCCATACCCTAGAAGTTTAATAGTGCATTTTGCTCGCCAATTCATGCGCTTTGCGATGCCGCTTAGCCCAATAAGCTATCTGAAATAGGAGCGAAGTAAATTGAACAAATGTGATAGAATTTCCCTGAATTCTTATATTAACCTTAATGTAAAATGATCTAATCGGGTCTCTGTTTGCCCTAGCCTAGAAGTTTAATACTGCATTTTATTCGCCATTTCATGCGCTTTGAGATGCCGCGCATCCCAATACGCTATCTGAAATAGGAGCCACGTAAATTGAAAAAATGTGATAGAATTTCCCTGAATTCTTATATTAACCATAATGTAAAATGATCTAATCGGGTCTCTGTTCGCCCTACCCTAGAAGTTTAATAGTGCACTGCACTCGTCATTTCATGCGCTTTGAGATGCCGCTTAGCCCAATACGCTATCTGAAATAGGAGCGACGTAGGTTGGACAAATGTGATAGAATTTCGCTGAATTCTTAAATTAACCATAATATAGAATGATCTAATCGGGTCTCTGCTTGCCCTACCCTAGAAATTTAATAGTGCATTTTACTCATCATTTCATGCGCTTTGAGATGCCGCTTAGCCCAATACGCTATCTGAAATAGGAGCGATGTAAATTGAACAAATGTGATAGAATTTTGCTGAATTCTTAAATTAACCATAATATAAAATGATCTAGTCGGGTCTGAGTTTGCTCCAACCTAGAAGTTTAATAGTGCATTTTACTCGTCATTTCATGCGCATTGAGATGCCGCTTAGCCCAATACGCTATCTGAAATAGGAGCGATGTAAATTGAACAAATGTGATAGAATTTCGCTGAATTCTTTTATTAACCATAATGTAAAATGATCTAATCGGGTCTCTGTTCGCCCTAGCCTACAAGTTTAATAGTGCATTTTGTTCGCCATTTCATGCGCCTTGAGATGCCGCGTAGCCCAATACGCTATCTGAAATAGGAGCGACGTAACTTGAACAAATGTGATTGAATTTCGCTGAATTCTTTTATTAACAATAATGTAAAATGATCTAATCGAGTCTGTGGTCGCCCTAGCCTAGAAGTTTAATAGTGCGTTTTACTCGCCATTTCATGCGCTTCGAGATGCCGCTTAGCCCAATAAGCTATCTGAAATAGGAGCGAAGTAAATTGAACAAATGTGATAGAATTTCCCTGAATTCTTATATTAACCTTAATGTAAAATGATCTAATCGGGTCTCTGTTTGCCCTAGCCTAGAAGTTTAATACTGCATTTTATTCGCCATTTCATGCGCTTTGAGATGCCGCGCATCCCAATACGCTATCTGAAATAGGAGCCACGTAAATTGAAAAAATGTGATAGAATTTCCCTGAATTCTTATATTAACCATAATGTAAAATGATCTAATCGGGTCTCTGTTCGCCCTACCCTAGAAGTTTAATAGTGCACTGCACTCGTCATTTCATGCGCTTTGAGATGCCGCTTAGCCCAATACGCTATCTGAAATAGGAGCGACGTAGGTTGGACAAATGTGATAGAATTTCGCTGAATTCTTAAATTAACCATAATATAGAATGATCTAATCGGGTCTCTGCTTGCCCTACCCTAGAAATTTAATAGTGCATTTTACTCATCATTTCATGCGCTTTGAGATGCCGCTTAGCCCAATACGCTATCTGAAATAGGAGCGATGTAAATTGAACAAATGTGATAGAATTTTGCTGAATTCTTAAATTAACCATAATATAAAATGATCTAGTCGGGTCTGAGTTTGCTCCAACCTAGAAGTTTAATAGTGCATTTTACTCGTCATTTCATGCGCATTGAGATGCCGCTTAGCCCAATACGCTATCTGAAATAGGAGCGATGTAAATTGAACAAATGTGATAGAATTTCGCTGAATTCTTTTATTAACCATAATGTAAAATGATCTAATCGGGTCTCTGTTCGCCCTAGCCTACAAGTTTAATAGTGCATTTTGTTCGCCATTTCATGCGCCTTGAGATGCCGCGTAGCCCAATACGCTATCTGAAATAGGAGCGACGTAACTTGAACAAATGTGATTGAATTTCGCTGAATTCTTTTATTAACAATAATGTAAAATGATCTAATCGAGTCTGTGGTCGCCCTAGCCTAGAAGTTTAATAGTGCGTTTTACTCGCCATTTCATGCGCTTCGAGATGCCGCTTAGCCCAGTACGCTATCTGAAATAGGAGCGACGTAAATTGAACAAATGTGAGAGAATTTCGCTGAATTCTTAAATTAACCATAACATAAAATGATCTAATCGGGTCTCTGCTTACCCTACCCTCGAAGTTTAATAGTGCATTTTACTCCTTATTTCATGCGCTTTGAGAAGCCGCTTAGCCCTATACGCTATCTGAAATAGGAGCGACGTAAATTGAACAAATGTGATAGAATTTTGCTGAATTCTTAAATTAACCATAATATAAAATGATCTAATCGGGTCTCTGTTTGCCTTATCCTAGAAGTTTAGTATTTCACTTTACTCACCATTTCATGCGTTTCGAGATGCCGCTTAGCCAAATACGCTATCTGAAATAGGAGCGACGTAAATTGAACAAATGTGATAGAATTTCGCTGAATTCTTATATTAACCAAAATATAAAATGATCTAATCGGGTCTCTGATTGCCCTATCATATATGATTAATAGTGCATTTTACTCGCCACTCCACGCGCTTTAGGATGCCGCCTAGCCCAGTACGCTATCCGAAATAGGAGCGACGTAAATTGAACAAATGTGATAGAATTTTGCTGAATTCTTAAATTAACCATAATATAAAATGATCTAATCGGGTCTCTGTTTGCCTTATCCTAGAAGTTTAGTATTGCACTTTACTCGCCATTTCATGCGCTCTGAGATGCCGCTTAGCCCAATACGCTATCTGAAATAGGAGCGACGTAAATTGAACAAGTGTGATAGAATTTCGTTGAATTCTTAAATTAACCATAATATAAAATGATCTAATCGGGTCTCTGTTTGCCATACCCTAGAAGTTTAATAGTGCATTTTGCTCGCCATTTCATGCGCTTTGAGATGCCGCATAGCCCAATACGCTATCTGAAATAGGAGCGACGTAAATTGAACGAATGTGATAGAATTTTGCTGAACTCTTAAATTCACTATAATGTAAAATGATCTAATCGGGTATCTGTTTGCCGTACCCTAGAAGTTTAATAGTGCATTTTACTCGTCATTTCATGCGCTTTGAGATGCCTCTTAGCCCAATACGCTATCTGAAATAGGAGCGATGTAAATTGAACAAATGTGGTAGAATTTCGCTGAATTCTTTTATTAACCATAACGTAAAATGATCTAATCGGGTCTCTGTTCACCGTAGCCTAGAAGTTTAATAGTGCATTTTATTCGCCATTTCATGCGCTTTGAGATGCCGCTTAGCCCAATACGCTATCTGAAATAGCAGCGACGTAAATTGAACAAACGTGATAGAATTTCCCTGAAATCTTATATTAAACAAAATATAAAATGATCTAATCGGGTCTCTGATTGCCCTATCATAGAAGTTTAGTGGTGCATTTTACTCGCCGTTCCACGCGCTTCAAGATGCCGCCTAGCCCAGTACGCTATCTGAAATAGGAGCGACGTAAATTGAACAAATGTGACAGAATTTTTCTGAATTCTTAAATTAACCATAATAGAAAATGATCTAATCGGGTCTCGGTTTGCCCTGCCCGGGAAGTTAATAGTGCATTTTACTCGACATTTTATGCGCTTTGAGATGCCGCTTAGCCCAATACGCTATCTGGAATAGGAGCGACGTAAATTGAAAAAATGTGATAGAATTTCTGTGAATTCTTATATTAACCTTAATGTAAAATGATCTAATCGGGTCTCTGTTCGCCCTACCCTAGAAGTTTAATAGTGCATTTTACTCGTCATTTTATGCGCTTTGAGATGCCTCTTAGCCCAATACGTTATCTGAAATAGGAGCGATGTAAATTGAACAAATGTGGTAGAATTTCGCTGAATTCTTTTATTAACCATAACGTAAAATGATCTAATCGGGTCTCTGTTCACCGTAGCCTAGAAGTTTAATAGTGCATTTTACTCGCCATTTCATGCGCTTTGAGGTGCCGCACAGCCCAATACGCTATCTGAAATAGGAGCGACGTAAATTGAACAAATGTGATAGAATTTCCGTGAATTCTTATATTAACCGTAATATAAAATGATCTAATCGGATCTCTGTTTGCCTTATCCCAGAAGTTTAGTATTGCATTTTACTCGCCTTTTCATGCGCTTTGAGATGCCGCTTAGCCCAATACGCTATCTGAAATAGGAACGACGTTAATTGAACGAGTGTGATAGAATTTCGCTGAATTCTTAAATTAACTATAATATAAAATGATCTAATCGGGTTACTGATTGCTCCATCATAGCAGTTTAATTGTGCATTTTACACGCCATTCCACGCGGTTTAAGTTGCCGCATAGCCCAGTACGCTATCTGAAATAGGAGCGACGTAAATTGAACAAATGTGATAGAATTTCCCTGAATTCTTATATTAACCTTAATGTAAAATGATCTAATCGGGCTTCTGTTCGCCCTACCATAGAAGTCTAATAGTGTATTCTACTCGCCATTTCATGCGCTTTGAGATGCCGCTTAGCCCAATACGCTATCTGAAATAGGAACGACGTAAATTTAACAAATGTGATAGAATTTCCCTGAAACCTTATAATAAACAAAATATAAAATGGTCTAATCGGGTCTCTGATTGCCCTATCATAGAAGTTTAGTACTGCATTTTACTCGCCATTCCACGCGCTTTAAGTTGCCGCCTAGTCCAGTACGCTATCTCAAGCAGGAGCGGCGTATGTTGAACAAATGTGATAGAATTTCGCTGAATTCATATATTAACCAAAATATATAATGATCTAATCGGGTCTCTGATTGCCCTATCATAGAAGTTTAATAGTGCATTTCACTCATCATTTCATGCGCTTTGAGATGCCGCTTAGCCCAATACGCTATCTGAAATAGGAGCGACGTAAATTGAACAAATGTGATAGAATTTCGCTGAATTCTTTTATTAACCATAATGTAAAATGATCTGATCGGGTCTCTGTTCGCCCTAGCCTAGAAGTTTAATAGTGAATTTTATTCGCCACTTCATGCGCTTTGAGATTCCGCTTAGCCGAATACGCTATCTGAAATAGGAGCGACGTAAATTGAACGAATGTGATAGAATTTCGCTGAATTCTTAAATTAACCATAATATAAAATGATGTAATCGGGTCTCTGTTTGCCCTACCCTAGAACTTTAATAGTGCATTTTACTCGTCATTTCATGCGCTTTGAGATGCCGCATAGCCCAATACGCTATCTGGAATAGGAGCGACGTAAATTGAAAAAATGTGATAGAATTTCTGTGAATTCTTATATTAACCTTAATGTAAAATGATCTAATCGGGTCTCTGTTCGCCCTACCCTAGAACTTTAATAGTGCATTTTACTCGTCATTTCATGCGCTTTGAGATGCCGCTTAGCCCAATACGCAATCTGAAATAGGAGCGATATAAATTGAACAAATGTGATAGAATTTTGCTGAATTCTTAAATTAACGGTAATATAAAATGATCTAATCGGGTCTCTGTTTGCCCTACCCTAGAAGTTTAATAGTGCATTTCATTCGTCACTTCATGCGCTTTGAGATGCCGCTAAGCCCAATAAGCTATCTGAAATAGGAGCGACGTAAATTGAACAATTGTGATAGAATTTCGCTGAATTCTTAAATTAACCATAACATAAAATGATCTAATCGGGTCTCTGTTTGTCCTACCCTAGAAGTTTAATAGAGCATTTTACTCGCCATTTCATGCGCTTTGAGATGCCGCATAGCCCAATACGCTATCTGAAATAGGAGCGACGTAAATTGAACGAATGTGATAGAATTTTGCTGAACTCTTAAATTCACTATAATATAAAATGATCTAATCGGGTATCTGTTTGCCGTACCCTAGAAGTTTAATAGTGCATTTTACTCGTCATTTCATGCGCTTTGAGATGCCTCTTAGCCCAATACGCTATCTGAAATAGGAGCGATGTAAATTGAACAAATGTGGTAGAATTTCGCTGAATTCTTTTATTAACCATAACGTTAAATGATCTAATCGGGTCTCTGTTCACCGTAGCCTAGAAGTTTAATAGTGCATTTTATTCGCCATTTCATGCGCTTTGAGATGCCGCTTAGCCCAATACGCTATCTGAAATAGGAGCGACGTAAATTGAACAAATGTGATAGAATTTCCCTGAAATCTTATATTAAACAAAATATAAAATGATCTAATCGGGTCTCTGATTTCCCTATCATAGAAGTTTAGTGGTGCATTTTACTCGCCGTTCCACGCGCTTCAAGATGCCGCCTAGCCCAGTACGCTATCTGAAATAGGAGCGACGTAAATTGAACAAATGTGACAGAATTTTTCTGAATTCTTAAATAAACCATAATAGAAAATGATCTAATCGGGTCTCGGTTTGCCCTGCCCGGGAAGTTTAATAGTGCATTTTACTCGACATTTTATGCGCTTTGAGATGCCGCTTAGCCCAATACGCTATCTGGAATAGGAGCGACGTAAATTGAAAAAATGTGATAGAATTTCTGTGAATTCTTATATTAACCTTAATGTAAAATGATCTAATCGGGTCTCTGTTCGCCCTACCCTAGAAGTTTAATAGTGCATTTTACTCGTCATTTCATGCGCTTTGAGATGCCTCTTAGCCCAATACGTTATCTGAAATAGGAGCGATGTAAATTGAACAAATGTGGTAGAATTTCGCTGAATTCTTTTATTAACCATAACGTAAAATGATCTAATCGGGTCTCTGTTCACCGTAGCCTAGAAGTTAAATAGTGCATTTTACTCGCCATTTCATGCGCTTTGAGGTGCCGCACAGCCCAATACGCTATCTGAAATAGGAGCGACGTAAATTGAACAAATGTGATAGAATTTCCGTGAATTCTTATATTAACCGTAATATAAAATGATCTAATCGGATCTCTGTTTGCCTTATCCCAGAAGTTTAGTATTGCATTTTACTCGCCTTTACTCGTCATTTCATGCGCTTTGAGATGCCGCATAGCCCAATACGCTATCTGGAATAGGAGCGACGTAAATTGAAAAAATGTGATAGAATTTCTGTGAATTCTTATATTAACCTTAATGTAAAATGATCTAATCGGGTCTCTGTTCGCCCTACCCTAGAACTTTAATAGTGCATTTTACTCGTCATTTCATGCGCTTTGAGATGCCGCTTAGCCCAATACGCAATCTGAAATAGGAGCGATATAAATTGAACAAATGTGATAGAATTTTGCTGAATTCTTAAATTAACGGTAATATAAAATGATCTAATCGGGTCTCTGTTTGCCCTACCCTAGAAGTTTAATAGTGCATTTTACTCGCCATTTCATGCGCTTTGAGATGCCGCTTAGCCGAATACGCTATGTGAAATAGGAGGGACGTCAGATGAACAAATGTGATAGAATTTCGCTGAATTCTTTTATTAACCATAATGTAAAATGATCTAATCGGGTCTCTTTTCGCCCTAGCCTAGAAGCTTAATAGTGGATTTTACTCGCCATTCCACGCGCTTTAAGATGCCGCCTAGCCCAGTACGCTATCTGGAATAGCAGCGACGTAAGTTGAACGAATGTGATAGAATTTTGCTGAATTCTTAAATTTACCTAAACATAAAATGATCTAATCGGGTCTCTCTTCGCGCTACCCTAGAAGTTTAATAGTGCATTTCACTCGTCATTCCACGCGCTTCTAGATGCCGCCAAGCCCACTACGCTATCTGAAATAGGAGCAACGTAAATTGAACAAACGTAACAGAATTTTGCTGAATTCTTATACTAACCGTAATATAACATGATCTAATCGGGACTCTCTTTCCCTTACCCTAGAAGTTTAATAGTGCATTTCACTCGTCATTCCACGCGCTTCGAGATGCCGCTTAGCACACTGCGCTATCTGAAATAGGAGAGACGTAAATTGAACAAGTGTGATAGAATTTCGCTGAATTCTTTTATTAACCATAATGTAAAATGATCTAATCGGGTCTCTGTTCGGCCTAGCCTATAAGTTTAATAGTGCATTTTATTCGCCATTTCTTGCGCTTTGAGATGCCGCTTAGCCCAATACGATATCTGAAATAGGAGCGACGTAAGTTGAACAAATGTGATAGAATTACGCTGAATTCTTATATTAACCGTAATATAAAATGATCTAATCGGGTCCCTGTTTGCCTTACCCTCGAAGTTTAATAGTGCATTTTACTCGCCATTTCATGCGCTTTGAGATGCCGCTTAGCCCAATACGCTATCTGAAATAGGAGCGACGTAAGTTGAACAAATGTGATAGAATTTCGCTGTATTTTCATATTAACATTAATGTAAAATGATCTAGTCGAGTCTCTGTTCGCCCTACACTAGAAGTTTAATAGTGCATTTCACTCGTCATTTCATGCGATTTGAGATGCCGCTTAGCCCAATACGTTATCTGAAATAGGAGCGATGTAAATTGAACAAATGTGATAGAATTTCCCTGAATTCTTTTATTAACCATAATGTAAAATGATCTAATCGGGTCTCTGTTTGGCTTATCCTAGAATTTTAATAGTGCATTTTACTCGCCATTTCATGCGCTTTGAGATGCCGCTTAGCACAATACGCTATCTGAAATATGAGCGACGTAAATTGAACAAATGTGATAGAATTTCGCTGAATTCTTATATTAACCTTAATGTAAAATGATCTAATCGGGTCTCTGTTCGCCCTACCCTAGAAGTTTAATAGTGCATTTCAATCGCTATTCCACGCGCTTTAAGATGCCGCATAGCCCAGTAGCCTATCTGAAATAGGAGTGACGTAAATTGAAGAAATGTGATAGAATTTCGTTGAATTCTTAAATTAACCATAATATACAATGATCTAATCGGGTCTCTGTTCGCCCTACCCTAGAAGTTTAATAGTGCATTTTACTCGCCCTTCCACGCGCTTCATGGTGCCGCCCAGCCCGGTACGCTATCTGAAATAGGAGCGACGTAAGTTTAACAAATGTGATAGAATTACGCTGAATTCATATATTAACCGTAATATAAAATGATCTAATCGGGTCCCTGTTTGCCTTACCCTAGAAGTTTAATAGTGCATTTTACTCGCCATTTCATGCGCTTTGAGATGCCGCTTAGCCCAATACGCTATCTGAAATATGAGCGACGTAAATTGAACAAATGTGATAGAATTTCCCTGAATTCTTATATTAACCTTAATGTAAAATGATCTAATCGGGTCTCTGTTTGCCCTAGCCTAGAAGTTTAATAGTGCATTTTATTCGACATTTCATTCGCTTTGAGTTGCCGCTTAGCCCAATACGCTATCTGAAATAGGAGCGACGTAAATTGAACAAATGTGATAGAATTTCGCTGAATTCTTATATTAACCAAAATATAAAATGATCTGATCGGGTCCCTGATTGCCCTATCATAGAAGTTTAATAGTGCATTTTACTCGCCATTCCACGTGCTTTAAGATGCCGCCCAGCGCAGTACGCTATCTGAAATTGGAGCAACGTAAATTGTACAAATGTGACAGAATTTTGCTGAATTCTTAAATTAACCATAATATAAAATGATCAAATCGGGTCTCTGTTTGCCCTACCCTAGAAGTTTAATAGTGCGTTTTACTCGACATTTCATGCGCTTTGAGATGCCGCTTAGCCCAATACGCTGTCTGAAATAGGAGCGACGTAAATTGAACAAATGTGACAGAATTTCGCTGCATTCATATATTACCCAAAATATAAAATGATCCAATCGGGTCTCTGATTGCCCTATAATAGAAGTTTAATAGTGCATTTCACTCGTCATTTCATGCGCTTTGAGATTCCGCTTAGCCCTATAAGCTATCTGAAATAGGAGCGACGTAAATTCAATAAATGTGATAGAATTTCGCTGAATTCTTATATTAACCGTAATATAAAATGATCTAATCGGGTCCCTGTTTGCCATACCCTAGAAGTTTAATAGTGCATTTCATTCGCCATATCTTGCGCTTTGAGATGCCGCTTAGCCCAATACGCTGTCTGAAATAGGAGCGACGTAAATTGAACAAATGTGATCGAATTTCGCTGAATTCTTATAATAATCAAATTATAAAATGATCTAATCGGGTCTCTGATTGCCCTATCATAGAAGTTTAATAGTGCATTTTACTCGTCATTCCACGCGCTTTAAGATTCCGCCAAGCCCAGTACGATATCTGAAATAGGACCAACGTAAATTGAACAAATGTGACAGAATTTTGCTGAATTCTTATACTAACCGTAATATGAAATGATCTAATCGGGACTCTCTTTCCCTTACCCTAGAAGTTTAATAGTGCATTTCACTCGTCATTTCAAGCGCTTTGAGATGCCGCTTAGCACACTGCGCTATCTGAAATAGGAGAGACGTAAATTGAACAAATGTGATAGAATTTCGCTGAATTCTTATAATAACCAAATTATAAAATGATCTAATCGGGTCTCTGATTGCCCTATCATAGAAGTTTAATAGTGCATTTTACTCGCCATTCCACGTGCTTTAAGATGCCTCCCAGCGCAGTACGCTATCTGAAATTGGAGCAACGTAAATTGTACAAATGTGACAGAATTTTGCTGAATTCTTAAATTAACCATAAAATAAAATGATCAAATCGGGTCTCTGTTTGCCCTACCCTAGAAGTTTAATAGTGCGTTTTACTCGACATTTCGTGAGCTTTGAGATGCCGCTTAGCCCAATACGCTGTCTGAAATAGGAGCGACGTAAATTGAACAAATGTGACAGAATTTCGCTGCATTCATATATTACCCAAAATATAAAATGATCCAATCGGGTCTCTGATTGCCCTATCATAGAAGTTTAATAGTGCATTTCACTCGTCATTTCATGCGCTTTGAGATTCCGCTTAGCCCTATAAGCTATCTGAAATAGGAGCGACGTAAATTCAATAAAGGTGATAGAATTTCGCTGAATTCTTATATTAACCGTAATATAAAATGATCTAATCGGGTCCCTGTTTGCCATACCCTAGAAGTTTAATAGTGCATTTCACTCATCATTTCATGCGCTTTGAGATGCCGCTTAGCCCAATACGCTATCTGAAATAGGAGCGACGTAAATTGAACAAATGTGATAGAATTTCCTTGAATTCTTATATTAACCAAAATATAAAATGAACTGATCGGGTCCCTGATTGCCCTATCATAGATGTTTAATAGTGCATTTTACTCGCCATTCCACGCGCTTTAAGATGCCGCCTAGCCCCGTACGCTATCTGAAATAGGAGCGACGTAAATTGAACAAATGTGATAGAATTTTGCTGAATTCTTAAATTAACGGTAATATAAAATGATCTGATCGGGTCTCTGTTCGCCCTAGCCTAGAAGTTTAATAGTGCATTTTATTTGCCATTTCATGCGCTTTGAGATGCCGCTTAGCCGAATACGCTATCTGAAATAGGAGCGACGTAAATTGAACAAATGTGATAGAATTTCCCAGAAATCTTATATTAACCAAAATATAAAATGATGTAATCGGGTCTCTGATTGCCCTGTCATAGAAGATTAGTAGTGCATTTTACTCGCCATTTCATGCGCTTTGAGATGCCGCTTAGCCCAATACGGTATCTGAAATAGGACCGACGTAAGTTGAACGAATGTGATAGAATTTTGCTGAATTCTTAAATTAACCATAATATAAAATGATCTAATCGGGTCTCTGTTTGCCCTACCCTAGAAGTTTAATAGTGCATTTCATTCGTCACTTCATGCGCTTTGAGATGCCGCTAAGCCCAATAAGCTATCTGAAATAGGAGCGACGTAAATTGAACAATTGTGATAGAATTTCGCTGAATTCTTAAATTAACCATAACATAAAATGATCTAATCGGGTCTCTGTTTGTCCTACCCTAGAAGTTTAATAGAGCATTTTACTCGCCATTTCATGCGCTTTGAGATGCCGCATAGCCCAATACGCTATCTGAAATAGGAGCGACGTAAATTGAACGAATGTGATAGAATTTTGCTGAACTCTTAAATTCACTATAATGTAAAATGATCTAATCGGGTATCTGTTTGCCGTACCCTAGAAGTTTAATAGTGCATTTTACTCGTCATTTCATGCGCTTTGAGATGCCTCTTAGCCCAATACGCTATCTGAAATAGGAGCGATGTAAATTGAACAAATGTGGTAGAATTTCGCTGAATTCTTTTATTAACCATAACGTTAAATGATCTAATCGGGTCTCTGTTCACCGTAGCCTAGAAGTTTAATAGTGCATTTTATTCGCCATTTCATGCGCTTTGAGATGCCGCTTAGCCCAATACGCTATCTGAAATAGCAGCGACGTAAATTGAACAAACGTGATAGAATTTCCCTGAAATCTTATATTAAACAAAATATAAAATGATCTAATCGGGTCTCTGATTTCCCTATCATAGAAGTTTAGTGGTGCATTTTACTCGCCGTTCCACGCGCTTCAAGATGCCGCCTAGCCCAGTACGCTATCTGAAATAGGAGCGACGTAAATTGAACAAATGTGACAGAATTTTTCTGAATTCTTAAATAAACCATAATAGAAAATGATCTAATCGGGTCTCGGTTTGCCCTGCCCGGGAAGTTTAATAGTGCATTTTACTCGACATTTTATGCGCTTTGAGATGCCGCTTAGCCCAATACGCTATCTGGAATAGGAGCGACGTAAATTGAAAAAATGTGATAGAATTTCTGTGAATTCTTATATTAACCTTAATGTAAAATGATCTAATCGGGTCTCTGTTCGCCCTACCCTAGAAGTTTAATAGTGCATTTTACTCGTCATTTCATGCGCTTTGAGATGCCTCTTAGCCCAATACGTTATCTGAAATAGGAGCGATGTAAATTGAACAAATGTGGTAGAATTTCGCTGAATTCTTTTATTAACCATAACGTAAAATGATCTAATCGGGTCTCTGTTCACCGTAGCCTAGAAGTTAAATAGTGCATTTTACTCGCCATTTCATGCGCTTTGAGGTGCCGCACAGCCCAATACGCTATCTGAAATAGGAGCGACGTAAATTGAACAAATGTGATAGAATTTCCGTGAATTCTTATATTAACCGTAATATAAAATGATCTAATCGGATCTCTGTTTGCCTTATCCCAGAAGTTTAGTATTGCATTTTACTCGCCTTTTCATGCGCTTTGAGATGCCGCTTAGCCCAATACGCTATCTGAAATAGGAACGACGTTAATTGAACGAGTGTGATAGAATTTCGCTGAATTCTTAAATTAACTAGAATATAAAATGATCTAATCGGGTTACTGATTGCTCCATCATAGCAGTTTAATTGTGCATTTTACTCGCCATTCCACGCGGTTTAAGTTGCCGCATAGCCCAGTACGCTATCTGAAATAGGAGCGACGTAAATTGAACAAATGTGATAGAATTTCCCTGAATTCTTATATTAACCTTAATGTAAAATGATCTAATCGGGCTTCTGTTCGCCCTACCATAGAAGTCTAATAGTGTATTCTACTCGCCATTTCATGCGCTTTGAGATGCCGCTTAGCCCAATACGCTATCTGAAATAGGAACGACGTAAATTTAACAAATGTGATAGAATTTCCCTGAAACCTTATAATAAACAAAATATAAAATGGTCTAATCGGGTCTCTGATTGCCCTATCATAGAAGTTTAGTACTGCATTTTACTCGCCATTCCACGCGCTTTAAGTTGCCGCCTAGTCCAGTACGCTATCTCAAGCAGGAGCGGCGTATGTTGAACAAATGTGATAGAATTTCGCTGAATTCATATATTAACCAAAATATATAATGATCTAATCGGGTCTCTGATTGCCCTATCATAGAAGTTTAATAGTGCATTTCACTCACCATTTCATGCGCTTTGAGATGCCGCTTAGCCCAATACGCTATCTGAAATAGGAGCGACGTAAATTGAACAAATGTGATAGAATTTCGCTGAATTCTTTTATTAACCATAATGTAAAATGATCTGATCGGGTCTCTGTTCGCCCTAGCCTAGAAGTTTAATAGCGAATTTTATTCGCCACTTCATGCGCTTTGAGATTCCGCTTAGCCGAATACGCTATCTGAAATAGGAGCGACGTAAATTGAACGAATGTGATAGAATTTCGCTGAATTCTTAAATTAACCATAATATAAAATGATGTAATCGGGTCTCTGTTTGCCCTACCCTAGAACTTTAATAGTGCATTTTACTCGTCATTTCATGCGCTTTGAGATGCCGCATAGCCCAATACGCTATCTGGAATAGGAGCGACGTAAATTGAAAAAATGTGATAGAATTTCTGTGAATTCTTATATTAACCTTAATGTAAAATGATCTAATCGGGTCTCTGTTCGCCCTACCCTAGAACTTTAATAGTGCATTTTACTCGTCATTTCATGCGCTTTGAGATGCCGCTTAGCCCAATACGCAATCTGAAATAGGAGCGATATAAATTGAACAAATGTGATAGAATTTTGCTGAATTCTTAAATTAACGGTAATATAAAATGATCTAATCGGGTCTCTGTTCGCCCTAGCCTAGAACTTTAATAGTGCATTTTATTCGCCATTTCATACGCTTTGAGATGCCGCTTAGCCCAATACGCTATCTGAAATAGGAACGACGTAAATTTAACAAATGTGATAGAATTTCCCTGAAACCTTATATTAAACTAAATATAAAATGGTCTAATCGGGTCTCTGATTGCCCTATCATAGAAGTTTAGTAGTGCATTTTGCTCGCCCTTCCACGCGCTTTATGATGCCACCTAGCCCAGTACGCTATCTGAAAACGGCGACGTAAATTGAACAAATGTGATAGAATTTTGCTGAATTCATAAATTAACCATGCTATTAGATGATCTAATCGGGTCTCTGTTTGCCCTACCCTAGAAGTTTAATAGTGCATTTTACTCGCCATTTCATGCGCTTTGAGATGCCGCTTAGCCGAATACGCTATGTGAAATAGGAGGGACGTCAGATGAACAAATGTGATAGAATTTCGCTGAATTCTTTTATTAACCATAATGTAAAATGATCTAATCGGGTCTCTTTTCGCCCTAGCCTAGAAGCTTAATAGTGGATTTTACTCGCCATTCCACGCGCTTTAAGATGCCGCCTAGCCCAGTACGCTATCTGGAATAGCAGCGACGTAAGTTGAACGAATGTGATAGAATTTTGCTGAATTCTTAAATTT
Organism: Macropis europaea; assembly: GCA_916610135.2. Classification (NCBI taxonomy): domain Eukaryota; kingdom Metazoa; phylum Arthropoda; class Insecta; order Hymenoptera; family Melittidae; genus Macropis; species Macropis europaea. Next base: position 55,642 of record CAKAJE020000238.1, read on the forward strand.
ACCTAAACATAAAATGATCTAATCGGGTCTCTCTTTGCGCTACCCTAGAAGTTTAATAGTGCATTTCACTCGTCATTCCACGCGCTTCTAGATGCCGCCAAGCCCACTACGCTATCTGAAATAGGAGCAACGTAAATTGAACAAACGTAACAGAATTTTGCTGAATTCTTATACTAACCGTAATATAACATGATCTAATCGGGACTCTCTTTCCCTTACCCTAGAAGTTTAATAGTGCATTTCACTCGTCATTCCACGCGCTTCGAGATGCCGCTTAGCACACTGCGCTATCTGAAATAGGAGAGACGTAAATTGAACAAGTGTGATAGAATTTCGCTGAATTCTTTTATTAACCATAATGTAAAATGATCTAATCGGGTCTCTGTTCGGCCTAGCCTATAAGTTTAATAGTGCATTTTATTCGCCATTTCTTGCGCTTTGAGATGCCGCTTAGCCCAATACGATATCTGAAATAGGAGCGACGTAAATTGAACAAATGTGATAGAATTACGCTGAATTCTTATATTAACCGTAATATAAAATGATCTAATCGGGTCCCTGTTTGCCTTACCCTCGAAGTTTAATAGTGCATTTTACTCGCCATTTCATGCGCTTTGAGATGCCGCTTAGCCCAATACGCTATCTGAAATAGGAGCGACGTAAGTTGAACAAATGTGATAGAATTTCGCTGTATTTTCATATTAACATTAATGTAAAATGATCTAGTCGAGTCTCTGTTCGCCCTACACTAGAAGTTTAATAGTGCATTTCACTCGTCATTTCATGCGATTTGAGATGCCGCTTAGCCCAATACGTTATCTGAAATAGGAGCGATGTAAATTGAACAAATGTGATAGAATTTCCCTGAATTCTTTTATTAACCATAATGTAAAATGATCTAATCGGGTCTCTGTTTGGCTTATCCTAGAATTTTAATAGTGCATTTTACTCGCCATTTCATGCGCTTTGAGATGCCGCTTAGCACAATACGCTATCTGAAATATGAGCGACGTAAATTGAACAAATGTGATAGAATTTCGCTGAATTCTTATATTAACCTTAATGTAAAATGATCTAATCGGGTCTCTGTTCGCCCTACCCTAGAAGTTTAATAGTGCATTTCAATCGCTATTCCACGCGCTTTAAGATGCCGCATAGCCCAGTAGCCTATCTGAAATAGGAGTGACGTAAATTGAAGAAATGTGATAGAATTTCGTTGAATTCTTAAATTAACCATAATATACAATGATCTAATCGGGTCTCTGTTCGCCCTACCCTAGAAGTTTAATAGTGCATTTTACTCGCCCTTCCACGCGCTTCATGGTGCCGCCCAGCCCGGTACGCTATCTGAAATAGGAGCGACGTAAGTTTAACAAATGTGATAGAATTACGCTGAATTCATATATTAACCGTAATATAAAATGATCTAATCGGGTCCCTGTTTGCCTTACCCTAGAAGTTTAATAGTGCATTTTACTCGCCATTTCATGCGCTTTGAGATGCCGCTTAGCCCAATACGCTATCTGAAATATGAGCGACGTAAATTGAACAAATGTGATAGAATTTCCCTGAATTCTTATATTAACCTTAATGTAAAATGATCTAATCGGGTCTCTGTTTGCCCTAGCCTAGAAGTTTAATAGTGCATTTTATTCGACATTTCATTCGCTTTGAGTTGCCGCTTAGCCCAATACGCTATCTGAAATAGGAGCGACGTAAATTGAACAAACGTGATAGAATTTCCTTGAATTCTTATATTAACCAAAATATAAAATGATCTGATCGGGTCCCTGATTGCCCTATCATAGAAGTTTAATAGTGCATTTTACTCGCCATTCCACGTGCTTTAAGATGCCGCCCAGCGCAGTACGCTATCTGAAATTGGAGCAACGTAAATTGTACAAATGTGACAGAATTTTGCTGAATTCTTAAATTAACCATAATATAAAATGATCAAATCGGGTCTCTGTTTGCCCTACCCTAGAAGTTTAATAGTGCGTTTTACTCGACATTTCATGCGCTTTGAGATGCCGCTTAGCCCAATACGCTGTCTGAAATAGGAGCGACGTAAATTGAACAAATGTGACAGAATTTCGCTGCATTCATATATTACCCAAAATATAAAATGATCCAATCGGGTCTCTGATTGCCCTATCATAGAAGTTTAACAGTGCATTTCACTCGTCATTTCATGCGCTTTGAGATTCCGCTTAGCCCTATAAGCTATCTGAAATAGGAGCGACGTAAATTCAATAAATGTGATAGAATTTCGCTGAATTCTTATATTAACCGTAATATAAAATGATCTAATCGGGTCCCTGTTTGCCATACCCTAGAAGTTTAATAGTGCATTTCATTCGCCATTTCTTGCGCTTTGAGATGCCGCTTAGCCCAATACGCTGTCTGAAATAGGAGCGACGTAAATTGAACAAATGTGATCGAATTTCGCTGAATTCTTATAATAATCAAATTATAAAATGATCTAATCGGGTCTCTGATTGCCCTATCATAGAAGTTTAATAGTGCATTTTACTCGTCATTCGACGCGCTTTAAGATTCCGCCAAGCCCAGTACGATATCTGAAATAGGACCAACGTAAATTGAACAAATGTGACAGAATTTTGCTGAATTCTTATACTAACCGTAATATGAAATGATCTAATCGGGACTCTCTTTCCCTTACCCTAGAAGTTTAATAGTGCATTTCACTCGTCATTTCAAGCGCTTTGAGATGCCGCTTAGCACACTGCGCTATCTGAAATAGGAGAGACGTAAATTGAACAAATGTGATAGAATTTCGCTGAATTCTTATATAAACCAAAATATAAAATGATCTAATCGGGTCTCTGATTGCCCTATCATAGAAGTTTAATAGTGCATTTTACTCGCCATTCCACGTGCTTTAAGATGCCTCCCAGCGCAGTACGCTATCTGAAATTGGAGCAACGTAAATTGTACAAATGTGACAGAATTTTGCTGAATTCTTAAATTAACCATAAAATAAAATGATCAAATCGGGTCTCTGTTTGCCCTACCCTAGAAGTTTAATAGTGCGTTTTACTCGACATTTCGTGAGCTTTGAGATGCCGCTTAGCCCAATACGCTGTCTGAAATAGGAGCGACGTAAATTGAACAAATGTGACAGAATTTCGCTGCATTCATATATTACCCAAAATATAAAATGATCCAATCGGGTCTCTGATTGCCCTATCATAGAAGTTTAATAGTGCATTTCACTCGTCATTTCATGCGCTTTGAGATTCCGCTTAGCCCTATAAGCTATCTGAAATAGGAGCGACGTAAATTCAATAAAGGTGATAGAATTTCGCTGAATTCTTATATTAACCGTAATATAAAATGATCTAATCGGGTCCCTGTTTGCCATACCCTAGAAGTTTAATAGTGCATTTTATTCGCCATTTCTTGCGCTTTGAGATGCCGCTTAGCCCATTACGCTGTCTGAAATAGGAGCGACGTAAATTGAACAAATGTGATAGAATTTCGCTGAATTCTTATAATAATCAAATTATAAAATGATCTAATCGGGTCTCTGATTGCCCTATCATAGAAGTTTAATAGTGCATTTTACTCGTCATTCCACGCGCTTTAAGATTCCGCCAAGCCCAGTACGCTATCTGAAATAGGAGCAACGTAAATTGTACAAATGTGACAGAATTTTGCTGAATTCTTAAATTAACCATAATATGAAATGATCAAATCGGGTCTCTGTTTGCCCTACCCTAGAAGTTTAATAGTGCGTTTTACTCGACATTTCGTGCGCTTTGAGATGCCGCTTAGCCCAATACGCTGTCTGAAATAGGAGCGACGTAAATTGAACAAATGTGACAGAATTTCGCTGCATTCATATATTACCCAAAATATAAAATGATCTAATCGGGTCTCTGATTGCCCTATCATAGAAGTTTAATAGTGCATTTTACTCGTCATTCCACGCGCTTTAAGATGCCGCCCAGCGCAGTACGCTATCTGAAATAGGAGCAACGTAAATTGTACAAATGTGACAGAATTTTGCTGAATTCTTAAATTAACCATAATATAAAATGATCAAATCGGGTCTCTGTTTGCCCTACCCTAGAAGTTTAATAGTGCATTTTACTCGACATTTCATGCGCTTTGAGATGCCGCTTAGCCCTATAAGCTATCTGAAATAGGAGCGACGTAAACTGAACAAATGTGATAGAATTTCGCTGAATTCTTATATTAACCAAAATATAAAATGATCTAATCGGGTCTCTGATTGCCCTATCATAGAAGCTTAATAGCGCATTTTACTCGCCATTCCAGGCGCTTTACGATGCCGCCTAGCCCAGTACGCTATCTGAAATAGGAACGACGTAAATTGAACAAATGTGATGGAATTTTGCTTAATGATTAAAGTAACCATAATATAAAATGATCTAATCGGGTCTCTACTTGCCCTACCCTAGAAGTTTAATAGTGCATTTTACTCGCCATTTCATGCGCTTTGAGATGCCGCTTAGCCCAATACGCTATCTGAAATAGGAGTGACGTAAATTGAACAAGTGTGATAGAATTTCGCTGAATTCTTATATTAACCAAATTATAAAATGATCTAATCGTGTCCCTGTTTGCCCTATCATAGACGTTTAATAGTGCATTTTACTCGCCATTCCGCGCGCTTTAAGATGCCTCCTAGCCCCGTACGCTATCTGAAATAGGAGCGACGTAAATTGAACAAGTGTGATAGAATTTTGTTGAATTCTTAAATTAACGGTAATATAAAATGATCTAATCGGGTCTCTGTTTGCCCTACCCTAGAAGTTTAATAGTGCACTTCACTCGTCATTCCACGCGCTTTAAGATTCCGCCAAGCCCAGTACGATATCTGAAATAGGAGCGACGTAAATTGAACAAATGTGATAGAATTTCCGTGAATTCTTATATTAACCGTAATATAAAATGATCTAATCGGATCTCTGTTTGCCTTATCCTAGAAGTTTAGTATTGCATTTTACTCGCCATTTCATGCGCTTTGAGATGCCGCTTAGCCCAATACGCTATCTGAAATAGGAACGACGTAAATTTAACAAATGTGATAGAATTTCCCTGAAACCTTATATTAAACAAAATATAAAATGGTCTAATCGGGTCTCTGATTGCCCTATCATAGAAGTTTAGTACTGCATTTTACTCGCCATTCCACGCGCTTTAAGTTGCCGCCTAGTCCAGTACGCTATCTCAAGCAGGAGCGGCGTATGTTGAACAAATGTGATAGAATTTCGCTGAATTCATATATTAACCAAAATATAAAATGATCTAATCGGGTCTCTGATTGCCCTATCATAGAAGTTTAATAGTGCATTTCACTCATCATTTCATGCGCTTTGAGATGCCGCTTAGCCCAATACGCTATCTGAAATAGGAGCGACGTAAATTGAACAAATGTGATAGAATTTCCCTGAATTCTTATATTAACCAAAATATAAAATGATCTGATCGGGTCCCTGATTGCCCTATCATAGATGTTTAATAGTGCATTTTACTCGCCATTCCACGAGCTTTAAGATGCCTCCTAGCACCGTACGCTATCTGAAATAGGAGCGACGTAAATTGAACAAATGTGATAGAATTTTGCTGAATTCTTAAATTAACGGTAATATAAAATGATCTAATCGGGTCTCTGTTTGCCCTACCCTAGAAGTTTAATAGTGCATTTTACTCGTCATTCCACGCGCTTTAAGATGCCGCCCAGCGCAGTACGCTATCTGAAATAGGAGCAACGTAAATTGTACAAATGTGACAGAATTTTGCTGAATTCTTAAATTAACCATAATATAAAATGATCAAATCGGGTCTCTGTTTGCCCTACCCTAGAAGTTTAATAGTGCGTTTTACTCGACATTTCGTGCGCTTTGAGATGCCGCTTAGCCCAATACGCTGTCTGAAATAGGAGCGACGTAAATTGAACAAATGTGATCGAATTTCGCTGAATTCTTATAATAATCAAATTATAAAATGATCTAATCGGGTCTCTGATTGCCCTATCATAGAAGTTTAATAGTGCATTTTACTCGTCATTCCACGCGCTTTAAGATTCCGCCAAGCCCAGTACGATATCTGAAATAGGACCAACGTAAATTGAAGAAATGTGACAGAATTTTGCTGAATTCTTATACTAACCGTAATATGAAATGATCTAATCGGGACTCCCTTTCCCTTACCCTAGAAGTTTAATAGTGCATTTCACTCGTCATTTCATGCGCTTTGAGATGCCGCTTAGCACACTGCGCTATCTGAAATAGGAGAGACGTAAATTGAACAAATGTGATAGAATTTCGCTGAATTCTTATATTAACCGTAATATAAAATGATCTAATCGGGTCCCTGTTTGCCATACCCTAGAAGTTTAATAGTGCATTTTATTTGCCATTTCTTGCGCTTTGAGATGCCGCTTAGCCCAGTACGCTGTCTGAAATAGGAGCGACGTAAATTGAACAAATGTGATCGAATTTCGCTGAATTCTTATAATAACCAAATTATAAAATGATCTAATCGGGTCTCTGATTGCCCTATCATAGAAGTTTAATAGTGCATTTTACTCGTCATTCCACGCGCTTTAAGATTCCGCCAAGCCCAGTACGATATCTGAAATAGGACCAACGTAAATTGAAGAAATGTGACAGAATTTTGCTGAATTCTTATACTAACCGTAATATGAAATGATCTAATCGGGACTCCCTTTCCCTTACCCTAGAAGTTTAATAGTGCATTTCACTCGTCATTTCATGCGCTTTGAGATGCCGCTTAGCCCAATACGATATCTGAAATAGGAGCGACGTAAGTTGAACAAATGTGATAGAATTACGCTGAATTCTTATATTAACCGTAATATAAAATGATCTAATCGGGTCCCTGTTTGCCTTACCCTCGAAGTTTAATAGTGCATTTTACTCGCCATTTCATGCGCTTTGAGATGCCGCTTAGCCCAATACGCTATCTGAAATAGGAGCGACGTAAGTTGAACAAATGTGATAGAATTTCGCTGTATTTTCATATTAACATTAATGTAAAATGATCTAGTCGAGTCTCTGTTCGCCCTACACTAGAAGTTTAATAGTGCATTTCACTCGTCATTTCATGCGATTTGAGATGCCGCTTAGCCCAATACGTTATCTGAAATAGGAGCGATGTAAATTGAACAAATGTGATAGAATTTCCCTGAATTCTTTTATTAACCATAATGTAAAATGATCTAATCGGGTCTCTGTTTGGCTTATCCTAGAATTTTAATAGTGCATTTTACTCGCCATTTCATGCGCTTTGAGATGCCGCTTAGCACAATACGCTATCTGAAATATGAGCGACGTAAATTGAACAAATGTGATAGAATTTCGCTGAATTCTTATATTAACCTTAATGTAAAATGATCTAATCGGGTCTCTGTTCGCCCTACCCTAGAAGTTTAATAGTGCATTTCACTCGCTATTCCACGCGCTTTAAGATGCCGCATAGCCCAGTAGCCTATCTGAAATAGGAGCGACGTAAATTGAACAAATGTGATAGAATTTCGTTGAATTCTTAAATTAACCATAATATACAATGATCTAATCGGGTCTCTGTTCGCCCTACCCTAGAAGTTTAATAGTGCATTTTACTCGCCCTTCCACGCGCTTCATGGTGCCGCCCAGCCCGGTACGCTATCTGAAATAGGAGCGACGTAAGTTTAACAAATGTGATAGAATTACGCTGAATTCATATATTAACCGTAATATAAAATGATCTAATCGGGTCCCTGTTTGCCTTACCCTAGAAGTTTAATAGTGCATTTTACTCGCCATTTCATGCGCTTTGAGATGCCGCTTAGCCCAATACGCTATCTGAAATATGAGCGACGTAAATTGAACAAATGTGATAGAATTTCCCTGAATTCTTATATTAACCTTAATGTAAAATGATCTAATCGGGTCTCTGTTTGCCCTAGCCTAGAAGTTTAATAGTGCATTTTATTCGACATTTCATTCGCTTTGAGTTGCCGCTTAGCCCAATACGCTATCTGAAATAGGAGCGACGTAAATTGAACAAATGTGATAGAATTTCACTGAATTCTTATATTAACCAAAATATAAAATGATCTGATCGGGTCCCTGATTGCCCTATCATAGAAGTTTAATAGTGCATTTTACTCGCCATTCCACGTGCTTTAAGATGCCGCCCAGCGCAGTACGCTATCTGAAATTGGAGCAACGTAAATTGTACAAATGTGACAGAATTTTGCTGAATTCTTAAATTAACCATAATATAAAATGATCAAATCGGGTCTCTGTTTGCCCTACCCTAGAAGTTTAATAGTGCGTTTTACTCGACATTTCATGCGCTTTGAGATGCCGCTTAGCCCAATACGCTGTCTGAAATAGGAGCGACGTAAATTGAACAAATGTGACAGAATTTCGCTGCATTCATATATTACCCAAAATATAAAATGATCCAATCGGGTCTCTGATTGCCCTATAATAGAAGTTTAATAGTGCATTTCACTCGTCATTTCATGCGCTTTGAGATTCCGCTTAGCCCTATAAGCTATCTGAAATAGGAGCGACGTAAATTCAATAAATGTGATAGAATTTCGCTGAATTCTTATATTAACCGTAATATAAAATGATCTAATCGGGTCCCTGTTTGCCATACCCTAGAAGTTTAATAGTGCATTTCATTCGCCATTTCTTGCGCTTTGAGATGCCGCTTAGCCCAATACGCTGTCTGAAATAGGAGCGACGTAAATTGAACAAATGTGATCGAATTTCGCTGAATTCTTATAATAATCAAATTATAAAATGATCTAATCGGGTCTCTGATTGCCCTATCATAGAAGTTTAATAGTGCATTTTACTCGTCATTCGACGCGCTTTAAGATTCCGCCAAGCCCAGTACGATATCTGAAATAGGACCAACGTAAATTGAACAAATGTGACAGAATTTTGCTGAATTCTTATACTAACCGTAATATGAAATGATCTAATCGGGACTCTCTTTCCCTTACCCTAGAAGTTTAATAGTGCATTTCACTCGTCATTTCAAGCGCTTTGAGATGCCGCTTAGCACACTGCGCTATCTGAAATAGGAGAGACGTAAATTGAACAAATGTGATAGAATTTCGCTGAATTCTTATAATAACCAAATTATAAAATGATCTAATCGGGTCTCTGATTGCCCTATCATAGAAGTTTAATAGTGCATTTTACTCGCCATTCCACGTGCTTTAAGATGCCTCCCAGCGCAGTACGCTATCTGAAATTGGAGCAACGTAAATTGTACAAATGTGACAGAATTTTGCTGAATTCTTAAATTAACCATAAAATAAAATGATCAAATCGGGTCTCTGTTTGCCCTACCCTAGAAGTTTAATAGTGCGTTTTACTCGACATTTCGTGAGCTTTGAGATGCCGCTTAGCCCAATACGCTGTCTGAAATAGGAGCGACGTAAATTGAACAAATGTGACAGAATTTCGCTGCATTCATATATTACCCAAAATATAAAATGATCCAATCGGGTCTCTGATTGCCCTATCATAGAAGTTTAATAGTGCATTTCACTCGTCATTTCATGCGCTTTGAGATTCCGCTTAGCCCTATAAGCTATCTGAAATAGGAGCGACGTAAATTCAATAAAGGTGATAGAATTTCGCTGAATTCTTATATTAACCGTAATATAAAATGATCTAATCGGGTCCCTGTTTGCCATACCCTAGAAGTTTAATAGTGCATTTTATTCGCCATTTCTTGCGCTTTGAGATGCCGCTTAGCCCATTACGCTGTCTGAAATAGGAGCGACGTAAATTGAACAAATGTGATCGAATTTCGCTGAATTCTTATAATAATCAAATTATAAAATGATCTAATCGGGTCTCTGATTGCCCTATCATAGAAGTTTAATAGTGCATTTTACTCGTCATTCCACGCGCTTTAAGATTCCGCCAAGCCCAGTACGCTATCTGAAATTGGAGCAACGTAAATTGTACAAATGTGACAGAATTTTGCTGAATTCTTAAATTAACCATAAAATGAAATGATCAAATCGGGTCTCTGTTTGCCCTACCCTAGAAGTTTAATAGTGCGTTTTACTCGACATTTCGTGCGCTTTGAGATGCCGCTTAGCCCAATACGCTGTCTGAAATAGGAGCGACGTAAATTGAACAAATGTGACAGAATTTCGCTGCATTCATATATTACCCAAAATATAAAATGATCTAATCGGGTCTCTGATTGCCCTATCATAGAAGTTTAATAGTGCATTTTACTCGTCATTCCACGCGCTTTAAGATGCCGCCCAGCGCAGTACGCTATCTGAAATAGGAGCAACGTAAATTGTACAAATGTGACAGAATTTTGCTGAATTCTTAAATTAACCATAATATAAAATGATCAAATCGGGTCTCTGTTTGCCCTACCCTAGAAGTTTAATAGTGCGTTTTACTCGACATTTCATGCGCTTTGAGATGCCGCTTAGCCCTATAAGCTATCTGAAATAGGAGCGACGTAAACTGAACAAATGTGATAGAATTTCGCTGAATTCTTATATTAACCAAAATATAAAATGATCTAATCGGGTCTCTTATTGCCCTATCATAGAAGCTTAATAGCGCATTTTACTCGCCATTCCAGGCGCTTTACGATGCCGCCTAGCCCAGTACGCTATCTGAAATAGGAACGACGTAAATTGAACAAATGTGATGGAATTTTGCTTAATGATTAAAGTAACCATAATATAAAATGATCTAATCGGGTCTCTACTTGCCCTACCCTAGAAGTTTAATAGTGCATTTTACTCGCCATTTCATGCGCTTTGAGATGCCGCTTAGCCCAATACGCTATCTGAAATAGGAGTGACGTAAATTGAACAAGTGTGATAGAATTTCGCTGAATTCTTATATTAACCAAATTATAAAATGATCTAATCGTGTCCCTGTTTGCCCTATCATAGACGTTTAATAGTGCATTTTACTCGCCATTCCGCGCGCTTTAAGATGCCTCCTAGCCCCGTACGCTATCTGAAATAGGAGCGACGTAAATTGAACAAGTGTGATAGAATTTTGTTGAATTCTTAAATTAACGGTAATATAAAATGATCTAATCGGGTCTCTGTTTGCCCTACCCTAGAAGTTTAATAGTGCACTTCACTCGTCATACCACGCGCTTTAAGATTCCGCCAAGCCCAGTACGATATCTGAAATAGGAGCGACGTAAATTGAACAAATGTGATAGAATTTCCGTGAATTCTTATATTAACCGTAATATAAAATGATCTAATCGGGTCTCTGTTTGCCTTATCCTAGAAGTTTAGTATTGCATTTTACTCGCCATTTCATGCGCTTTGAGATGCCGCTTAGCCCAATACGCTATCTGAAATAGGAACGACGTAAATTTAACAAATGTGATAGAATTTCCCTGAAACCTTATATTAAACAAAATATAAAATGGTCTAATCGGGTCTCTGATTGCCCTATCATAGAAGTTTAGTACTGCATTTTACTCGCCATTCCACGCGCTTTAAGTTGCCGCCTAGTCCAGTACGCTATCTCAAGCAGGAGCGGCGTATGTTGAACAAATGTGATAGAATTTCGCTGAATTCATATATTAACCAAAATATAAAATGATCTAATCGGGTCTCTGATTGCCCTATCATAGAAGTTTAATAGTGCATTTCACTCATCATTTCATGCGCTTTGAGATGCCGCTTAGCCCAATACGCTATCTGAAATAGGAGCGACGTAAATTGAACAAATGTGATAGAATTTCCTTGAATTCTTATATTAACCAAAATATAAAATGAACTGATCGGGTCCCTGATTGCCCTATCATAGAAGTTTAATAGTGCATTTTACTCGCCATTCCACGCGCTTTAAGATGCCGCCTAGCCCCGTACGCTATCTGAAATAGGAGCGACGTAAATTGAACAAATGTGATAGAATTTTGCTGAATTCTTAAATTAACGGTAATATAAAATGATCTAATCGGGTCTCTGTTTGCCCTACCCTAGAAGTTTAATAGTGCATTTTACTCGTCATTCCACGCGCTTTAAGATGCCGCCCAGCGCAGTACGCTATCTGAAATAGGAGCAACGTAAATTGTACAAATGTGACAGAATTTTGCTGAATTCTTAAATTAACCATAATATAAAATGATCAAATCGGGTCTCTGTTTGCCCTACCCTAGAAGTTTAATAGTGCGTTTTACTCGACATTTCGTGCGCTTTGAGATGCCGCTTAGCCCAATACGCTGTCTGAAATAGGAGCGACGTAAATTGAACAAATGTGATCGAATTTCGCTGAATTCTTATAATAATCAAATTATAAAATGATCTAATCGGGTCTCTGATTGCCCTATCATAGAAGTTTAATAGTGCATTTTACTCGTCATTCCACGCGCTTTAAGATTCCGCCAAGCCCAGTACGATATCTGAAATAGGACCAACGTAAATTGAAGAAATGTGACAGAATTTTGCTGAATTCTTATACTAACCGTAATATGAAATGATCTAATCGGGACTCCCTTTCCCTTACCCTAGAAGTTTAATAGTGCATTTCACTCGTCATTTCATGCGCTTTGAGATGCCGCTTAGCACACTGCGCTATCTGAAATAGGAGAGACGTAAATTGAACAAATGTGATAGAATTTCGCTGAATTCTTATATTAACCGTAATATAAAATGATCTAATCGGGTCCCTGTTTGCCATACCCTAGAAGTTTAATAGTGCATTTTATTTGCCATTTCTTGCGCTTTGAGATGCCGCTTAGCCCAGTACGCTGTCTGAAATAGGAGCGACGTAAATTGAACAAATGTGATCGAATTTCGCTGAATTCTTATAATAACCAAATTATAAAATGATCTAATCGGGTCTCTGATTGCCCTATCATAGAAGTTTAATAGTGCATTTTACTCGTCATTCCACGCGCTTTAAGATTCCGCCAAGCCCAGTACGATATCTGAAATAGGACCAACGTAAATTGAAGAAATGTGACAGAATTTTGCTGAATTCTTATACTAACCGTAATATGAAATGATCTAATCGGGACTCTCTTTCCCTTACCCTAGAAGTTTAATAGTGCATTTCACTCGTCATTTCATGCGCTTTGAGATGCCGCTTAGCACACTGCGCTATCTGAAATAGGAGAGACGTAAATTGAACAAATGTGATAGAATTTCGCTGAATTCTTATATTAACCTTAATATAAAATGATCTAATCGGGTCCCTGTTTGCCATACCCTAGAAGTTTAATAGTGCATGTTATTTGCCATTTCTTGCGCTTTGAGATGCCGCTTAGCCCAGTACGCTGTCTGAAATAGGAGCGACGTAAATTGAACAAATGTGATCGAATTTCGCTGAATTCTTATAATAACCAAATTATAAAATGATCTAATCGGGTCTCTGATTGCCCTATCATAGAAGTTTAATAGTGCATTTTACTCGCCATTCCACGCGCTTTAAGATGCCGCCCAGCGCAGTACGCTATCTGAAATAGGAGCAACGTAAATTGTACAAATGTGACAGAATTTTGCTGAATTCTTAAATTAACCATAATATAAAATGATCAAATCGGGTCTCTGTTTGCCCTACCCTAGAAGTTTAATAGTGCATTTTACTCGACATTTCATGCGCTTTGAGATGCCGCTTAGCCCAATACGCTGTCTGAAATAGGAGCGACGTAAATTGAACAAATGTGATAGAATTTCGCAGAATTCTTATATTAACCAAAATATAAAATGACCCAATCGGGTCTCTGGTTGCCCAATCGTAGAAGTTTAATAGTGCATTTCACTCGTCATTTCATGCGCTTTGAGATTCCGCTTAGCCCTATAAGCTATCTGAAATAGGAGCGACGTAAACTGAACAAATGTGATAGAATTTCGCTGAATTCTTATATTAATCAAAATATAAAATGATCTAATCGGGTCTCTTATTGCCCTATCATAGAAGCTTAATAGCGCATTTTACTCGCCATTCCAGGCGCTTTACGATGCCGCCTAGCCCAGTACGCTATCTGAAATAGGAACGACGTAAATTGAACAAATCTGATGGAATTTTGCTTAATGATTAAATTAACCATAATATAAAATGATCGAATCGGGTCTCTGTTTGCCCTACCCTAGAAGCTTAATAGTTCATTTTACTCGCCATTTCATGCGCTTTTAGATGCCGCTTAGCACAATACGCTATCTGAGATAGAAGCGACGTAAGTTGAACAAATGTGATAGAATTTCGCTGAATTCTTTTATTAACCATAATGTAAAATGATCTAATCGGGTCTCTGTTCGCCCTAGCCTAGAAGTTTAATAGTGGATTTTACTCGCCATTCCACGCGCTTTAAGATGCCGCCTAGCCCAGTACGCTATCTGAAATAGGAGCGACGTAAATTGAACAAATGTGATAGAATTTTGCTGAATTCTTAAATTAACCATAATATAAAATGATCTAATCGGGTCTCTACTTACCCTACCCTAGAAGTTTAATAGTGCATTTTACTCGCCATTTCATGCGCTTTGAGAGGCCGCTTAGCCCAATACGCTATCTGAAATAGGAGTGACGTAAATTGAACAAGTGTGATTGAATTTCGCTGCATTCTTATATTAACCAAATTATAAAATGATCTAATCGGGTCCCTGTTTGCCCTATCATAGACGTTTAATAGTGCATTTTACTCGCCATTCCGCGCGCTTTAAGATGCCTCCTAGCCCCGTACGCTATCTGAAATAGGAGCGACGTAAATTGAACAAGTGTGATAGAATTTTGTTGAATTCTTAAATTAACGGTAATATAAAATGATCTAATCGGGTCTCTGTTTGCCCTACCCTAGAAGTTTAATAGTGCACTTCACTCGTCATTCCACGCGCTTTAAGATTCCGCCAAGCCCAGTACGATATCTGAAATAGGAGCAACGTAAATTGAACAAATGTGACAGAATTTTGCTGAATTCTTATACTAACCGTAATATGAAATGATCTAATCGGGACTCTCTTTCCCTTACCCTAGAAGTTTAATAGTGCATTTCACTCGTCATTTCATGCGCTTTGAGATGCCGCTTAGCACACTGCGCTATCTGAAATAGGAGAGACGTGAATTGAACAAATGTGATAGAATTTCCCTGAATTCTTATAATAACCTTAATGTAAAATGATCTAATCGGGTCTCTGTTTGCCCTAGCCTAGAAGTTTAATAGTGCATTTTATTCGACATTTCATTCGCTTTGAGTTGCCGCTTAGCCCAATACGTTATCTGAAAAAGGAGCGACGTAAATTGAACAAATGTGATAGAATTTCCCTGAAATCTTATATTAAACAAAATATAAAATGATCTAATCGGGTCTCCGATTGCCCTATTATAGAAGTTTAGTACTGCATTGTACTCGCCATTCCACGCGCTTTAAGTTGCCGCCTAGTCCAGTACGCTATCTCAAGCAGGAGCGGCGTATGTTGAACAAATGTGATATAATTTCGCTGAATTCATATATTAACCAAAATATAAAATGATCGAATCGGGTCTCTGATTGCCCTATCATAGAAGTTCAATAGTGCATTTCACTCATCATTTCATGCGCTTTGAGATGCCGCTTAGCCCAATACGCTATCTGAAATAGGAGCGACGTAAATTGAACAAATGTGATAGAATTTCCTTGAATTCTTATATTAACCAAAATATAAAATGATCTGATCGGGTCCCTGATTGCCCTATCATAGAAGTTTAATAGTGCATTTTACTCGCGATTCCACGTGCTTTAAGATGCCGCCCAGCGCAGTACGCTATCTGAAATTGGAGCAACGTAAATTGTACAAATGTGACAGAATTTTGCTGAATTCTTAAATTAACCATAAAATAAAATGATCAAATCGGGTCTCTGTTTGCCCTACCCTAGAAGTTTAATAGTGCGTTTTACTCGACATTTCGTGCGCTTTGAGATGCCGCTTAGCCCAATACGCTGTCTGAAATAGGAGCGACGTAAATTGAACAAATGTGACAGAATTTCGCTGCATTCATATATTACCCAAAATATAAAATGATCCAATCGGGTCTCTGATTGCCCTATCATAGAAGTTTAATAGTGCATTTCACTCGTCATTTCATGCGCTTTCAGATTCCGCTTAGCCCTATAAGCTATCTGAAATAGGAGCGACGTAAACTGAACAAATGTGATAGAATTTCGCTGAATTCTTATAATAATCAAATTATAAAATGATCTAATCGGGTCTCTGATTGCCCTATCATAGAAGTTTAATAGTGCATTTTACTCGTCATTCCACGCGCTTTAAGATTCCGCCAAGCCCAGTACGATATCTGAAATAGGACCAACGTAAATTGAAGAAATGTGACAGAATTTTGCTGAATTCTTATACTAACCGTAATATGAAATGATCTAATCGGGACTCTCTTTCCCTTACCCTAGAAGTTTAATAGTGCATTTCACTAGTCATTTCATGCGCTTTGAGATGCCGCTTAGCACACTGCGCTATCTGAAATAGGAGCGACGTAAATTGAACAAATGTGATAGAATTTCGCTGAATTCTTATATTAACCGTAATATAAAATGATCTAATCGGGTCCCTGTTTGCCATACCCTAGAAGTTTAATAGTGCATTTTATTTGCCATTTCTTGCGCTTTGAGATGCCGCTTAGCCCAGTACGCTGTCTGAAATAGGAGCGACGTAAATTGAACAAATGTGATCGAATTTCGCTGAATTCTTATAATAACCAAATTATAAAATGATCTAATCGGGTCTCTGATTGCCCTATCATAGAAGTTTAATAGTGCATTTTACTCGCCATTCCACGCGCTTTAAGATGCCGCCCAGCGCAGTACGCTATCTGAAATAGGAGCAACGTAAATTGTACAAATGTGACAGAATTTTGCTGAATTCTTAAATTAACCATAATATAAAATGATCAAATCGGGTCTCTGTTTGCCCTACCCTAGAAGTTTAATAGTGCGTTTTACTCGACATTTCATGCGCTTTGAGATTCCGCTTAGCCCTATAAGCTATCTGAAATAGGAGCGACGTAAACTGAACAAATGTGATAGAATTTCGCTGAATTCTTATATTAACCAAAATATAAAATGATCTAATCGGGTCTCTTATTGCCCTATCATAGAAGCTTAATAGCGCATGTTACTCGCCATTCCAGGCGCTTTACGATGCCGCCTAGCCCAGTACGCTATCTGAAATAGGAACGACGTAAATTGAACAAATGTGATGGAATTTTGCTTAATGATTAAATTAACCATAATATAAAATGATCTAATCGGGTCTCTGTTTGCCCTACCCTAGAAGCTTAACAGTTCATTTTACTCGCCATTTCATGCGCTTTTAGATGCCGCTTAGCACAATACGCTATCTCAGATAGAAGCGACGTAAGTTGAACAAATGTGATAGAATTTCGCTGAATTCTTTTATTAACCATAATGTAAAATGATCTAATCGGGTCTCTGTTCGCCCTAGCCTAGAAGTTTAATAGTGGATTTTACTCGCCATTCCACGCGCTTTAAGATGCCGCCTAGCCCAGTACGCTATCTGAAATAGGAGCGACTTAAATTGAACAAATGTGATAGAATTTTGCTGAATTCTTAAATTAACCATAATATAAAATGATCTAATCGGGTCTCTACTTGCCCTACCCTAGAAGTTTAATAGTGCATTTTAGTCGCCATTTCATACGCTTTGAGATGCCGCTTAGCCCAATACGCTATCTGAAATAGGAGTGACGTAAATTGAACAAGTGTGATAGAATTTCGCTGAATTCTTATATTAACCAAATTATAAAATGATCTAATCGGGTCCCTGTTTGCCCTATCATAGACGTTTAATAGTGCATTTTACTCGCCATTCCGCGCGCTTTAAGATGCCTCCTAGCCCCGTACGCTATCTGAAATAGGAGCGACGTAAATTGAACAAGTGTGATAGAATTTTGTTGAATTCTTAAATTAACGGTAATATAAAATGATCTAATCGGGTCTCTGTTTGCCCTACCCTAGAAGTTTAATAGTGCACTTCACTCGTCATACCACGCGCTTTAAGATTCCGCCAAGCCCAGTACGATATCTGAAATAGGAGCAACGTAAATTGAACAAATGTGATAGAATTACTCTTAACTCTTATATTAACCGTAATATAAAATGATCTAATCGGGTCTATCTTTCCCTTACCCTAGAAGTTTAATAGTGCATTTCACTCGTCATTTCATGCGCTTTGAGATTCCGCTTAGCCCTATAAGCTATCTGAAATAGGAGCGACGTAAATTCAATAAATGTGATAGAATTTCGCTGAATTCTTATATTAACCGTAATATAAAATGATCTAATCGGGTCCCTGTTTGCCATACCCTAGAAGTTTAATAGTGCATTTTATTCGCCATTTCTTGCGCTTTGAGATGCCGCTTAGCGAAATACGCTGTCTGAAATAGGAGCGACGTAAATTGAACAAATGTGATCGAATTTCGCTGAATTCTTGTAATAATCAAATTATAAAATGATCTAATCGGGTCTCTGATTGCCCTATCAGAGAAGTTTAATAGTGCATTTTACTCGTCATTCCACGCTCTTTAAGATTCCGCCAAGCCCAGTACGATATCTGAAATAGGACCAACGTAAATTGAACAAATGTGACAGAATTTTGCTGAATTCTTATACTAACCCTAATATGAAATGATCTAATCGGGACTCTCTTTCCCTTACCCTAGAAGTTTAATAGTGCATTTCACTCGTCATTTCATGCGCTTTGAGATGCCGCTTAGCACACTGCGCTATCTGAAATAGGAGAGACGTAAATTGAACAAATGTGATAGAATTTCGCTGAATTCTTTTATTAACCATAATGTAAAATGATCTAATCGGGTCTCTGTTCGGCCTAGCCTATAAGTTTAATAGTGCATTTTATTCGCCATTTCTTGCGCTTTGAGATGCCGCTTAGCCCAATACGCTGTCTGAAATAGGAGCGACGTAAATTGAACAGATGTGGTCGAATTTCGCTGACTTCTTATAATAACCAAATTATAAAATGATCTAATCGGTTCTCTGATTGCCCTATCATAGAAGTTTAATAGAGCATTTCACTCGCCATTTCATGCGCTTTGAGATGCCGCTTAGCCCTATAAGCTATCTGAAATAGGAGCGACGTAAATTGAATAAATGTGATAGAATTTCGCTGAATTCTTATATTAACCAAAATATAAAATGATCTAATCGGGTCTCTTATTGCCCTATCATAGAAGCTAAATAGTGCATTTTACTCGCCATTCCACGCGCTTTAAGATGCCGCCTAGCCCAGTACGCTATCTGAAATAGGAACGCCGTAAATTGAACAAATGTGATGGAATTTTGCTTAATGATTAAATTAACCATAATATAAAATGATCTAATCGGGTCTCTGTTTGCCCTACCCTAGAAGTTTAATAGTTCATTTTACTCGCCATTTCATGCACTTTGAGATGCCGCTTAGACCAATACGCTATCTGAAACGTGAGCGACGTAAATTGAACAAATGTGATAGAATTTCGCGGAATCCTTATATTAACCAAAATATAAATTGATCTAATCGGGTCTCTTATTGCCCTATCATAGAAGTTTCATAGTGGATTTTGCTCGCCATTTCATGCGCTTTTACATGCCGCTTACCCCAATACGCTATCTGAAATAGGAGCGACGTAAGTTGAACAAATGTGATAGAATTTCGCTGAATTCTTTTATTAACCATAATGTAAAATGATCTAATCGGGTCTCTGTTCGCCCTAGCCTAGAAGTTTAATAGTGGATTTTACTCGCCATTCCACGCGCTTTAAGTTGCCGCCTAGCCTAGTACGCTATCTGAAATAGGAGCGACTTAAATTGAACAAATGTGATAGAATTTTGCTGAATTCTTAAATTAACCATAATATAAAATGATCTAATCGGGTCTCTGCTTGCCCTACCCTAGAAGTTTAATAGTGCATTTCACTCGCCATTTCATGCGCTTTGAGATGCCGCTTTGCCCAATACGCTATCTGAAATAGGAGCGACGTAAGTTGAACAAATGTGATAGAATTTCGCTGAATTCTTTTATTAACCATAATGTAAAATGATCTATTCGGGTCTCTGTTCGCCCTAGCCTAGAACTTTAATAGTGCATTTTATTCGCCATTTCATACGCTTCGAGATGCCGCTTAGCCCAATACGCTATCTGAAATAGGAGCGACGTAAATTGAACAAATGTGATAGAATTTCGCTGAATTCTTATATTAACCAAAATATAAAATGATCTAATCGGGTCTCTGATTGCCCTATCATAGAAGTTTAATAGTGCATTTTACTCGCCATTCCGCGCGCTTTAAGATGCCGCCTAGCCCAGTACGCTATCTGACATAGGTGCGACGTAAATTGAACAAATGTGATAGTATTTTGCTGAATTCTTAAATTAACTATAATATAGAATGATCTAATCGGGTCTCTGTTTGCCCTACCCTAGAAGTTTAATAGTGCATTTTACTCGCCATTTCTTGCGCTTTGAGATACCGCTTAGCCCAATACGCTATCTGAAATAGGAGCGACGTAAGTTGAACAAATGTGATAGAATTTCGCTGAATTCTTTTATTAACCATAATGTAAAATGATCTAATCGGGTCTCTGTTCGCCCTAGCCTACAAGTTTAATAGTGCATTTTATTCGCCATTTCATGCGCTTTGAGATGCCGCGTAGCCCAATACGCTATCTGAAATAGGAGCGTCGTTAATTGAACAAATGTGATAGAACTTCCCTGAAATCTTATATTAAACCAAATATAAAATGATCTAATCGGGTCTCCGATTGCCCTATCATAGAAGTTTGGTACTGCATTTTACTCGCCATTCCACGCGCTTTAAGTTGCCGCCTAGTCCAGTACGCTATCTCAAGCAGGAGCGGCGTAAGTTGAACAAATGTGATAGAATTACGCTGCATTCTTATATTATTCGTAATATAAAATGATCTAATCGGGTCTCTGTTTGCTTTACCCTAGAAGTTTAATAGTGCATTTTACTCGTCATTTCATGCGCTTTGAGATCCGCTTAGCCCAATACGCTATCTGAAATAGGAGCGACGTAAATTGAACAAATGTGACAGAATTTTGCTGAATTCTTATACTAACGGTAATACGAAATGATCTAGTCGGGACTCTCTTTCCCTTACCCTAGAAGTTTAATAGTGCGTTTCACTCGTCATTTCATGCGCTTTGAGATGCCGCTTAGCCCAATACGCTATCTGAAATAGGAGCGACGTTAATTGAACAAATGTGACAGAATTTTGCTGAATTCTTATACTAACCGTAATATGAAATGATCTAATCGGGACTCTCTTTCCCTTACCCTAGAAGTTTAATAGTGCATTTTACTCGTCATTTCATGCGCTCTGAGATCCGCTTAGCCCAATACGCTATCTGAAATAGGAGCGACGTAAATTGAACAAATGTGACAGAATTTTGCTGAATTCTTATACTAACCGTAATATGAAATGATCTAATCGGGACTCTCTTTCCCTTACCCTAGAAGTTTAATAGTGCATTTCACTCGTCATTTCATGCGCTTTGAGATGCCGCTTAGCCCAATATGCTATCTGAAATAGGAGCGACGTTAATTGAACAAATGTGACAGAATTTTGCTGAATTCTTATACTAACCGTAATATGAAATGATCTAATCGGGACTCTCTTTCCTTTACCCTAGAAGTTTAATAGTGCATTTCACTCGTCATTTCATGCGCTTTGAGATGCCGCTTAGCACACTGCGCCATCTTAAATAGGAGAGACGTAAATTGAACAAATGTGATAGAATTTCGCTGAATTCTTATATTAACCGTAATATAAAATGATCTAATCGGGTCCCTGTTTGCCTTACCCTCGAAGTTTAATAGTGCATTTTACTCGCCATTTCATGCGCTTTGAGATGCCGCTTAGCCCAATACGCTATCTGAAATAGGAGCGACGTAAATTGAACAAATGTGATAGAATTTCCCTGAAATCTTATATTAAACAAAATATAAAATGATCTAACCGGGTCTCTCTTTCCCTTACCCTAGAAGTTTAATAGTGCACTTCACTCGTCATTTCATGCGGTTTGAGATGCCGCTTAGCCCAATACGCTATCTGAAATAGGAGCGACGTAAATTGAACAAATGTGATAGAATTTCGTTGAATTCTTAAATTAACCATAATATACAATGATCTAATCGGGTCTCTGTTCGCCCTACCCTAGAAGTTTAATAGTGCATTTTACTCGCCCTTCCACGCGCTTTATGGTGCCGCCTAGCCCGGTACGCTATCTGAAATAGGAGCGACGTAAATTGAACAAATGTGATAGAATTTCCTTGAATTCTTATATTAACCAAAATATAAAATGATCTGATCGGGTCCCTGATTGCCCTATCATAGAAGTTTAATAGTGCATTTTACTCGCGATTCCACGTGCTTTAAGATGCCGCCCAGCGCAGTACGCTATCTGAAATTGGAGCAACGTAAATTGTACAAATGTGACAGAATTTTGCTGAATTCTTAAATTAACCATAATATAAAATGATCAAATCGGGTCTCTGTTTGACCTACCCTAGAAGTTTAATAGTGCGTTTTACTCGACATTTCATGCGCTTTGAGATGCCGCTTAGCCCAATACGCTGTCTGAAATAGGAGCGACGTAAATTGAACAAATGTGACAGAATTTCGCTGCATTCATATATTACCCAAAATATAAAATGATCCAATCGGGTCTCTGATTGCCCTATCATAGAAGTTTAATAGTGCATTTCACTCGTCATTTCATGCGCTTTGAGATTCCGCTTAGCCCTATAAGCTATCTGAAATAGGAGCGACGTAAATTCAATAAATGTGATAGAATTTCGCTGAATTCTTATATTAACCGTAATATAAAATGATCTAATCGGGTCCCCGTTTGCCATACCGTAGAAGTTTAATAGTGCATTTCATTCGCCATATCTTGCGCTTTGAGATGCCGCTTAGCCCAATACGCTGTCTGAAATAGGAGCGACGTAAATTGAACAAATGTGATCGAATTTCGCTGAATTCTTATAATAATCAAATTATAAAATGATCTAATCGGGTCTCTGATTGCCCTATCATAGAAGTTTAATAGTGCATTTTACTCGTCATTCCACGCGCTTTAAGATTCCGCCAAGCCCAGTACGATATCTGAAATAGGACCAACGTAAATTGAACAAATGTGACAGAATTTTGCTGAATTCTTATACTAACCGTAATATGAAATGATCTAATCGGGACTCTCTTTCCCTTACCCTAGAAGTTTAATAGTGCATTTCACTCGTCATTTCATGCGCTTTGAGATGCCGCTTAGCACACTGCGCTATCTGAAATAGGAGAGACGTAAATTGAACAAATGTGATAGAATTTCGCTGAATTCTTATAATAACCAAATTATAAAATGATCTAATCAGGTCTCTGATTGCCCTATCATAGAAGTTTAATAGTGCATTTTATTCGCCATTCCACGTGCTTTAAGATGCCTCCCAGCGCAGTACGCTATCTGAAATTGGAGCAACGTAAATTGTACAAATGTGACAGAATTTTGCTGAATTCTTAAATTAACCATAAAATAAAATGATCAAATCGGGTCTCTGTTTGCCCTACCCTAGAAGTTTAATAGTGCGTTTTACTCGACATTTCGTGCGCTTTGAGATGCCGCTTAGCCCAATACGCTGTCTGAAATAGGAGCGACGTAAATTGAACAAATGTGACAGAATTTCGCTGCATTCATATATTACCCAAAATATAAAATGATCCAATCGGGTCTCTGATTGCCCTATCATAGAAGTTTAATAGTGCATTTCACTCGTCATTTCATGCGCTTTCAGATTCCGCTTAGCCCTATAAGCTATCTGAAATAGGAGCGACGTAAATTCAATAAAGGTGATAGAATTTCGCTGAATTCTTATATTAACCGTAATATAAAATGATCTAATCGGGTCCCTGTTTGCCATACCCTAGAAGTTTAATAGTGCATTTTATTGGCCATTTCTTGCGCTTTGAGATGCCGCTTAGCCCAATACGCTGTCTGAAATAGGAGCGACGTAAATTGAACAAATGTGATCGAATTTCGCTGAATTCTTATAATAATCAAATTATAAAATGATCTAATCGGGTCTCTGATTGCCCTATCATAGAAGTTTAATAGTGCATTTTACTCGTCATTCCACGCGCTTTAAGATTCCGCCAAGCCCAGTACGATATCTGAAATAGGACCAACGTAAATTGAAGAAATGTGACAGAATTTTGCTGAATTCTTATACTAACCGTAATATGAAATGATCTAATCGGGACTCTCTTTCCCTTACCCTAGAAGTTTAATAGTGCATTTCACTCGTCATTTCATGCGCTTTGAGATGCCGCTTAGCACACTGCGCTATCTGAAATAGGAGAGACGTAAATTGAACAAATGTGATAGAATTTCGCTGAATTCTTATATTGACCGTAATATAAAATGATCTAATCGGGTCCCTGTTTGCCATACCCTAGAAGTTTAATAGTGCATTTTATTTGCCATTTCTTGCGCTTTGAGATGCCGCTTAGCCCAGTACGCTGTCTGAAATAGGAGCGACGTAAATTGAACAAATGTGATCGAATTTCGCTGAATTCTTATAATAACCAAATTATAAAATGATCTAATCGGGTCTCTGATTGCCCTATCATAGAAGTTTAATAGTGCATTTTACTCGCCATTCCACGCGCTTTAAGATGCCGCCCAGCGCAGTACGCTATCTGAAATAGGAGCAACGTAAATTGTACAAATGTGACAGAATTTTGCTGAATTCTTAAATTAACCATAATATAAAATGATCAAATCGGGTCTCTGTTTGCCCTACCCTAGAAGTTTAATAGTGCGTTTTACTCGACATTTCATGCGCTTTGAGATGCCGCTTAGCCCAATACGCTGTCTGAAATAGGAGCGACGTAAATTGAACAAATGTGATAGAATTTCGCAGAATTCTTATATTAACCAAAATATAAAATGACCCAATCGGGTCTCTGGTTGCCCAATCGTAGAAGTTTAATAGTGCATTTCACTCGTCATTTCATGCGCTTTGAGATTCCGCTTAGCCCTATAAGCTATCTGAAATAGGAGCGACGTAAACTGAACAAATGTGATAGAATTTCGCTGAATTCTTATATTAATCAAAATATAAAATGATCTAATCGGGTCTCTTATTGCCCTATCATAGAAGCTTAATAGCGCATTTTACTCGCCATTCCAGGCGCTTTACGATGCCGCCTAGCCCAGTACGCTATCTGAAATAGGAACGGCGTAAATTGAACAAATGTGATGGAATTTTGCTTAATGATTAAATTAACCATAATATAAAATGATCGAATCGGGTCTCTGTTTGCCCTACCCTAGAAGCTTAATAGTTCATTTTACTCGCCATTTCATGCGCTTTTAGATGCCGCTTAGCACAATACGCTATCTGAGATAGAAGCGACGTAAGTTGAACAAATGTGATAGAATTTCGCTGAATTCTTTTATTAACCATAATGTAAAATGATCTAATCGGGTCTCTGTTCGCCCTAGCCTAGAAGTTTAATAGTGGATTTTACTCGCCATTCCACGCGCTTTAAGATGCCGCCTAGCCCAGTACGCTATCTGAAATAGGAGCGACTTAAATTGAACAAATGTGATAGAATTTTGCTGAATTCTTAAATTAACCATAATATAAAATGATCTAATCGGGTCTCTACTTGCCCTACCCTAGAAGTTTAATAGTGCATTTTACTCGCCATTTCATGCGCTTTGAGAGGCCGCTTAGCCCAATACGCTATCTGAAATAGGAGTGACGTAAATTGAACAAGTGTGATAGAATTTCGCTGAATTCTTATATTAACCAAATTATAAAATGATCTAATCGGGTCCCTGTTTGCCCTATCATAGACGTTTAATAGTGCATTTTACTCGCCATTCCGCGCGCTTTAAGATGCCTCCTAGCCCCGTACGCTATCTGAGATAGAAGCGACGTAAGTTGAACAAATGTGATAGAATTTCCCTGAAATCTTATATTAAACAAAATATAAAATGATCTAATCGGGTCTCCGATTGCCCTATTATAGAAGTTTAGTACTGCATTGTACTCGCCATTCCACGCGCTTTAAGTTGCCGCCTAGTCCAGTACGCTATCTCAAGCAGGAGCGGCGTATGTTGAACAAATGTGATATAATTTCGCTGAATTCATATATTAACCAAAATATAAAATGATCGAATCGGGTCTCTGATTGCCCTATCATAGAAGTTCAAAAGTGCATTTCACTCATCATTTCATGCGCTTTGAGATGCCGCTTAGCCCAATACGCTATCTGAAATAGGAGCGACGTAAATTGAACAAATGTGATAGAATTTCCTTGAATTCTTATATTAACCAAAATATAAAATGATCTGATCGGGTCCCTGATTGCTCTATCATAGAAGTTTAATAGTGCATTTTACTCGCGATTCCACGTGCTTTAAGATGCCGCCCAGCGCAGTACGCTATCTGAAATTGGAGCAACGTAAATTGTACAAATGTGACAGAATTTTGCTGAATTCTTAAATTAACCATAATATAAAATGATCAAATCGGGTCTCTGTTTGACCTACCCTAGAAGTTTAATAGTGCGTTTTACTCGACATTTCGTGCGCTTTGAGATGCCGCTTAGCCCAATACGCTGTCTGAAATAGGAGCGACGTAAATTGAACAAATGTGACAGAATTTCGCTGCATTCATATATTACCCAAAATATAAAATGATCCAATCGGGTCTCTGATTGCCCTATCATAGAAGTTTAATAGTGCATTTCACTCGTCATTTCATGCGCTTTCAGATTCCGCTTAGCCCTATAAGCTATCTGAAATAGGAGCGACGTAAATTCAATAAAGGTGATAGAATTTCGCTGAATTCTTATATTAACCGTAATATAAAATGATCTAATCGGGTCCCTGTTTGCCATACCCTAGAAGTTTAATAGTGCATTTTATTGGCCATTTCTTGCGCTTTGAGATGCCGCTTAGCCCAATACGCTGTCTGAAATAGGAGCGACGTAAATTGAACAAATGTGATCGAATTTCGCTGAATTCTTATAATAATCAAATTATAAAATGATCTAATCGGGTCTCTGATTGCCCTATCATAGAAGTTTAATAGTGCATTTTACTCGTCATTCCACGCCCTTTAAGATTCCGCCAAGCCCAGTACGATATCTGAAATAGGACCAACGTAAATTGAAGAAATGTGACAGAATTTTGCTGAATTCTTATACTAACCGTAATATGAAATGATCTAATCGGGACTCTCTTTCCCTTACCCTAGAAGTTTAATAGTGCATTTCACTCGTCATTTCATGCGCTTTGAGATGCCGCTTAGCACACTGCGCTATCTGAAATAGGAGAGACGTAAATTGAACAAATGTGATAGAATTTCGCTGAATTCTTATATTGACCGTAATATAAAATGATCTAATCGGGTCCCTGTTTGCCATACCCTAGAAGTTTAATAGTGCATTTTATTTGCCATTTCTTGCGCTTTGAGATGCCGCTTAGCCCAGTACGCTGTCTGAAATAGGAGCGACGTAAATTGAACAAATGTGATCGAATTTCGCTGAATTCTTATAATAACCAAATTATAAAATGATCTAATCGGGTCTCTGATTGCCCTATCATAGAAGTTTAATAGTGCATTTTACTCGCCATTCCACGCGCTTTAAGATGCCGCCCAGCGCATTACGCTATCTGAAATAGGAGCAACGTAAATTGTACAAATGTGACAGAATTTTGCTGAATTCTTAAATTAACCATAATATAAAATGATCAAATCGGGTCTCTGTTTGCCCTACCCTAGAAGTTTAATAGTGCGTTTTACTCGACATTTCATGCGCTTTGAGATGCCGCTTAGCCCAATACGCTGTCTGAAATAGGAGCGACGTAAATTGAACAAATGTGATAGAATTTCGCAGAATTCTTATATTAACCAAAATATAAAATGACCCAATCGGGTCTCTGATTGCCCAATCGTAGAAGTTTAATAGTGCATTTCACTCGTCATTTCATGCGCTTTGAGATTCCGCTTAGCCCTATAAGCTATCTGAAATAGGAGCGACGTAAACTGAACAAATGTGATAGAATTTCGCTGAATTCTTATATTAATCAAAATATCAAATGATCTAATCGGGTCTCTTATTGCCCTATCATAGAAGCTTAATAGCGCATTTTACTCGCCATTCCAGGCGCTTTACGATGCCGCCTAGCCCAGTACGCTATCTGAAATAGGAACGACGTAAATTGAACAAATGTGATGGAATTTTGCTTAATGATTAAATTAACCATAATATAAAATGATCGAATCGGGTCTCTGTTTGCCCTACCCTAGAAGCTTAATAGTTCATTTTACTCGCCATTTCATGCGCTTTTAGATGCCGCTTAGCACAATACGCTATCTGAGATAGAAGCGACGTAAGTTGAACAAATGTGATAGAATTTCGCTGAATTCTTTTATTAACCATAATGTAAAATGATCTAATCGGGTCTCTGTTCGCCCTAGCCTAGAAGTTTAATAGTGGATTTTACTCGCCATTCCACGCGCTTTAAGATGCCGCCTAGCCCAGTACGCTATCTGAAATAGGAGCGACTTAAATTGAACAAATGTGATAGAATTTTGCTGAATTCTTAAATTAACCATAATATAAAATGATCTAATCGGGTCTCTACTTGCCCTACCCTAGAAGTTTAATAGTGCACTTCACTCGTCATTTCATGCGCTTTGAGATGCCGCATAGCCCAATACGCTATCTGGAATAGGAGCGACGTAAATTGAAAAAATGTGATAGAATTTCTGTGAATTCTTATATTAACCTTAATGTAAAATGATCTAATCGGGTCTCTGTTCGCCCTACCCTAGAACTTTAATAGTGCATTTTACTCGTCATTTCATGCGCTTTGAGATGCCGCTTAGCCCAATACGCAATCTGAAATAGGAGCGATATAAATTGAACAAATGTGATAGAATTTTGCTGAATTCTTAAATTAACGGTAATATAAAATGATCTAATCGGGTCTCTGTTTGCCCTACCCTAGAAGTTTAATAGTGCATTTCATTCGTCACTTCATGCGCTTTGAGATGCCGCTAAGCCCAATAAGCTATCTGAAATAGGAGCGACGTAAATTGAACAATTGTGACAGAATTTCGCTGAATTCTTAAATTAACCATAACATAAAATGATCTAATCGGGTCTCTGTTTGTCCTACCCTAGAAGTTTAATAGAGCATTTTACTCGCCATTTCATGCGCTTTGAGATGCCGCATAGCCCAATACGCTATCTGAAATAGGAGCGACGTAAATTGAACGAATGTGATAGAATTTTGCTGAACTCTTAAATTCACTATAATGTAAAATGATCTAATCGGGTATCTGTTTGCCGTACCCTAGAAGTTTAATAGTGCATTTTACTCGTCATTTCATGCGCTTTGAGATGCCTCTTAGCCCAATACGCTATCTGAAATAGGAGCGATGTAAATTGAACAAATGTGGTAGAATTTCGCTGAATTCTTTTATTAACCATAACGTTAAATGATCTAATCGGGTCTCTGTTCACCGTAGCCTAGAAGTTTAATAGTGCATTTTATTCGCCATTTCATGCGCTTTGAGATGCCGCTTAGCCCAATACGCTATCTGAAATAGCAGCGACGTAAATTGAACAAATGTGATAGAATTTCCCTGAAATCTTATATTAAACAAAATATAAAATGATCTAATCGGGTCTCTGATTTCCCTATCATAGAAGTTTAGTGGTGCATTTTACTCGCCGTTCCACGCGCTTCAAGATGCCGCCTAGCCCAGTACGCTATCTGAAATAGGAGCGACGTAAATTGAACAAATGTGACAGAATTTTTCTGAATTCTTAAATAAACCATAATAGAAAATGATCTAATCGGGTCTCGGTTTGCCCTGCCCGGGAAGTTTAATAGTGCATTTTACTCGACATTTTATGCGCTTTGAGATGCCGCTTAGCCCAATACGCTATCTGGAATAGGAGCGACGTAAATTGAAAAAATGTGATAGAATTTCTGTGAATTCTTATATTAACCTTAATGTTAAATGATCTAATCGGGTCTCTGTTCGCCCTACCCTAGAAGTTTAATAGTGCATTTTACTCGTCATTTCATGCGCTTTGAGATGCCTCTTAGCCCAATACGTTATCTGAAATAGGAGCGATGTAAATTGAACAAATGTGGTAGAATTTCGCTGAATTCTTTTATTAACCATAACGTAAAATGATCTAATCGGGTCTCTGTTCACCGTAGCCTAGAAGTTTAATAGTGCATTTTATTCGCCATTTCATGCGCTTTGAGGTGCCGCACAGCCCAATACGCTATCTGAAATAGGAGCGACGTAAATTGAACAAATGTGATAGAATTTCCGTGAATTCTTATATTAACCGTAATATAAAATGATCTAATCGGATCTCTGTTTGCCTTATCCCAGAAGTTTAGTATTGCATTTTACTCGCCTTTTCATGCGCTTTGAGATGCCGCTTAGCCCAATACGCTATCTGAAATAGGAACGACGTTAATTGAACGAGTGTGATAGAATTTCGCTGCATTCTTAAATTAACTAGAATATAAAATGATCTAATCGGGTTACTGATTGCTCCATCATAGCAGTTTAATTGTGCATTTTACTCGCCATTCCACGCGGTTTAAGTTGCCGCATAGCCCAGTACGCTATCTGAAATAGGAGCGACGTAAATTGAACAAATGTGATAGAATTTCCCTGAATTCTTATATTAACCTTAATGTAAAATGATCTAATCGGGCTTCTGTTCGCCCTACCATAGAAGTCTAATAGTGTATTCTACTCGCCATTTCATGCGCTTTGAGATGCCGCTTAGCCCAATACGCTATCTGAAATAGGAACGACGTAAATTTAACAAATGTGATAGAATTTCCCTGAAACCTTATAATAAACAAAATATAAAATGGTCTAATCGGGTCTCTGATTGCCCTATCATAGAAGTTTAGTACTGCATTTTACTCGCCATTCCACGCGCTTTAAGTTGCCGCCTAGTCCAGTACGCTATCTCAAGCAGGAGCGGCGTATGTTGAACAAATGTGATAGAATTTCGCTGAATTCATATATTAACCAAAATATATAATGATCTAATCGGGTCTCTGATTGCCCTATCATGGAAGTTTAATAGTGCATTTCACTCACCATTTCATGCGCTTTGAGATGCCGCTTAGCCCAATACGCTATCTGAAATAGGAGCGACGTAAATTGAACAAATGTGATAGAATTTCGCTGAATTCTTTTATTAACCATAATGTAAAATGATCTGATCGGGTCTCTGTTCGCCCTAGCCTAGAAGTTTAATAGCGAATTTTATTCGCCACTTCATGCGCTTTGAGATTCCGCTTAGCCGAATACGCTATCTGAAATAGGAGCGACGTAAATTGAACGAATGTGATAGAATTTCGCTGAATTCTTAAATTAACCATAATATAAAATGATGTAATCGGGTCTCTGTTTGCCCTACCCTAGAACTTTAATAGTGCATTTTACTCGTCATTTCATGCGCTTTGAGATGCCGCATAGCCCAATACGCTATCTGGAATAGGAGCGACGTAAATTGAAAAAATGTGATAGAATTTCTGTGAATTCTTATATTAACCTTAATGTAAAATGATCTAATCGGGTCTCTGTTCGCCCTACCCTAGAACTTTAATAGTGCATTTTACTCGTCATTTCATGCGCTTTGAGATGCCGCTTAGCCCAATACGCAATCTGAAATAGGAGCGATATAAATTGAACAAATGTGATAGAATTTTGCTGAATTCTTAAATTAACGGTAATATAAAATGATCTAATCGGGTCTCTGTTCGCCCTAGCCTAGAACTTTAATAGTGCATTTTATTCGCCATTTCATACGCTTTGAGATGCCGCTTAGCCCAATACGCTATCTGAAATAGGAACGACGTAAATTTAACAAATGTGATAGAATTTCCCTGAAACCTTATATTAAACTAAATATAAAATGGTCTAATCGGGTCTCTGATTGCCCTATCATAGAAGTTTAGTAGTGCATTTTGCTCGCCCTTCCACGCGCTTTATGATGCCACCTAGCCCAGTACGCTATCTGAAAACGGCGACGTAAATTGAACAAATGTGATAGAATTTTGCTGAATTCATAAATTAACCATGCTATTAGATGATCTAATCGGGTCTCTGTTTGCCCTACCCTAGAAGTTTAATAGTGCATTTTACTCGCCATTTCATGCGCTTTGAGATGCCGCTTAGCCGAATACGCTATTTGAAATAGGAGGGACGTCAGATGAACAAATGTGATAGAATTTCGCTGAATTCTTTTATTAACCATAATGTAAAATGATCTAATCGGGTCTCTTTTCGCCCTAGCCTAGAAGCTTAATAGTGGATTTTACTCGCCATTCCACGCGCTTTAAGATGCCGCCTAGCCCAGTACGCTATCTGGAATAGCAGCGACGTAAGTTGAACGAATGTGATAGAATTTTGCTGAATTCTTAAATTTACCTAAACATAAAATGATCTAATCGGGTCTCTCTTTGCGCTACCCTAGAAGTTTAATAGTGCATTTCACTCGTCATTCCACGCGCTTCTAGATGCCGCCAAGCCCACTACGCTATCTGAAATAGGAGCAACGTAAATTGAACAAACGTAACAGAATTTTGCTGAATTCTTATACTAACCGTAATATAACATGATCTAATCGGGACTCTCTTTCCCTTACCCTAGAAGTTTAATAGTGCATTTCACTCGTCATTCCACGCGCTTCGAGATGCCGCTTAGCACACTGCGCTATCTGAAATAGGAGAGACGTAAATTGAACAAGTGTGATAGAATTTCGCTGAATTCTTTTATTAACCATAATGTAAAATGATCTAATCGGGTCTCTGTTCGGCCTAGCCTATAAGTTTAATAGTGCATTTTATTCGCCATTTCTTGCGCTTTGAGATGCCGCTTAGCCCAATACGATATCTGAAATAGGAGCGACGTAAGTTGAACAAATGTGATAGAATTACGCTGAATTCTTATATTAACCGTAATATAAAATGATCTAATCGGGTCCCTGTTTGCCTTACCCTCGAAGTTTAATAGTGCATTTTACTCGCCATTTCATGCGCTTTGAGATGCCGCTTAGCCCAATACGCTATCTGAAATAGGAGCGACGTAAGTTGAACAAATGTGATAGAATTCCGCTGAATTTTCATATTAACTTTAATGTAAAATGATCTAGTCGAGTCTCTGTTCGCCCTACACTAGAAGTTTAATAGTGCATTTCACTCGTCATTTCATGCGATTTGAGATGCCGCTTAGCCCAATACGCTATCTGAAATAGGAGCGACGTAAATTGAACAAATGTGATAGAATTTCGCTGAATTCTTATATTAACCAAAATATAAAATGATCTAATCGGGTCTCTGACTGCCCTATCATAGAAGTTTAATAGTGCATTTCACTCATCATTTCATGCGCTTTGAGATGCCGCTTAGCCCAATACGCTATCTGAAATAGGAGCGACGTAAATTGAACAAATGTGATAGAATTTCCTTGAAACCTTATATTAAACAAAAATAAAATCATCTAATCGGGTCCCTGATTGCCCTATCATAGAAGTTTAGTAGTGCATTTTACTCGCCATTCCGCGCGCTTTAAGATGCCGCCTAGCCCAGTACGCTATCTGACATAGGAGCGACGTAAATTGAACAAATGTGATAGAATTTCCCTGAAATCTTATATTAAACAAAATATAAAATGATCTAACCGGGTCTCCGATCGCCCTATCATAGAAGTTTAGTACTGCATTTTACTCTCCATTCCACGCGCTTTAAGTTGCCGCCTAGTCCAGTACGCTATCTCAAGCAGGAGCGGCGTAAATTGAACAAATGTGATAGAATTTCGCTGAATTCATATATTAACCAAAATATAAAATGATCTAATCGGGTCTCTGATTGCCCTATCATAGAAGTTTAATAGTGCATTTCACTCATCATTTCATGCGCTTTGAGATGCCGCTTAGCCCAATACGCTATCTGAAATAGGAGCGACGTAAATTGAACAAATGTGATAGAATTTCCTTGAAACCTTATATTAAACAAAAATAAAATCATCTAATCGGGTCTCTGATTGCCCTATCATAGAAGTTTAGTAGTGCATTTTACTCGCCATTCCACGCGCTTTAAGATGCCGCCTAGCCCAGTACGATATCTGAAATAGGAGCGACGTAAGTTGAACAAATGTGATAGAATTACGCTGAATTCTTATATTAACCGTAATATAAAATGATCTAATCGGGTCCCTGTTTGCCTTACCCTCGAAGTTTAATAGTGCATTTTACTCGCCATTTCATGCGCTTTGAGATGCCGCTTAGCCCAATACGCTATCTGAAATAGGAGCGACGTAAGTTGAACAAATGTGATAGAATTTCGCTGTATTCTCATATTAACATTAATGTAAAATGATCTAGTCGAGTCTCTGTTCGCCCTACACTAGAAGTTTAATAGTGCATTTCACTCGTCATTTCATGCGATTTGAGATGCCGCTTAGCCCAATACGTTATCTGAAATAGGAGCGATGTAAATTGAACAAATGTGATAGAATTTCCCTGAATTCTTTTATTAACCATAATGTAAAATGATCTAATCGGGTCTCTGTTTGGCTTATCCTAGAATTTTAATAGTGCATTTTACTCGCCATTTCATGCGCTTTGAGATGCCGCTTAGCACAATACGCTATCTGAAATATGAGCGACGTAAATTGAACAAATGTGATAGAATTTCGCTGAATTCTTATATTAACCTTAATGTAAAATGATCTAATCGGGTCTCTGTTCGCCCTACCCTAGAAGTTTAATAGTGCATTTCAATCGCTATTCCACGCGCTTTAAGATGCCGCATAGCCCAGTAGCCTATCTGAAATAGGAGTGACGTAAATTGAAGAAATGTGATAGAATTTCGTTGAATTCTTAAATTAACCATAATATACAATGATCTAATCGGGTCTCTGTTCGCCCTACCCTAGAAGTTTAATAGTGCATTTTACTCGCCCTTCCACGCGCTTCATGGTGCCGCCCAGCCCGGTACGCTATCTGAAATAGGAGCGACGTAAGTTTAACAAATGTGATAGAATTACGCTGAATTCATATATTAACCGTAATATAAAATGATCTAATCGGGTCCCTGTTTGCCTTACCCTAGAAGTTTAATAGTGCATTTTACTCGCCATTTCATGCGCTTTGAGATGCCGCTTAGCCCAATACGCTATCTGAAATATGAGCGACGTAAATTGAACAAATGTGATAGAATTTCCCTGAATTCTTATATTAACCTTAATGTAAAATGATCTAATCGGGTCTCTGTTTGCCCTAGCCTAGAAGTTTAATAGTGCATTTTATTCGACATTTCATTCGCTTTGAGTTGCCGCTTAGCCCAATACGCTATCTGAAATAGGAGCGACGTAAATTGAACAAATGTGATAGAATTTCGCTGAATTCTTATATTAACCAAAATATAAAATGATCTGATCGGGTCCCTGATTGCCCTATCATAGAAGTTTAATAGTGCATTTTACTCGCCATTCCACGTGCTTTAAGATGCCGCCCAGCGCAGTACGCTATCTGAAATTGGAGCAACGTAAATTGTACAAATGTGACAGAATTTTGCTGAATTCTTAAATTAACCATAATATAAAATGATCAAATCGGGTCTCTGTTTGCCCTACCCTAGAAGTTTAATAGTGCGTTTTACTCGACATTTCATGCGCTTTGAGATGCCGCTTAGCCCAATACGCTGTCTGAAATAGGAGCGACGTAAATTGAACAAATGTGACAGAATTTCGCTGCATTCATATATTACCCAAAATATAAAATGATCCAATCGGGTCTCTGATTGCCCTATAATAGAAGTTTAATAGTGCATTTCACTCGTCATTTCAAGCGCTTTGAGATGCCGCTTAGCACACTGCGCTATCTGAAATAGGAGAGACGTAAATTGAACAAATGTGATAGAATTTCGCTGAATTCTTATAATAACCAAATTATAAAATGATCTAATCGGGTCTCTGATTGCCCTATCATAGAAGTTTAATAGTGCATTTTACTCGCCATTCCACGTGCTTTAAGATGCCTCCCAGCGCAGTACGCTATCTGAAATTGGAGCAACGTAAATTGTACAAATGTGACAGAATTTTGCTGAATTCTTAAATTAACCATAATATAAAATGATCAAATCGGGTCTCTGTTTGCCCTACCCTAGAAGTTTAATAGTGCGTTTTACTCGACATTTCGTGAGCTTTGAGATGCCGCTTAGCCCAATACGCTGTCTGAAATAGGAGCGACGTAAATTGAACAATTGTGACAGAATTTCGCTGCATTCATATATTACCCAAAATATAAAATGATCCAATCGGGTCTCTGATTGCCCTATCATAGAAGTTTAATAGTGCATTTCACTCGTCATTTCATGCGCTTTGAGATTCCGCTTAGCCCTATAAGCTATCTGAAATAGGAGCGACGTAAATTCAATAAAGGTGATAGAATTTCGCTGAATTCTTATATTAACCGTAATATAAAATGATCTAATCGGGTCCCTGTTTGCCATACCCTAGAAGTTTAATAGTGCATTTTATTCGCCATTTCTTGCGCTTTGAGATGCCGCTTAGCCCATTACGCTGTCTGAAATAGGAGCGACGTAAATTGAACAAATGTGATCGAATTTCGCTGAATTCTTATAATAATCAAATTATAAAATGATCTAATCGGGTCTCTGATTGCCCTATCATAGAAGTTTAATAGTGCATTTTACTCGTCATTCCACGCGCTTTAAGATTCCGCCAAGCCCAGTACGCTATCTGAAATTGGAGCAACGTAAATTGTACAAATGTGACAGAATTTTGCTGAATTCTTAAATTAACCATAAAATGAAATGATCAAATCGGGTCTCTGTTTGCCCTACCCTAGAAGTTTAATAGTGCGTTTTACTCGACATTTCGTGCGCTTTGAGATGCCGCTTAGCCCAATACGCTGTCTGAAATAGGAGCGACGTAAATTGAACAAATGTGACAGAATTTCGCTGCATTCATATATTACCCAAAATATAAAATGATCTAATCGGGTCTCTGATTGCCCTATCATAGAAGTTTAATAGTGCATTTTACTCGTCATTCCACGCGCTTTAAGATGCCGCCCAGCGCAGTACGCTATCTGAAATAGGAGCAACGTAAATTGTACAAATGTGACAGAATTTTGCTGAATTCTTAAATTAACCATAATATAAAATGATCAAATCGGGTCTCTGTTTGCCCTACCCTAGAAGTTTAATAGTGCGTTTTACTCGACATTTCATGCGCTTTGAGATGCCGCTTAGCCCTATAAGCTATCTGAAATAGGAGCGACGTAAATTGAACAAATGTGATAGAATTTCGCTGAATTCTTATATTAACCAAAATATAAAATGATCTAATCGGGTCTCTTATTGCCCTATCATAGAAGCTTAATAGCGCATTTTACTCGCCATTCCAGGCGCTTTACGATGCCGCCTAGCCCAGTACGCTATCTGAAATAGGAACGACGTAAATTGAACAAATGTGATGGAATTTTGCTTAATGATTAAATTAACCATAATATAAAATGATCTAATCGGGTCTCTACTTGCCCTACCCTAGAAGTTTAATAGTGCATTTTACTCGCCATTTCATGCGCTTTGAGATGCCGCTTAGCCCAATACGCTATCTGAAATAGGAGTGACGTAAATTGAACAAGTGTGATAGAATTTCGCTGAATTCTTATATTAACCAAATTATAAAATGATCTAATCGTGTCCCTGTTTGCCCTATCATAGACGTTTAATAGTGCATTTTACTCGCCATTCCGCGCGCTTTAAGATGCCTCCTAGCCCCGTACGCTATCTGAAATAGGAGCGACGTAAATTGAACAAGTGTGATAGAATTTTGTTGAATTCTTAAATTAACGGTAATATAAAATGATCTAATCGGGTCTCTGTTTGCCCTACCCTAGAAGTTTAATAGTGCACTTCACTCGTCATACCACGCGCTTTAAGATTCCGCCAAGCCCAGTACGATATCTGAAATAGGAGCGACGTAAATTGAACAAATGTGATAGAATTTCGCTGAATTCTTATATTAACCGTAATATAAAATGATCTAATCGGGTCTCTGTTTGCCTTATCCTAGAAGTTTAGTATTGCATTTTACTCGCCATTTCATGCGCTTTGAGATGCCGCTTAGCCCAATACGCTATCTGAAATAGGAACGACGTAAATTTAACAAATGTGATAGAATTTCCCTGAAACCTTATATTAAACAAAATATAAAATGGTCTAATCGGGTCTCTGATTGCCCTATCATAGAAGTTTAGTACTGCATTTTACTCGCCATTCCACGCGCTTTAAGTTGCCGCCTAGTCCAGTACGCTATCTCAAGCAGGAGCGGCGTATGTTGAACAAATGTGATAGAATTTCGCTGAATTCATATATTAACCAAAATATAAAATGATCTAATCGGGTCTCTGATTGCCCTATCATAGAAGTTTAATAGTGCATTTCACTCATCATTTCATGCGCTTTGAGATGCCGCTTAGCCCAATACGCTATCTGAAATAGGAGCGACGTAAATTGAACAAATGTGATAGAATTTCCTTGAATTCTTATATTAACCAAAATATAAAATGAACTGATCGGGTCCCTGATTGCCCTATCATAGATGTTTAATAGTGCATTTTACTCGCCATTCCACGCGCTCTAAGATGCCGCCTAGCCCCGTACGCTATCTGAAATAGGAGCGACGTAAATTGAACAAATGTGATAGAATTTTGCTGAATTCTTAAATTAACGGTAATATAAAATGATCTAATCGGGTCTCTGTTTGCCCTACCCTAGAAGTTTAATAGTGCATTTTACTCGTCATTCCACGCGCTTTAAGATGCCGCCCAGCGCAGTACGCTATCTGAAATAGGAGCAACGTAAATTGTACAAATGTGACAGAATTTTGCTGAATTCTTAAATTAACCATAATATAAAATGATCAAATCGGGTCTCTGTTTGCCCTACCCTAGAAGTTTAATAGTGCGTTTTACTCGACATTTCGTGCGCTTTGAGATGCCGCTTAGCCCAATACGCTGTCTGAAATAGGAGCGACGTAAATTGAACAAATGTGATCGAATTTCGCTGAATTCTTATAATAATCAAATTATAAAATGATCTAATCGGGTCTCTGATTGCCCTATCATAGAAGTTTAATAGTGCATTTTACTCGTCATTCCACGCGCTTTAAGATTCCGCCAAGCCCAGTACGATATCTGAAATAGGACCAACGTAAATTGAAGAAATGTGACAGAATTTTGCTGAATTCTTATACTAACCGTAATATGAAATGATCTAATCGGGACTCCCTTTCCCTTACCCTAGAAGTTTAATAGTGCATTTCACTCGTCATTTCATGCGCTTTGAGATGCCGCTTAGCACACTGCGCTATCTGAAATAGGAGAGACGTAAATTGAACAAATGTGATAGAATTTCGCTGAATTCTTATATTAACCGTAATATAAAATGATCTAATCGGGTCTCTGTTTGCGATACCCTAGAAGTTTAATAGTGCATTTTATTTGCCATTTCTTGCGCTTTGAGATGCCGCTTAGCCCAGTACGCTGTCTGAAATAGGAGCGACGTAAATTGAACAAATGTGATCGAATTTCGCTGAATTCTTATAATAACCAAATTATAAAATGATCTAATCGGGTCTCTGATTGCCCTATCATAGAAGTTTAATAGTGCATTTTACTCGTCATTCCACGCGCTTTAAGATTCCGCCAAGCCCAGTACGATATCTGAAATAGGACCAACGTAAATTGAAGAAATGTGACAGAATTTTGCTGAATTCTTATACTAACCGTAATATGAAATGATCTAATCGGGACTCTCTTTCCCTTACCCTAGAAGTTTAATAGTGCATTTCACTCGTCATTTCATGCGCTTTGAGATGCCGCTTAGCACACTGCGCTATCTGAAATAGGAGAGACGTAAATTGAACAAATGTGATAGAATTTCGCTGAATTCTTATATTAACCGTAATATAAAATGATCTAATCGGGTCCCTGTTTGCCATACCCTAGAAGTTTAATAGTGCATGTTATTTGCCATTTCTTGCGCTTTGAGATGCCGCTTAGCCCAGTACGCTGTCTGAAATAGGAGCGACGTAAATTGAACAAATGTGATCGAATTTCGCTGAATTCTTATAATAACCAAATTATAAAATGATCTAATCGGGTCTCTGATTGCCCTATCATAGAAGTTTAATAGTGCATTTTACTCGCCATTCCACGCGCTTTAAGATGCCGCCCAGCGCAGTACGCTATCTGAAATAGGAGCAACGTAAATTGTACAAATGTGACAGAATTTTGCTGAATTCTTAAATTAACCATAAAATAAAATGATCAAATCGGGTCTCTGTTTGCCCTACCCTAGAAGTTTAATAGTGCGTTTTACTCGACATTTCATGCGCTTTGAGATGCCGCTTAGCCCAATACGCTGTCTGAAATAGGAGCGACGTAAATTGAACAAATGTGATAGAATTTCGCAGAATTCTTATATTAACCAAAATATAAAATGACCCAATCGGGTCTCTGATTGCCCAATCGTAGAAGTTTAATAGTGCATTTCACTCGTCATTTCATGCGCTTTGAGATTCCGCTTAGCCCTATAAGCTATCTGAAATAGGAGCGACGTAAACTGAACAAATGTGATAGAATTTCGCTGAATTCTTATATTAATCAAAATATAAAATGATCTAATCGGGTCTCTTATTGCCCTATCATAGAAGCTTAATAGCGCATTTTACTCGCCATTCCAGGCGCTTTACGATGCCGCCTAGCCCAGTACGCTATCTGAAATAGGAACGACGTAAATTGAACAAATCTGATGGAATTTTGCTTAATGATTAAATTAACCATAATATAAAATGATCGAATCGGGTCTCTGTTTGCCCTACCCTAGAAGCTTAATAGTTCATTTTACTCGCCATTTCATGCGCTTTTAGATGCCGCTTAGCACAATACGCTATCTGAGATAGAAGCGACGTAAGTTGAACAAATGTGATAGAATTTCGCTGAATTCTTTTATTAACCATAATGTAAAATGATCTAATCGGGTCTCTGTTCGCCCTAGCCTAGAAGTTTAATAGTGGATTTTACTCGCCATTCCACGCGCTTTAAGATGCCGCCTAGCCCAGTACGCTATCTGAAATAGGAGCGACTTAAATTGAACAAATGTGATAGAATTTTGCTGAATTCTTAAATTAACCATAATATAAAATGATCTAATCGGGTCTCTACTTACCCTACCCTAGAAGTTTAATAGTGCATTTTACTCGCCATTTCATGCGCTTTGAGAGGCCGCTTAGCCCAATACGCTATCTGAAATAGGAGTGACGTAAATTGAACAAGTGTGATAGAATTTCGCTGAATTCTTATATTAACCAAATTATAAAATGATCTAATCGGGTCCCTGTTTGCCCTATCATAGACGTTTAATAGTGCATTTTACTCGCCATTCCGCGCGCTTTAAGATGCCTCCTAGCCCCGTACGCTATCTGAAATAGGAGCGACGTAAATTGAACAAGTGTGATAGAATTTTGTTGAATTCTTAAATTAACGGTAATATAAAATGATCTAATCGGGTCTCTGTTTGCCCTACCCTAGAAGTTTAATAGTGCACTTCACTCGTCATACCACGCGCTTTAAGATTCCGCCAAGCCCAGTACGATATCTGAAATAGGAGCAACGTAAATTGAACAAATGTGACAGAATTTTGCTGAATTCTTATACTAACCGTAATATGAAATGATCTAATCGGGACTCTCTTTCCCTTACCCTAGAAGTTTAATAGTGCATTTCACTCGTCATTTCATGCGCTTTGAGATGCCGCTTAGCACACTGCGCCATCTGAAATAGGAGAGACGTGAATTGAACAAATGTGATAGAATTTCCCTGAATTCTTATAATAACCTTAATGTAAAATGATCTAATCGGGTCTCTGTTTGCCCTAGCCTAGAAGTTTAATAGTGCATTTTATTCGACATTTCATTCGCTTTGAGTTGCCGCTTAGCCCAATACGTTATCTGAAAAAGGAGCGACGTAAATTGAACAAATGTGATAGAATTTCCCTGAAATCTTATATTAAACAAAATATAAAATGATCTAATCGGGTCTCCGATTGCCCTATTATAGAAGTTTAGTACTGCATTGTACTCGCCATTCCACGCGCTTTAAGTTGCCGCCTAGTCCAGTACGCTATCTCAAGCAGGAGCGGCGTATGTTGAACAAATGTGATATAATTTCGCTGAATTCATATATTAACCAAAATATAAAATGATCGAATCGGGTCTCTGTTTGCCCTACCCTAGAAGTTTAATAGTGCGTTTTACTCGACATTTCGTGCGCTTTGAGATGCCGCTTAGCCCAATACGCTGTCTGAAATAGGAGCGACGTAAATTGAACAAATGTGACAGAATTTCGCTGCATTCATATATTACCCAAAATATAAAATGATCCAATCGGGTCTCTGATTGCCCTATCATAGAAGTTTAATAGTGCATTTCACTCGTCATTTCATGCGCTTTCAGATTCCGCTTAGCCCTATAAGCTATCTGAAATAGGAGCGACGTAAACTGAACAAATGTGATAGAATTTCGCTGAATTCTTATAATAATCAAATTATAAAATGATCTAATCGGGTCTCTGATTGCCCTATCATAGAAGTTTAATAGTGCATTTTACTCGTCATTCCACGCGCTTTAAGATTCCGCCAAGCCCAGTACGATATCTGAAATAGGACCAACGTAAATTGAAGAAATGTGACAGAATTTTGCTGAATTCTTATACTAACCGTAATATGAAATGATCTAATCGGGACTCTCTTTCCCTTACCCTAGAAGTTTAATAGTGCATTTCACTAGTCATTTCATGCGCTTTGAGATGCCGCTTAGCACACTGCGCTATCTGAAATAGGAGAGACGTAAATTGAACAAATGTGATAGAATTTCGCTGAATTCTTATATTAACCGTAATATAAAATGATCTAATCGGGTCCCTGTTTGCCATACCCTAGAAGTTTAATAGTGCATTTTATTTGCCATTTCTTGCGCTTTGAGATGCCGCTTAGCCCAGTACGCTGTCTGAAATAGGAGCGACGTAAATTGAACAAATGTGATCGAATTTCGCTGAATTCTTATAATAACCAAATTATAAAATGATCTAATCGGGTCTCTGATTGCCCTATCATAGAAGTTTAATAGTGCATTTTACTCGCCATTCCACGCGCTTTAAGATGCCGCCCAGCGCAGTACGCTATCTGAAATAGGAGCAACGTAAATTGTACAAATGTGACAGAATTTTGCTGAATTCTTAAATTAACCATAATATAAAATGATCAAATCGGGTCTCTGTTTGCCCTACCCTAGAAGTTTAATAGTGCCTTTTACTCGACATTTCATGCGCTTTGAGATGCCGCTTAGCCCAATACGCTGTCTGAAATAGGAGCGACGTAAATTGAACAAATGTGATAGAATTTCGCAGAATTCTTATATTAACCAAAATATAAAATGACCCAATCGGGTCTCTGATTGCCCAATCGTAGAAGTTTAATAGTGCATTTCACTCGTCATTTCATGCGCTTTGAGATTACGCTTAGCCCTATAAGCTATCTGAAATAGGAGCGACGTAAACTGAACAAATGTGATAGAATTTCGCTGAATTCTTATATTAACCAAAATATAAAATGATCTAATCGGGTCTCTTATTGCCCTATCATAGAAGCTTAATAGCGCATGTTACTCGCCATTCCAGGCGCTTTACGATGCCGCCTAGCCCAGTACGCTATCTGAAATAGGAACGACGTAAATTGAACAAATGTGATGGAATTTTGCTTAATGATTAAATTAACCATAATATAAAATGATCTAATCGGGTCTCTGTTTGCCCTACCCTAGAAGCTTAATAGTTCATTTTACTCGCCATTTCATGCGCTTTTAGATGCCGCTTAGCACAATACGCTATCTCAGATAGAAGCGACGTAAGTTGAACAAATGTGATAGAATTTCGCTGAATTCTTTTATTAACCATAATGTAAAATGATCTAATCGGGTCTCTGTTCGCCCTAGCCTAGAAGTTTAATAGTGGATTTTACTCGCCATTCCACGCGCTTTAAGATGCCTCCTAGCCCCGTACGCTATCTGAAATAGGAGCGACGTAAATTGAACAAGTGTGATAGAATTTTGTTGAATTCTTAAATTAACGGTAATATAAAATGATCTAATCGGGTCTCTGTTTGCCCTACCCTAGAAGTTTAATAGTGCACTTCACTCGTCATACCACGCGCTTTAAGATTCCGCCAAGCCCAGTACGATATCTGAAATAGGAGCAACGTAAATTGAACAAATGTGATAGAATTACTCTTAACTCTTATATTAACCGTAATATAAAATGATCTAATCGGGTCTATCTTTCCCTTACCCTAGAAGTTTAATAGTGCATTTCACTCGTCATTTCATGCGCTTTGAGATTCCGCTTAGCCCTATAAGCTATCTGAAATAGGAGCGACGTAAATTCAATAAATGTGATAGAATTTCGCTGAATTCTTATATTAACCGTAATATAAAATGATCTAATCGGGTCCCTGTTTGCCATACCCTAGAAGTTTAATAGTGCATTTTATTCGCCATTTCTTGCGCTTTGAGATGCCGCTTAGACCAATACGCTATCTGAAATAGGAGCGACGTAGGTTGAACAAATGTGATAGAATTCCGCTGTATCCTTATATTAACCGTAATATAAAATGATCTAATCGGGTCTCTGTTTGCTTTACCCGAGAAGTTTAATAGTGCATTTTACTCGTCATTTCATGCGCTTTGAGATTCCGCTTAGCCCA
This sequence comes from Macropis europaea, assembly GCA_916610135.2. Classification (NCBI taxonomy): domain Eukaryota; kingdom Metazoa; phylum Arthropoda; class Insecta; order Hymenoptera; family Melittidae; genus Macropis; species Macropis europaea. Next base: position 100,622 of record CAKAJE020000238.1, read on the forward strand.
ATACGCTATCTGAAATAGGAGCGACGTAAATTGAACAAATGTGATAGAATTTCGCTGAATACTTATATTAACCAAATTATAAAATGATCTAATCGGGTCCCTGTTTGCCTTACACTAGAAGTTTAATAGTGCATTTCACTCGTCATTTCATGCGCTTTAAGATGCCGCCTAACCCAGTACGCTATCTGAAATAGGAGCAACGTAAATTGAACAAATGTGACAGAATTTTGCTGAATTCTTATACTAACCGTAATATGAAATGATCTAATCGGGACTCTCTTTCCCTTACCCTAGAAGTTTAATAGTGCATTTCACTCGTCATTTCGTGCGCTTTGAGATTCCGCTTAGCCCAATACGCTATCTGAAATAGGAGCGACGTAGGTTGAACAAATGTGATAGAATTACTCTTAACTCTTATATTAACCGTAATATAAAATGATCTAGTCGAGTCTCTGTTCGCCCTACACTAGAAGTTTAATAGTGCATTTCACTCGTCATATCATGCCATTTGAGATGCCGCTTAGACCAATACGCTATCTGAAACGTGAGCGACGTAAATTGAACAAATGTGATAGAATTTCGCTGAATTCTTTTATTAACCATAATGTAAAATGATCTAATCGGGTCTCTGTTTGGCTTATTCTAGAATTTTAATAGTGCATTTTACTCGCCATTTCACGCGCTTTGAAATGCTGCTTAGCCCAATACGCTATCTGAAATATGAGCGACGTAAATTGAACAAATGTGATAGAATTTCGCTGTATTCTTATATTAACCTTAATGTAAAATGATCTAATCGGGTCTCTGTTCGCCCTACCCTAGAAGTTTAATAGTGCATTTCACTCGCTATTCCACGCGCTTTAAGATGCCGGCCAGCCCAGTAGCCTATCTGAAATAGGAGTGACGTAAATTGAACAAATGTGATAGAATTACTCTTAACTCTTATATTAACCGTAATATAAAATGATCTAGTCGGGTCTCTGTTTGCCTTACCCTAGAAGTTTAATAGTGCATTTTACTCGCCATTTCATGCGCTTTGAGATGCCGCTTAGCCCAATACGCTATCTGAAATAGGAGCGACGTAAATTGAACAAGTGTGATAGAATTTCGTTGAATTCTTAAATTAACCATAATATAAAATGATCTAATCGGGTCTCTGTTTGCCATACCCTAGAAGTTTAATAGTGCATTTTGCTCGCCAATTCATGCGCTTTGCGATGCCGCTTAGCCCAATAAGCTATCTGAAATAGGAGCGACGTAAATTGAACAAATGTGATAGAATTTCCCTGAATTCTTATATTAACCTTAATGTAAAATGATCTAATCGGGTCTCTGTTTGCCCTAGCCTAGAAGTTTAATAGTGCATTTTATTCGCCATTTCATGCGCTTTGAGATGCCGCTTAGCCCAATACGCTATCTGAAATAGGAGCGACGTAAATTGAATAAATGTGATAGAATTTCGCTGAATTCTTATATTAACCAAAATATAAAATGATCTAATCGGGTCTCTTATTGCCCTATCATAGAAGCTTAATAGCACATTTTACTCGCCATTCCACGCGCTTTAAGATGCCGCCTCGCCCAGTGCGCTATCTGAAATAGGAACGACGTAAATTGAACAAATGTGATAGAATTTTGCTGAATTCTTAAATTAACCATAATATGAAATGACCTAATCGGGTCTCTGTTTGCCATACCCTAGAAGTTTAATTGTGGATTTTGCTCGCCATTTCATGCGCTTTTAGATGCCGCTTAGCCCAATTCGCTATCTGAAATAGGAGCGACGTAAGTTGAACAAATGTGATAGAATTTCGCTGAATTCTTTTATTAACCATAATGTTAAATGATCTAATCGGGTCTCTGTTCGCCCTAGCCAAGAAGTTTAATAGTGGATTTTACTCGCCATTCCACGCGCTTTCAGATGCCGCCTAGCCCAGTACGCTATCTGAAATAGGAGCGACTTAAATTGAACAAATGTGATAGAATTTTGCTGAATTCTTAAATTAACCATAATATAAAATGATCTAATCGGGTCTCTGTTTGCCCTACCCTAGAAGTTTAATAGTGCATTTTACTCGTCATTTCATGCGCTTTGAGATGCCGCTTTGCCCAATACGCTATCTGAAATAGGAGCGACGTAAATTGAACGAATGTGATAGAATTTCGCTGAATTCTTTTATTAACCATAATGTAAAATGATCTAATCGGGTCTCTGTTCGCCCTAGCCTAGAACTTTAATAGTGCATTTTATTCGCCATTTCATATGCTTTGAGACGCCGCTTAGCACAATACGCTATCTGAAATAGGAGGGACGTACATTGAACAAATGTGATAGAATTTCGCTGAATTCTTATATTAACCAAAATATAAAATGATCTAATCGGGTCTCTGATTGCCCTATCATAGAAGTTTAATAGTGCATTTTACTCGCCATTTCGCGCGCTTTAAGATGCCGCCTAGCCCAGTACGCTATCTGACATAGGAGCGACGTAAATTGAACAAATGTGATAGAATTTTGCTGAATTCTTAAATTAACTATAATATAAAATGATCTAATCGGGTCTCTGTTTGCCCTACCCCAGAAGTTTAATAGTGCATTTTACTCGCCATTTCATGCGCTTTGAGATGCCGCTTAGCCCAATACGCTATCTGAAATAGGAGCGACGTAAGTTGAACAAGTGTGATAGAATTTCGCTGAATTCTTTTATTAACCATAATGTAAAATGATCTAATCGGGTCTCTGTTCGCCCTAGCCTACAAGTTTAATAGTGCATTTTATTCGCCATTTCATGCGCTCTGAGATGCCGCTTAGCCAAATACGCTGTCTGAAATAGGAGCGACGTAGGTTGAACAAATGTGATAGAATTACGCTGTATTCTTATATTAACCGTAATATAAAATGATCTAATCGGGTCTCTGTTTGCTTTACCCGAGAAGTTTAATAGTGCACTTCACTCGTCATTTCATGCGCTTTGAGATGCCGCTTAGCCCAATACGCTATCTGAAATAGGAGCGACGTAGGTTGAACAAATGTGATAGAATTACGCTGTATTCTTAAATTAACCATAATATACAATGATCTAATCGGCTATCTGTTCGCCCTAGCCGAGAAGCTTAATAGTGCATTTTACTCGCCATTTCATGCGCTTTGAGATGCCGCTTAGCCCAATACGCTAACTGAAATAGGAGCGACGTAAATTGAACAAATGTGATAGAATTTCGTTGAATTCTTAAATTAACCATAATATACAATGATCTAATCGGGTCTCTGTTCGCCCTACCCTAGAAGTTTAATAGTGCATTTTACTCGCCCTTCCACGCGCTTTATGATGCCGCCTAGCCCGGTACGCTATCTGAAATAGGAGCGACGTAAGTTTAACAAATGTGATAGAATTACGCTGAATTCTTATATTAACCGTAATATAAAATGATCTAATCGGGTCCCTGTTTGCCATACCCTAGAAGTTTAATAGTGCATTTTACTCGACATTTCTTGCGCTTTGAGATGCCGCTTAGCCAAATACGCTGTCTGAAATAGGAGCGACGTAAATTGAACAAATGTGATCGAATTTCGCTGAATTCTTATGATAATCAAATTATAAAATGATCTAATCGGGTCTCTGATTGCCCTATCATAGAAGTTTAATAGTGCATTTTACTCGCCATTCCACGCGCTTTAAGATGCCGCCTAGCCCCGTACGCTATCTGAAATAGGAGCGACGTAAATTGAACAAATGTGATAGAATTTTGTTGAATTCTTAAATTAACGGTAACATGAAATGATCTAATCGGGACTCTCTTTCCCTTACCCTAGAAGTTTAATAGTGCATTTCACTCGTCATTTCATGCGCTTTGAGATGCCGCATAGCCCAATACGCTATCTGAAATAGGAGCGACGTTAATTGAACAAATGTGTCAGAATTTTGCTGAATTCTTATACTAACCGCAATATGAAATGATCTAATCGGGACTCTCTTTCCCTTACCCTAGAAGTTTAATAGTGCATTTCACTCGTCATTTCATGCGCTTTGAGATGCCGCTTAGCACACTGCGCTATCTGAAATAGGAGAGACGTAAATTGAACAAATGTGATAGAATTTCCCTGAATTCTTATAATAACCTTAATGTAAAATGATCTAATCGGGTCTCTGTTTGCCCTAGCCTAGAAGTTTAATAGTGCATTTTACTCGCCATTTCATGCGCTTTGAGATGCCGCTTAGCACAATACGCTATCTGAAATAGGAGCGACGTAGGTTGAACAAATGTGATAGAATTACGCTGTATTCTTATATTAACCGTAATGTAAAATGATCTAATCGGCTCTCTGTTCGCCCTAGCCGAGAAGTTTAATAGTGCATTTTACTCGCCATTTCATGCGCTTTGAGATGCCTCTTAGCCCAATACGCTATCTGAAATAGGAGCGACGTAAATTGAACCAATGTGATAGAATTTCGCTGAATCCTTATATTAACCAAAATATAAAATGATCTAATCGGGACTCTTATTGCCCTATCATAGAAGTTTCATAGTGGATTTTGCTCGCCATTTCATGCGCTTTTACATGCCGCTTAGCCCAATACGCTATCTGAAATAGGAGCGACGTTAATTGAACAAATGTGACAGAATTTTGCTGAATTCTTATAATAACCAAATTATAAAATGATCTAATCGGGTCTCTGATTGCCCTATCATAGAAGTTTAACAGTGCATTTTACTCGCCATTCCACGCGCTTTAAGATGCCGCCCAGCGCAGTACGCTATCTGAAATAGGAGCAACGTAAATTGTACAAATGTGACAGAATTTTGCTGAATTCTTAAATTAACCATAATATAAAATGATCAAATCGGGTCTCTGTTTGCCCTAGCCTAGAAGTTTAATAGTGGATTTTACTCGCCATTCCACGCGCTTTAAGATGCCGCCTAGCCCAGTACGCTATCTGAAATAGGAGCGACGTAAATTGAACGAATGTGATATTATTTCGCTGAATTCTTTTATTAACCATAATGTAAAATGATCTAATCGGGTCTCTGTTCGCCCTAGCCTAGAAGTTTAATAGTGGACTTTACTCACCATTCGACGCGCTTTAAGATGCCGCCTAGCCCAGTACGCTATCTGAAACAGGAGCGACCTAAATTGAACAAATGTGATAGAATTTTGCTGAATTCTTAAATTAACTATAATATAAAATGATCTAATCGGGTCTCTGTTTGCCCTACCCTAGAAGTTTAAGAGTGCATTTTACTCGCCATTTCATGCGCTTTGAGATACCGCTTAGCCCAATACGCTATCTGAAATAGGAGCGACGTAAGTTGAGCAAGTGTGATAGAATTTCGCTGAATTCTTTTATTAACCATAATGTAAAATGATCTAATCGGGTCTCTGTTCGCCCTAGCCTAGAAGTTTAATAGTGGACTTTACTCACCATTCGACGCGCTTTAAGATGCCGCCTAGCCCAGTACGCTATCTGAAACAGGAGCGACGTAAATTGAACAAATGTGATAGAATTTTGCTGAATTCTTAAATTAACTATAATATAAAATGATCTAATCGGGTCTCTGATTGCCCTATCATAGAAGTTTAATAGTGCATTTTACTCGCCATTCCACGCGCTTTAAGATGCCGCCCAGCGCAGTACGCTATCTGAAATAGGAGCAACGTAAATTGTACAAATGTGACAGAATTTTGCTGAATTCTTAAATTAACCATAATATAAAATGATCAAATCGGGTCTCTGTTTGCCCTAGCCTAGAAGTTTAATAGTGGATTTTACTCGCCATTCCACGCGCTTTAAGATGCCGCCTAGCCCAGTACGCTATCTGAAATAGGAGCGACTTAAATTGAACAAATGTGATAGAATTTTGCTGAATTCTTAAATTAACCATAATATAAAATGATCTAATCGGGTCTCTACTTGCCCTACCCTAGAAGTTTAATAGTGCATTTTACTCGCCATTTCATGCGCTTTGAGATGCCGCTTTGCCCAATACGCTATCTGAAATAGGAGCGACGTAAATTGAACGAATGTGATATTATATCGCTGAATTCTTTTATTAACCATAATGTAAAATGATCTAATCGGGTCTCTGTTCGCCCTAGCCTAGAAGTTTAATAGTGCATTCTATTCGCCATTTCATACGCTTTGAGATGCCGCTTAGCCCAACACGCTATCTGAAATAGGAGGGACGTAAATTGAACAAATGTGATAGAATTTCGCTGAATTCTTATATTAACCAAAATATAAAATGATCTAATCGGGTCTCTGATTGCCCTATCATAGACGTTTAATAGTGCATTTTACTCGCCATTCCGCGCTCCTTAAGATGCCGCCTAGCCCAGTACGCTATCTGACATAGGAGCGACGTAAATTGAACAAATGTGATAGAATTTTGCTGAATTCTTAAATTAACTATAATATAAAATGATCTAATCGGGTCTCTGTTTGCCCTACCCTAGAAGTTTAAGAGTGCATTTTACTCGCCATTTCATGCGCTTTGAGATACCGCTTAGCCCAATACGCTATCTGAAATAGGAGCGACGTAAGTTGAGCAAGTGTGATAGAATTTCGCTGAGTTCTTTTATTAACCATAATGTAAAATGATCTAATCGGGTCTCTGTTCGCCCTAGCCTAGAAGTTTAATAGTGGACTTTATTCGCCATTTCATGCGCTTTGAGATGCCGCGGAGCCCAATACGCTATCTGAAATAGGAGCGACGTAAATTGAAAAAATGTGATAGAATTTCCCTGAATTCTTATATTAACCTTAATGTAAAATGATGTAATCGGGTCTCTCTTTCCCTTACGCTAGAAGTTTAATAGTGCACTTCACTCGTCATGTCATGCGCTTTGAGATGCCGCTTAGACCAATACGCTATCTGAAATAGGAGCGACGTAGGTTGAACAAATGTGATAGAATTCCGCTGTATCCTTATATTAACCGTAATATAAAATGATCTAATCGGGTCTCTGTTTGCTTTACCCGAGAAGTTTAATAGTGCATTTTACTCGTCATTTCATGCGCTTTGAGATTCCGCTTAGCCCAATACGCTATCTGAAATAGGAGCGACGTAAATTGAACAAATGTGATAGAATTTCGCTGAATACTTATATTAACCAAATTATAAAATGATCTAATCGGGTCCCTGTTTGCCTTACACTAGAAGTTTAATAGTGCATTTCACTCGTCATTTCATGCGCTTTAAGATGCCGCCTAACCCAGTACGCTATCTGAAATAGGAGCAACGTAAATTGAACAAATGTGACAGAATTTTGCTGAATTCTTATACTAACCGTAATATGAAATGATCTAATCGGGACTCTCTTTCCCTTACCCTAGAAGTTTAATAGTGCATTTCACTCGTCATTTCGTGCGCTTTGAGATTCCGCTTAGCCCAATACGCTATCTGAAATAGGAGCGACGTAAGTTGAACAAATGTGATAGAATTACTCTTAACTCTTATATTAACCGTAATATAAAATGATCTAGTCGAGTCTCTGTTCGCCCTACACTAGAAGTTTAATAGTGCATTTCACTCGTCATATCATGCCATTTGAGATGCCGCTTAGACCAATACGCTATCTGAAACGTGAGCGACGTAAATTGAACAAATGTGATAGAATTTCGCTGAATTCTTTTATTAACCATAATGTAAAATGATCTAATCGGGTCTCTGTTTGGCTTATTCTAGAATTTTAATAGTGCATTTTACTCGCCATTTCACGCGCTTTGAAATGCTGCTTAGCCCAATACGCTATCTGAAATATGAGCGACGTAAATTGAACAAATGTGATAGAATTTCGCTGTATTCTTATATTAACCTTAATGTAAAATGATCTAATCGGGTCTCTGTTCGCCCTACCCTAGAAGTTTAATAGTGCATTTCACTCGCTATTCCACGCGCTTTAAGATGCCGGCCAGCCCAGTAGCCTATCTGAAATAGGAGTGACGTAAATTGAACAAATGTGATAGAATTACTCTTAACTCTTATATTAACCGTAATATAAAATGATCTAGTCGGGTCTCTGTTTGCCTTACCCTAGAAGTTTAATAGTGCATTTTACTCGCCATTTCATGCGCTTTGAGATGCCGCTTAGCCCAATACGCTATCTGAAATAGGAGCGACGTAAATTGAACAAGTGTGATAGAATTTCGTTGAATTCTTAAATTAACCATAATATAAAATGATCTAATCGGGTCTCTGTTTGCCATACCCTAGAAGTTTAATAGTGCATTTTGCTCGCCAATTCATGCGCTTTGCGATGCCGCTAGCCCAATAAGCTATCTGAAATAGGAGCGACGTAAATTGAACAAATGTGATAGAATTTCCCTGAATTCTTATATTAACCTTAATGTAAAATGATCTAATCGGGTCTCTGTTTGCCCTAGCCTAGAAGTTTAATAGTGCATTTTATTCGCCATTTCATGCGCTTTGAGATGCCGCTTAGCCCAATACGCTATCTGAAATAGGAGCGACGTAAATTGAATAAATGTGATAGAATTTCGCTGAATTCTTATATTAACCAAAATATAAAATGATCTAATCGGGTCTCTTATTGCCCTATCATAGAAGCTTAATAGCACATTTTACTCGCCATTCCACGCGCTTTAAGATGCCGCCTCGCCCAGTGCGCTATCTGAAATAGGATCGACGTAAATTGAACAAATGTGATAGAATTTTGCTGAATTCTTAAATTAACCATAATATGAAATGACCTAATCGGGTCTCTGTTTGCCATACCCTAGAAGTTTAATTGTGGATTTTGCTCGCCATTTCATGCGCTTTTAGATGCCGCTTAGCCCAATTCGCTATCTGAAATAGGAGCGACGTAAGTTGAACAAATGTGATAGAATTTCGCTGAATTCTTTTATTAACCATAATGTTAAATGATCTAATCGGGTCTCTGTTCGCCCTAGCCAAGAAGTTTAATAGTGGATTTTACTCGCCATTCCACGCGCTTTCAGATGCCGCCTAGCCCAGTACGCTATCTGAAATAGGAGCGACTTAAATTGAACAAATGTGATAGAATTTTGCTGAATTCTTAAATTAACCATAATATAAAATGATCTAATCGGGTCTCTGCTTGCCCTACCCTAGAAGTTTAATAGTGCATTTTACTCGTCATTTCATGCGCTTTGAGATGCCGCTTTGCCCAATACGCTATCTGAAATAGGAGCGACGTAAATTGAACAAATGTGATAGAATTTCGCTGAATTCTTTTATTAACCATAATGTAAAATGATCTGATCGGGTCTCTGTTCGCCCTAGCCTAGAAGTTTAATAGCGAATTTTATTCGCCACTTCATGCGCTTTGAGATTCCGCTTAGCCGAATACGCTATCTGAAATAGGAGCGACGTAAATTGAACGAATGTGATAGAATTTCGCTGAATTCTTAAATTAACCATAATATAAAATGATGTAATCGGGTCTCTGTTTGCCCTACCCTAGAACTTTAATAGTGCATTTTACTCGTCATTTCATGCGCTTTGAGATGCCGCATAGCCCAATACGCTATCTGGAATAGGAGCGACGTAAATTGAAAAAAATGTGATAGAATTTCTGTGAATTCTTATATTAACCTTAATGTAAAATGATCTAATCGGGTCTCTGTTCGCCCTACCCTAGAACTTTAATAGTGCATTTTACTCGTCATTTCATGCGCTTTGAGATGCCGCTTAGCCCAATACGCAATCTGAAATAGGAGCGATATAAATTGAACAAATGTGATAGAATTTTGCTGAATTCTTAAATTAACCATAATATAAAATGATCTAATCGGGTCTCTGTTCGCCCTAGCCTAGAACTTTAATAGTGCATTTTATTCGCCATTTCATACGCTTTGAGATGCCGCTTAGCCCAATACGCTATCTGAAATAGGAACGACGTAAATTTAACAAATGTGATAGAATTTCCCTGAAACCTTATATTAAACTAAATATAAAATGGTCTAATCGGGTCTCTGATTGCCCTATCATAGAAGTTTAGTAGTGCATTTTGCTCGCCCTTCCACGCGCTTTATGATGCCACCTAGCCCAGTACGCTATCTGAAAACGGCGACGTAAATTGAACAAATGTGATAGAATTTTGCTGAATTCATAAATTAACCATGCTATTAGATGATCTAATCGGGTCTCTGTTTGCCCTACCCTAGAAGTTTAATAGTGCATTTTACTCGCCATTTCATGCGCTTTGAGATGCCGCTTAGCCGAATACGCTATGTGAAATAGGAGGGACGTCAGATGAACAAATGTGATAGAATTTCGCTGAATTCTTTTATTAACCATAATGTAAAATGATCTAATCGGGTCTCTTTTCGCCCTAGCCTAGAAGCTTAATAGTGGATTTTACTCGCCATTCCACGCGCTTTAAGATGCCGCCTAGCCCAGTACGCTATCTGGAATAGCAGCGACGTAAGTTGAACGAATGTGATAGAATTTTGCTGAATTCTTAAATTTACCTAAACATAAAATGATCTAATCGGGTCTCTCTTTGCGCTACCCTAGAAGTTTAATAGTGCATTTCACTCGTCATTCCACGCGCTTCTAGATGCCGCCAAGCCCACTACGCTATCTGAAATAGGAGCAACGTAAATTGAACAAACGTAACAGAATTTTGCTGAATTCTTATACTAACCGTAATATAACATGATCTAATCGGGACTCTCTTTCCCTTACCCTAGAAGTTTAATAGTGCATTTCACTCGTCATTCCACGCGCTTCGAGATGCCGCTTAGCACACTGCGCTATCTGAAATAGGAGAGACGTAAATTGAACAAGTGTGATAGAATTTCGCTGAATTCTTTTATTAACCATAATGTAAAATGATCTAATCGGGTCTCTGTTCGGCCTAGCCAAGAAGTTTAATAGTGCATTTTATTCGCCATTTCTTGCGCTTTGAGATGCCGCTTAGCCCAATACGATATCTGAAATAGGAGCGACGTAAGTTGAACAAATGTGATAGAATTACGCTGAATTCTTATATTAACCGTAATATAAAATGATCTAATCGGGTCTCTGTTTGCCTTACCCTCGAAGTTTAATAGTGCATTTTACTCGCCATTTCATGCGCTTTGAGATGCCGCTTAGCCCAATACGCTATCTGAAATAGGAGCGACGTAAGTTGAACAAATGTGATAGAATTCCGCTGAATTTTCATATTAACTTTAATGTAAAATGATCTAGTCGAGTCTCTGTTCGCCCTACACTAGAAGTTTAATAGTGCATTTCACTCGTCATTTCATGCGATTTGAGATGCCGCTTAGCCCAATACGCTATCTGAAATAGGAGCGACGTAAATTGAACAAATGTGATAGAATTTCGCTGAATTCTTATATTAACCAAAATATAAAATGATCTAATCGGGTCTCTGACTGCCCTATCATAGAAGTTTAATAGTGCATTTCACTCATCATTTCATGCGCTTTGAGATGCCGCTTAGCCCAATACGCTATCTGAAATAGGAGCGACGTAAATTGAACAAATGTGATAGAATTTCCTTGAAACCTTATATTAAACAAAAATAAAATCATCTAATCGGGTCCCTGATTGCCCTATCATAGAAGTTTAGTAGTGCATTTTACTCGCCATTCCGCGCGCTTTAAGATGCCGCCTAGCCCAGTACGCTATCTGACATAGGAGCGACGTAAATTGAACAAATGTGATAGAATTTCCCTGAAATCTTATATTAAACAAAATATAAAATGATCTAACCGGGTCTCCGATCGCCCTATCATAGAAGTTTAGTACTGCATTTTACTCTCCATTCCACGCGCTTTAAGTTGCCGCCTAGTCCAGTACGCTATCTCAAGCAGGAGCGGCGTAAATTGAACAAATGTGATAGAATTTCGCTGAATTCATATATTAACCAAAATATAAAATGATCTAATCGGGTCTCTGATTGCCCTATCATAGAAGTTTAATAGTGCATTTCACTCATCATTTCATGCGCTTTGAGATGCCGCTTAGCCCAATACGCTATCTGAAATAGGAGCGACGTAAATTGAACAAATGTGATAGAATTTCCTTGAAACCTTATATTAAACAAAAATAAAATCATCTAATCGGGTCCCTGATTGCCCTATCATAGAAGTTTAGTAGTGCATTTTACTCGCCATTCCACGCGCTTTAAGATGCCGCCTAGCCCAGTACGATATCTGAAATAGGAGCGACGTAAGTTGAACAAATGTGATAGAATTACGCTGAATTCTTATATTAACCGTAATATAAAATGATCTAATCGGGTCCCTGTTTGCCTTACCCTCGAAGTTTAATAGTGCATTTTACTCGCCATTTCATGCGCTTTGAGATGCCGCTTAGCCCAATACGCTATCTGAAATAGGAGCGACGTAAGTTGAACAAATGTGATAGAATTTCGCTGTATTTTCATATTAACATTAATGTAAAATGATCTAGTCGAGTCTCTGTTCGCCCTACACTAGAAGTTTAATAGTGCATTTCACTCGTCATTTCATGCGATTTGAGATGCCGCTTAGCCCAATACGTTATCTGAAATAGGAGCGATGTAAATTGAACAAATGTGATAGAATTTCCCTGAATTCTTTTATTAACCATAATGTAAAATGATCTAATCGGGTCTCTGTTTGGCTTATCCTAGAATTTTAATAGTGCATTTTACTCGCCATTTCATGCGCTTTGAGATGCCGCTTAGCACAATACGCTATCTGAAATATGAGCGACGTAAATTGAACAAATGTGATAGAATTTCGCTGAATTCTTATATTAACCTTAATGTAAAATGATGTAATCGGGTCTCTGTTCGCCCTACCCTAGAAGTTTAATAGTGCATTTCAATCGCTATTCCACGCGCTTTAAGATGCCGCATAGCCCAGTAGCCTATCTGAAATAGGAGTGACGTAAATTGAAGAAATGTGATAGAATTTCGTTGAATTCTTAAATTAACCATAATATACAATGATCTAATCGGGTCTCTGTTCGCCCTACCCTAGAAGTTTAATAGTGCATTTTACTCGCCCTTCCACGCGCTTCATGGTGCCGCCCAGCCCGGTACGCTATCTGAAATAGGAGCGACGTAAGTTTAACAAATGTGATAGAATTACGCTGAATTCATATATTAACCGTAATATAAAATGATCTAATCGGGTCCCTGTTTGCCTTACCCTAGAAGTTTAATAGTGCATTTTACTCGCCATTTCATGCGCTTTGAGATGCCGCTTAGCCCAATACGCTATCTGAAATATGAGCGACGTAAATTGAACAAATGTGATAGAATTTCCCTGAATTCTTATATTAACCTTAATGTAAAATGATCTAATCGGGTCTCTGTTTGCCCTAGCCTAGAAGTTTAATAGTGCATTTTATTCGACATTTCATTCGCTTTGAGTTGCCGCTTAGCCCAATACGCTATCTGAAATAGGAGCGACGTAAATTGAACAAATGTGATAGAATTTCCTTGAATTCTTATATTAACCAAAATATAAAATGATCTGATCGGGTCCCTGATTGCCCTATCATAGAAGTTTAATAGTGCATTTTACTCGCCATTCCACGTGCTTTAAGATGCCGCCCAGCGCAGTACGCTATCTGAAATTGGAGCAACGTAAATTGTACAAATGTGACAGAATTTTGCTGAATTCTTAAATTAACCATAATATAAAATGATCAAATCGGGTCTCTGTTTGCCCTACCCTAAAAGTTTAATAGTGCGTTTTACTCGACATTTCATGCGCTTTGAGATGCCGCTTAGCCCAATACGCTGTCTGAAATAGGAGCGACGTAAATTGAACAAATGTGACAGAATTTCGCTGCATTCATATATTACCCAAAATATAAAATGATCCAATCGGGTCTCTGATTGCCCTATAATAGAAGTTTAATAGTGCATTTCACTCGTCATTTCAAGCGCTTTGAGATGCCGCTTAGCACACTGCGCTATCTGAAATAGGAGAGACGTAAATTGAACAAATGTGATAGAATTTCGCTGAATTCTTATAATAACCAAATTATAAAATGATCTAATCGGGTCTCTGATTGCCCTATCATAGAAGTTTAATAGTGCATTTTACTCGCCATTCCACGTGCTTTAAGATGCCTCCCAGCGCAGTACGCTATCTGAAATTGGAGCAACGTAAATTGTACAAATGTGACAGAATTTTGCTGAATTCTTAAATTAACCATAAAATAAAATGATCAAATCGGGTCTCTGTTTGCCCTACCCTAGAAGTTTAATAGTGCGTTTTACTCGACATTTCGTGAGCTTTGAGATGCCGCTTAGCCCAATACGCTGTCTGAAATAGGAGCGACGTAAATTGAACAAATGTGACAGAATTTCGCTGCATTCATATATTACCCAAAATATAAAATGATCCAATCGGGTCTCTGATTGCCCTATCCTAGAAGTTTAATAGTGCATTTCACTCGTCATTTCATGCGCTTTGAGATTCCGCTTAGCCCTATAAGCTATCTGAAATAGGAGCGACGTAAATTCAATAAAGGTGATAGAATTTCGCTGAATTCTTATATTAACCGTAATATAAAATGATCTAATCGGGTCCCTGTTTGCCATACCCTAGAAGTTTAATAGTGCATTTTATTCGCCATTTCTTGCGCTTTGAGATGCCGCTTAGCCCATTACGCTGTCTGAAATAGGAGCGACGTAAATTGAACAAATGTGATCGAATTTCGCTGAATTCTTATAATAATCAAATTATAAAATGATCTAATCGGGTCTCTGATTGCCCTATCATAGAAGTTTAATAGTGCATTTTACTCGTCATTCCACGCGCTTTAAGATTCCGCCAAGCCCAGTACGCTATCTGAAATTGGAGCAACGTAAATTGTACAAATGTGACAGAATTTTGCTGAATTCTTAAATTAACCATAAAATGAAATGATCAAATCGGGTCTCTGTTTGCCCTACCCTAGAAGTTTAATAGTGCGTTTTACTCGACATTTCGTGCGCTTTGAGATGCCGCTTAGCCCAATACGCTGTCTGAAATAGGAGCGACGTAAATTGAACAAATGTGACAGAATTTCGCTGCATTCATATATTACCCAAAATATAAAATGATCTAATCGGGTCTCTGACTGCCCTATCATAGAAGTTTAATAGTGCATTTTACTCGTCATTCCACGCGCTTTAAGATGCCGCCCAGCGCAGTACGCTATCTGAAATAGGAGCAACGTAAATTGTACAAATGTGACAGAATTTTGCTGAATTCTTAAATTAACCATAATATAAAATGATCAAATCGGGTCTCTGTTTGCCCTACCCTAGAAGTTTAATAGTGCGTTTTACTCGACATTTCATGCGCTTTGAGATGCCGCTTAGCCCTATAAGCTATCTGAAATAGGAGCGACGTAAACTGAACAAATGTGATAGAATTTCGCTGAATTCTTATATTAACCAAAATATAAAATGATCTAATCGGGTCTCTTATTGCCCTATCATAGAAGCTTAATAGCGCATTTTACTCGCCATTCCAGGCGCTTTACGATGCCGCCTAGCCCAGTACGCTATCTGAAATAGGAACGACGTAAATTGAACAAATGTGATGGAATTTTGCTTAATGATTAAATTAACCATAATATAAAATGATCTAATCGGGTCTCTACTTGCCCTACCCTAGAAGTTTAATAGTGCATTTTACTCGCCATTTCATGCGCTTTGAGATGCCGCTTAGCCCAATACGCTATCTGAAATAGGAGTGACGTAAATTGAACAAGTGTGATAGAATTTCGCTGAATTCTTATATTAACCAAATTATAAAATGATCTAATCGTGTCCCTGTTTGCCCTATCATAGACGTTTAATAGTGCATTTTACTCGCCATTCCGCGCGCTTTAAGATGCCTCCTAGCCCCGTACGCTATCTGAAATAGGAGCGACGTAAATTGAACAAGTGTGATAGAATTTTGTTGAATTCTTAAATTAACGGTAATATAAAATGATCTAATCGGGTCTCTGTTTGCCCTACCCTAGAAGTTTAATAGTGCACTTCACTCGTCATACCACGCGCTATAAGATTCCGCCAAGCCCAGTACGATATCTGAAATAGGAGCGACGTAAATTGAACAAATGTGATAGAATTTCCGTGAATTCTTATATTAACCGTAATATAAAATGATCTAATCGGATCTCTGTTTGCCTTATCCTAGAAGTTTAGTAGTGCATTTTACTCGCCATTTCATGCGCTTTGAGATGCCGCTTAGCCCAATACGCTATCTGAAATAGGAACGACGTAAATTTAACAAATGTGATAGAATTTCCCTGAAACCTTATATTAAACAAAATATAAAATGGTCTAATCGGGTCTCTGATTGCCCTATCATAGAAGTTTAGTACTGCATTTTACTCGCCATTCCACGCGCTTTAAGTTGCCGCCTAGTCCAGTACGCTATCTCAAGCAGGAGCGGCGTATGTTGAACAAATGTGATAGAATTTCGCTGAATTCATATATTAACCAAAATATAAAATGATCTAATCGGGTCTCTGATTGCCCTATCATAGAAGTTTAATAGTGCATTTCACTCATCATTTCATGCGCTTTGAGATGCCGCTTAGCCCAATACGCTATCTGAAATAGGAGCGACGTAAATTGAACAAATGTGATAGAATTTCCTTGAATTCTTATATTAACCAAAATATAAAATGATCTGATCGGGTCCCTGATTGCCCTATCATAGATGTTTAATAGTGCATTTTACTCGCCATTCCACGCGCTTTAAGATGCCGCCTAGCCCCGTACGCTATCTGAAATAGGAGCGACGTAAATTGAACAAATGTGATAGAATTTTGCTGAATTCTTAAATTAACGGTAATATAAAATGATCTAATCGGGTCTCTGTTTGCCCTACCCTAGAAGTTTAATAGTGCATTTTACTCGTCATTCCACGCGCTTTAAGATGCCGCCCAGCGCAGTACGCTATCTGAAATAGGAGCAACGTAAATTGTACAAATGTGACAGAATTTTGCTGAATTCTTAAATTAACCATAATATAAAATGATCAAATCGGGTCTCTGTTTGCCCTACCCTAGAAGTTTAATAGTGCGTTTTACTCGACATTTCGTGCGCTTTGAGATGCCGCTTAGCCCAATACGCTGTCTGAAATAGGAGCGACGTAAATTGAACAAATGTGATAGAATTTCGCTGAATTCTTATAATAATCAAATTATAAAATGATCTAATCGGGTCTCTGATTGCCCTATCATAGAAGTTTAATAGTGCATTTTACTCGTCATTCCACGCGCTTTAAGATTCCGCCAAGCCCAGTACGATATCTGAAATAGGACCAACGTAAATTGAAGAAATGTGACAGAATTTTGCTGAATTCTTATACTAACCGTAATATGAAATGATCTAATCGGGACTCCCTTTCCCTTACCCTAGAAGTTTAATAGTGCATTTCACTCGTCATTTCATGCGCTTTGAGATGCCGCTTAGCACACTGCGCTATCTGAAATAGGAGAGACGTAAATTGAACAAATGTGATAGAATTTCGCTGAATTCTTATATTAACCGTAATATAAAATGATCTAATCGGGTCCCTGTTTGCCATACCCTAGAAGTTTAATAGTGCATTTTATTTGCCATTTCTTGCGCTTTGAGATGCCGCTTAGCCCAGTACGCTGTCTGAAATAGGAGCGACGTAAATTGAACAAATGTGATCGAATTTCGCTGAATTCTTATAATAACCAAATTATAAAATGATCTAATCGGGTCTCTGATTGCCCTATCATAGAAGTTTAATAGTGCATTTTACTCGTCATTCCACGCGCTTTAAGATTCCGCCAAGCCCAGTACGATATCTGAAATAGGACCAACGTAAATTGAACAAATGTGACAGAATTTTGCAGAATTCTTATACTAACCGTAATATGAAATGATCTAATCGGGACTCTCTTTCCCTTACCCTAGAAGTTTAATAGTGCATTTCACTCGTCATTTCATGCGCTTTGAGATGCCGCTTAGCACACTGCGCTATCTGAAATAGGAGAGACGTAAATTGAACAAATGTGATAGAATTTCGCTGAATTCTTATATTAACCGTAATATAAAATGATCTAATCGGGTCCCTGTTTGCCATACCCTAGAAGTTTAATAGTGCATGTTATTTGCCATTTCTTGCGCTTTGAGATGCCGCTTAGCCCAGTACGCTGTCTGAAATAGGAGCGACGTAAATTGAACAAATGTGATCGAATTTCGCTGAATTCTTATAATAACCAAATTATAAAATGATCTAATCGGGTCTCTGATTGCCCTATCATAGAAGTTTAATAGTGCATTTTACTCGCCATTCCACGCGCTTTAAGATGCCGCCCAGCGCAGTACGCTATCTGAAATAGGAGCAACGTAAATTGTACAAATGTGACAGAATTTTGCTGAATTCTTAAATTAACCATAATATAAAATGATCAAATCGGGTCTCTGTTTGCCCTACCCTAGAAGTTTAATAGTGCATTTTACTCGACATTTCATGCGCTTTGAGATGCCGCTTAGCCCAATACGCTGTCTGAAATAGGAGCGACGTAAATTGAACAAATGTGATAGAATTTCGCAGAATTCTTATATTAACCAAAATATAAAATGACCCAATCGGGTCTCTGATTGCCCAATCGTAGAAGTTTAATAGTGCATTTCACTCGTCATTTCATGCGCTTTGAGATTCCGCTTAGCCCTATAAGCTATCTGAAATAGGAGCGACGTAAACTGAACAAATGTGATAGAATTTCGCTGAATTCTTATATTAATCAAAATATAAAATGATCTAATCGGGTCTCTTATTGCCCTATCATAGAAGCTTAATAGCGCATTTTACTCGCCATTCCAGGCGCTTTACGATGCCGCCTAGCCCAGTACGCTATCTGAAATAGGAACGACGTAAATTGAACAAATCTGATGGAATTTTGCTTAATGATTAAATTAACCATAATATAAAATGATCGAATCGGGTCTCTGTTTGCCCTACCCTAGAAGCTTAATAGTTCATTTTACTCGCCATTTCATGCGCTTTTAGATGCCGCTTAGCCCAATACGCTATCTGAGATAGGAGCGACGTAAGTTGAACAAATGTGATAGAATTTCGCTGAATTCTTTTATTAACCATAATATAAAATGATCTAATCGGGTCTCTGTTCGCCCTAGCCTAGAAGTTTAATAGTGGATTTTACTCGCCATTCCACGCGCTTTAAGATGCCGCCTAGCCCAGTACGCTATCTGAAATAGGAGCGACTTAAATTGAACAAATGTGATAGAATTTTGCTGAATTCTTAAATTAACCATAATATAAAATGATCTAATCGGGTCTCTACTTACCCTACCCTAGAAGTTTAATAGTGCATTTTACTCGCCATTTCATGCGCTTTGAGAGGCCGCTTAGCCCAATACGCTATCTGAAATAGGAGTGACGTAAATTGAACAAGTGTGATAGAATTTCGCTGAATTCTTATATTAACCAAATTATAAAATGATCTAATCGGGTCCCTGTTTGCCCTATCATAGACGTTTAATAGTGCATTTTACTCGCCATTCCGCGCGCTTTAAGATGCCTCCTAGCCCCGTACGCTATCTGAAATAGGAGCGACGTAAATTGAACAAGTGTGATAGAATTTTGTTGAATTCTTAAATTAACGGTAATATAAAATGATCTAATCGGGTCTCTGTTTGCCCTACCCTAGAAGTTTAATAGTGCACTTCACTCGTCATACCACGCGCTTTAAGATTCCGCCAAGCCCAGTACGATATCTGAAATAGGAGCAACGTAAATTGAACAAATGTGACAGAATTTTGCTGAATTCTTATACTAACCGTAATATGAAATGATCTAATCGGGACTCTCTTTCCCTTACCCTAGAAGTTTAATAGTGCATTTCACTCGTCATTTCATGCGCTTTGAGATGCCGCTTAGCACACTGCGCTATCTGAAATAGGAGAGACGTGAATTGAACAAATGTGATAGAATTTCCCTGAATTCTTATAATAACCTTAATGTAAAATGATCTAATCGGGTCTCTGTTTGCCCTAGCCTAGAAGTTTAATAGTGCATTTTATTCGACATTTCATTCGCTTTGAGTTGCCGCTTAGCCCAATACGTTATCTGAAAAAGGAGCGACGTAAATTGAACAAATGTGATAGAATTTCCCTGAAATCTTATATTAAACAAAATATAAAATGATCTAATCGGGTCTCCGATTGCCCTATTATAGAAGTTTAGTACTGCATTGTACTCGCCATTCCACGCGCTTTAAGTTGCCGCCTAGTCCAGTACGCTATCTCAAGCAGGAGCGGCGTATGTTGAACAAATGTGATATAATTTCGCTGAATTCATATATTAACCAAAATATAAAATGATCGAATCGGGTCTCTGTTTGCCCTACCCTAGAAGTTTAATAGTGCGTTTTACTCGACATTTCGTGCGCTTTGAGATGCCGCTTAGCCCAATACGCTGTCTGAAATAGGAGCGACGTAAATTGAACAAATGTGACAGAATTTCGCTGCATTCATATATTACCCAAAATATAAAATGATCCAATCGGGTCTCTGATTGCCCTATCATAGAAGTTTAATAGTGCATTTCACTCGTCATTTCATGCGCTTTCAGATTCCGCTTAGCCCTATAAGCTATCTGAAATAGGAGCGACGTAAACTGAACAAATGTGATAGAATTTCGCTGAATTCTTATAATAATCAAATTATAAAATGATCTAATCGGGTCTCTGATTGCCCTATCATAGAAGTTTAATAGTGCATTTTACTCGTCATTCCACGCGCTTTAAGATTCCGCCAAGCCCAGTACGATATCTGAAATAGGACCAACGTAAATTGAAGAAATGTGACAGAATTTTGCTGAATTCTTATACTAACCGTAATATGAAATGATCTAATCGGGACTCTCTTTCCCTTACCCTAGAAGTTTAATAGTGCATTTCACTAGTCATTTCATGCGCTTTGAGATGCCGCTTAGCACACTGCGCTATCTGAAATAGGAGAGACGTAAATTGAACAAATGTGATAGAATTTCGCTGAATTCTTATATTAACCGTAATATAAAATGATCTAATCGGGTCCCTGTTTGCCATACCCTAGAAGTTTAATAGTGCATTTTACTCGCCATTACATGCGCTTTGAGATGCCGCTTAGCCCAGTACGCTGTCTGAAATAGGAGCGACGTAAATTGAACAAATGTGATCGAATTTCGCTGAATTCTTATAATAACCAAATTATAAAATGATCTAATCGGGTCTCTGATTGCCCTATCATAGAAGTTTAATAGTGCATTTTACTCGCCATTCCACGCGCTTTAAGATGCCGCCCAGCGCAGTACGCTATCTGAAATAGGAGCAACGTAAATTGTACAAATGTGACAGAATTTTGCTGAATTCTTAAATTAACCATAATATAAAATGATCAAATCGGGTCTCTGTTTGCCCTACCCTAGAAGTTTAATAGTGCGTTTTACTCGACATTTCATGCGCTTTGAGATGCCGCTTAGCCCAATACGCTGTCTGAAATAGGAGCGACGTAAATTGAACAAATGTGATAGAATTTCGCAGAATTCTTATATTAACCAAAATATAAAATGACCCAATCGGGTCTCTGATTGCCCAATCGTAGAAGTTTAATAGTGCATTTCACTCGTCATTTCATGCGCTTTGAGATTACGCTTAGCCCTATAAGCTATCTGAAATAGGAGCGACGTAAACTGAACAAATGTGATAGAATTTCGCTGAATTCTTATATTAACCAAAATATAAAATGATCTAATCGGGTCTCTTATTGCCCTATCATAGAAGCTTAATAGCGCATGTTACTCGCCATTCCAGGCGCTTTACGATGCCGCCTAGCCCAGTACGCTATCTGAAATAGGAACGACGTAAATTGAACAAATGTGATGGAATTTTGCTTAATGATTAAATTAACCATAATATAAAATGATCTAATCGGGTCTCTGTTTGCCCTACCCTAGAAGCTTAATAGTTCATTTTACTCGCCATTTCATGCGCTTTTAGATGCCGCTTAGCACAATACGCTATCTCAGATAGAAGCGACGTAAGTTGAACAAATGTGATAGAATTTCGCTGAATTCTTTTATTAACCATAATGTAAAATGATCTAATCGGGTCTCTGTTCGCCCTAGCCTAGAAGTTTAATAGTGGATTTTACTCGCCATTCCACGCGCTTTAAGATTCCGCCAAGCCCAGTACGATATCTGAAATAGGACCAACGTAAATTGAAGAAATGTGACAGAATTTTGCTGAATTCTTATACTAACCGTAATATGAAATGATCTAATCGGGACTCCCTTTCCCTTACCCTAGAAGTTTAATAGTGCATTTCACTCGTCATTTCATGCGCTTTGAGATGCCGCTTAGCACACTGCGCTATCTGAAATAGGAGAGACGTAAATTGAACAAATGTGATAGAATTTCGCTGAATTCTTATATTAACCGTAATATAAAATGATCTAATCGGGTCCCTGTTTGCCATACCCTAGAAGTTTAATAGTGCATTTTATTTGCCATTTCTTGCGCTTTGAGATGCCGCTTAGCCCAGTACGCTGTCTGAAATAGGAGCGACGTAAATTGAACAAATGTGATCGAATTTCGCTGAATTCTTATAATAACCAAATTATAAAATGATCTAATCGGGTCTCTGATTGCCCTATCATAGAAGTTTAATAGTGCATTTTACTCGTCATTCCACGCGCTTTAAGATTCCGCCAAGCCCAGTACGATATCTGAAATAGGACCAACGTAAATTGAAGAAATGTGACAGAATTTTGCTGAATTCTTATACTAACCGTAATATGAAATGATCTAATCGGGACTCTCTTTCCCTTACCCTAGAAGTTTAATAGTGCATTTCACTCGTCATTTCATGCGCTTTGAGATGCCGCTTAGCACACTGCGCTATCTGAAATAGGAGAGACGTAAATTGAACAAATGTGATAGAATTTCGCTGAATTCTTATATTAACCGTAATATAAAATGATCTAATCGGGTCCCTGTTTGCCATACCCTAGAAGTTTAATAGTGCATGTTATTTGCCATTTCTTGCGCTTTGAGATGCCGCTTAGCCCAGTACGCTGTCTGAAATAGGAGCGACGTAAATTGAACAAATGTGATCGAATTTCGCTGAATTCTTATAATAACCAAATTATAAAATGATCTAATCGGGTCTCTGATTGCCCTATCATAGAAGTTTAATAGTGCATTTTACTCGCCATTCCACGCGCTTTAAGATGCCGCCCAGCGCATTACGCTATCTGAAATAGGAGCAACGTAAATTGTACAAATGTGACAGAATTTTGCTGAATTCTTAAATTAACCATAATATAAAATGACCCAATCGGGTCTCTGTTTGCCCTACCCTAGAAGTTTAATAGTGCGTTTTACTCGACATTTCATGCGCTTTGAGATGCCGCTTAGCCCAATACGCTGTCTGAAATAGGAGCGACGTAAATTGAACAAATGTGATAGAATTTCGCAGAATTCTTATATTAACCAAAATATAAAATGACCCAATCGGGTCTCTGATTGCCCAATCGTAGAAGTTTAATAGTGCATTTCACTCGTCATTTCATGCGCTTTGAGATTCCGCTTAGCCCTATAAGCTATCTGAAATAGGAGCGACGTAAACTGAACAAATGTGATAGAATTTCGCTGAATTCTTATATTATTCAAAATATCAAATGATCTAATCGGGTCTCTTATTGCCCTATCATAGAAGCTTAATAGCGCATTTTACTCGCCATTCCAGGCGCTTTACGATGCCGCCTAGCCCAGTACGCTATCTGAAATAGGAACGACGTAAATTGAACAAATGTGATGGAATTTTGCTTAATGATTAAATTAACCATAATATAAAATGATCGAATCGGGTCTCTGTTTGCCCTACCCTAGAAGCTTAATAGTTCATTTTACTCGCCATTTCATGCGCTTTTAGATGCCGCTTAGCACAATACGCTATCTGAGATAGAAGCGACGTAAATTGTACAAATGTGACAGAATTTTGCTGAATTCTTAAATTAACCATAATGTAAAATGATCTAATCGGGTCTCTGTTCGCCCTAGCCTAGAAGTTTAATAGTGGATTTTACTCGCCATTCCACGCGCTTTAAGATGCCGCCTAGCCCAGTACGCTATCTGAAATAGGAGCGACTTAAATTGAACAAATGTGATAGAATTTTGCTGAATTCTTAAATTAACCATAATATAAAATGATCTAATCGGGTCTCTACTTGCCCTACCCTAGAAGTTTAATAGTGCATTTTACTCGCCATTTCATGCGCTTTGAGATACCGCTTAGCCCAATACGCTATCTGAAATAGGAGCGACGTAAGTTGAGCAAGTGTGATAGAATTTCGCTGAGTTCTTTTATTAACCATAATGTAAAATGATCTAATCGGGTCTCTGTTCGCCCTAGCCTAGAAGTTTAATAGTGGACTTTATTCGCCATTTCATGCGCTTTGAGATGCCGCGGAGCCCAATACGCTATCTGAAATAGGAGCGACGTAAATTGAAAAAATGTGATAGAATTTCCCTGAATTCTTATATTAACCTTAATGTAAAATGATGTAATCGGGTCTCTCTTTCCCTTACGCTAGAAGTTTAATAGTGCACTTCACTCGTCATGTCATGCGCTTTGAGATGCCGCTTAGACCAATACGCTATCTGAAATAGGAGCGACGTAGGTTGAACAAATGTGATAGAATTCCGCTGTATCCTTATATTAACCGTAATATAAAATGATCTAATCGGGTCTCTGTTTGCTTTACCCGAGAAGTTTAATAGTGCATTTTACTCGTCATTTCATGCGCTTTGAGATTCCGCTTAGCCCAATACGCTATCTGAAATAGGAGCGACGTAAATTGAACAAATGTGATAGAATTTCGCTGAATACTTATATTAACCAAATTATAAAATGATCTAATCGGGTCCCTGTTTGCCTTACACTAGAAGTTTAATAGTGCATTTCACTCGTCATTTCATGCGCTTTAAGATGCCGCCTAACCCAGTACGCTATCTGAAATAGGAGCAACGTAAATTGAACAAATGTGACAGAATTTTGCTGAATTCTTATACTAACCGTAATATGAAATGATCTAATCGGGACTCTCTTTCCCTTACCCTAGAAGTTTAATAGTGCATTTCACTCGTCATTTCGTGCGCTTTGAGATTCCGCTTAGCCCAATACGCTATCTGAAATAGGAGCGACGTAGGTTGAACAAATGTGATAGAATTACTCTTAACTCTTATATTAACCGTAATATAAAATGATCTAGTCGAGTCTCTGTTCGCCCTACACTAGAAGTTTAATAGTGCATTTCACTCGTCATATCATGCCATTTGAGATGCCGCTTAGACCAATACGCTATCTGAAACGTGAGCGACGTAAATTGAACAAATGTGATAGAATTTCGCTGAATTCTTTTATTAACCATAATGTAAAATGATCTAATCGGGTCTCTGTTTGGCTTATTCTAGAATTTTAATAGTGCATTTTACTCGCCATTTCACGCGCTTTGAAATGCTGCTTAGCCCAATACGCTATCTGAAATAGGAGCGACGTAAATTGAACAAATGTGATAGAATTTCGCTGTATTCTTATATTAACCTTAATGTAAAATGATCTAATCGGGTCTCTGTTCGCCCTACCCTAGAAGTTTAATAGTGCATTTCACTCGCTATTCCACGCGCTTTAAGATGCCGGCCAGCCCAGTAGCCTATCTGAAATAGGAGTGACGTAAATTGAACAAATGTGATAGAATTACTCTTAACTCTTATATTAACCGTAATATAAAATGATCTAGTCGGGTCTCTGTTTGCCTTACCCTAGAAGTTTAATAGTGCATTTTACTCGCCATTTCATGCGCTTTGAGATGCCGCTTAGCCCAATACGCTATCTGAAATAGGAGCGACGTAAATTGAACAAGTGTGATAGAATTTCGTTGAATTCTTAAATTAACCATAATATAAAATGATCTAATCGGGTCTCTGTTTGCCATACCCTAGAAGTTTAATAGTGCATTTTGCTCGCCAATTCATGCGCTTTGCGATGCCGCTTAGCCCAATAAGCTATCTGAAATAGGAGCGACGTAAATTGAACAAATGTGATAGAATTTCCCTGAATTCTTATATTAACCTTAATGTAAAATGATCTAATCGGGTCTCTGTTTGCCCTAGCCTAGAAGTTTAATAGTGCATTTTATTCGCCATTTCATGCGCTTTGAGATGCCGCTTAGCCCAATACGCTATCTGAAATAGGAGCGACGTAAATTGAATAAATGTGATAGAATTTCGCTGAATTCTTATATTAACCAAAATATAAAATGATCTAATCGGGTCTCTTATTGCCCTATCATAGAAGCTTAATAGCACATTTTACTCGCCATTCCACGCGCTTTAAGATGCCGCCTCGCCCAGTGCGCTATCTGAAATAGGAACGACGTAAATTGAACAAATGTGATAGAATTTTGCTGAATTCTTAAATTAACCATAATATGAAATGACCTAATCGGGTCTCTGTTTGCCATACCCTAGAAGTTTAATTGTGGATTTTTCTCGCCATTTCATGCGCTTTTAGATGCCGCTTAGCCCAATTCGCTATCTGAAATAGGAGCGACGTAAGTTGAACAAATGTGATAGAATTTCGCTGAATTCTTTTATTAACCATAATGTTAAATGATCTAATCGGGTCTCTGTTCGCCCTAGCCAAGAAGTTTAATAGTGCATTTTACTCGCCATTCCACGCGCTTTCAGATGCCGCCTAGCCCAGTACGCTATCTGAAATAGGAGCGACTTAAATTGAACAAATGTGATAGAATTTTGCTGAATTCTTAAATTAACCATAATATAAAATGATCTAATCGGGTCTCTGCTTGCCCTACCCTAGAAGTTTAATAGTGCATTTTACTCGTCATTTCATGCGCTTTGAGATGCCGCTTTGCCCAATACGCTATCTGAAATAGGAGCGACGTAAATTGAACGAATGTGATAGAATTTCGCTGAATTCTTTTATTAACCATAATGTAAAATGATCTAATCGGGTCTCTGTTCGCCCTAGCCTAGAACTTTAATAGTGCATTTTATTCGCCATTTCATATGCTTTGAGACGCCGCTTAGCACAATACGCTATCTGAAATAGGAGGGACGTACATTGAACAAATGTGATAGAATTTCGCTGAATTCTTATATTAACCATAATATAAAATGATCTAATCGGGTCTCTGATTGCCCTATCATAGAAGTTTAATAGTGCATTTTACTCGCCATTTCACGCGCTTTAAGATGCCGCCTAGCCCAGTACGCTATCTGACATAGGAGCGACGTAAATTGAACAAATGTGATAGAATTTTGCTGAATTCTTAAATTAACTATAATATAAAATGATCTAATCGGGTCTCTGTTTGCCCTACCCCAGAAGTTTAATAGTGCATTTTACTCGCCATTTCATGCGCTTTGAGATGCCGCTTAGCCCAATACGCTATCTGAAATAGGAGCGACGTAAGTTGAACAAGTGTGATAGAATTTCGCTGAATTCTTTTATTAACCATAATGTAAAATGATCTAATCGGGTCTCTGTTCGCCCTAGCCTAGAAGTTTAATAGTGCATTTTATTCGCCATTTCATGCGCTCTGAGATGCCGCTTAGCCAAATACGCTGTCTGAAATAGGAGCGACGTAGGTTGAACAAATGTGATAGAATTACGCTGTATTCTTATATTAACCGTAATATAAAATGATCTAATCGGGTCTCTGTTTGCTTTACCCGAGAAGTTTAATAGTGCACTTCACTCGTCATTTCATGCGCTTTGAGATGCCGCTTAGCCCAATACGCTATCTGAAATAGGAGCGACGTAGGTTGAACAAATGTGATAGAATTACGCTGTATTCTTAAATTAACCATAATATACAATGATCTAATCGGCTATCTGTTCGCCCTAGCCGAGAAGTTTAATAGTGCATTTTACTCGCCATTTCATGCGCTTTGAGATGCCGCTTAGCCCAATACGCTAACTGAAATAGGAGCGACGTAAATTGAACAAATGTGATAGAATTTCGTTGAATTCTTAAATTAACCATAATATACAATGATCTAATCGGGTCTCTGTTCGCCCAACCCTAGAAGTTTAATAGTGCATTTTACTCGCCCTTCCACGCGCTTTATGATGCCGCCTAGCCCGGTACGCTATCTGAAATAGGAGCGACGTAAGTTTAACAAATGTGATAGAATTTCGCTGAATTCTTAAATTAACCATAATATAAAATGATCTAATCGGGTCCCTGTTTGCCATACCCTAGAAGTTTAATAGTGCATTTTATTCGCCATTTCTTGCGCTTTGAGATGCCGCTTAGCCAAATACGCTGTCTGAAATAGGAGCGACGTAAATTGAACAAATGTGATCGAATTTCGCTGAATTCTTATGATAATCAAATTATAAAATGATCTAATCGGGTCTCTGATTGCCCTATCATAGAAGTTTAATAGTGCATTTTACTCGCCATTCCACGCGCTTTAAGATGCCGCCTAGCCCCGTACGCTATCTGAAATAGGAGCGACGTAAATTGAACAAGTGTGATAGAATTTTGTTGAATTCTTAAATTAACGGTAACATGAAATGATCTAATCGGGACTCTCTTTCCCTTACCCTAGAAGTTTAATAGTGCATTTCACTCGTCATTTCATGCGCTTTGAGATGCCGCATAGCCCAATACGCTATCTGAAATAGGAGCGACGTAAATTGAACAAATGTGTCAGAATTTTGCTGAATTCTTATACTAACCGCAATATGAAATGATCTAATCGGGACTCTCTTTCCCTTACCCTAGAAGTTTAATAGTGCATTTCACTCGTCATTTCATGCGCTTTGAGATGCCGCTTAGCACACTGCGCTATCTGCAATAGGAGAGACGTAAATTGAACAAATGTGATAGAATTTCCCTGAATTCTTATATTAACCTTAATGTAAAATGATCTAATCGGGTCTCCGTGTGCCCTAGCCTAGAAGTTTAATAGTGCATTTTACTCGCCATTTCATGCGCTTTGAGATGCCGCTTAGCACAATACGCTATCTGAAATAGGAGCGACGTAGGTTGAACAAATGTGATAGAATTACGCTGTATTCTTATATTAACCGTAATGTAAAATGATCTAATCGGCTCTCTGTTCGCCCTAGCCGAGAAGTTTAATAGTGCATTTTACTCGCCATTTCATGCGCTTTGAGATGCCTCTTAGCCCAATACGCTATCTGAAATAGGAGCGACGTAAATTGAACCAATGTGATAGAATTTCGCTGAATCCTTATATTAACCAAAATATAAAATGATCTAATCGGGACTCTTATTGCCCTATCATAGAAGTTTCATAGTGGATTTTGCTCGCCATTTCATGCGCTTTTACATGCCGCTTAGCCCAATACGCTATCTGAAATAGGAGCGACGTTAATTGAACAAATGTGACAGAATTTTGCTGAATTCTTATAATAACCAAATTATAAAATGATCTAATCGGGTCTCTGATTGCCCTATCATAGAAGTTTAACAGTGCATTTTACTCGCCATTCCACGCGCTTTAAGATGCCGCCCAGCGCAGTACGCTATCTGAAATAGGAGCAACGTAAATTGTACAAATGTGACAGAATTTTGCTGAATTCTTAAATTAACCATAATATAAAATGATCAAATCGGGTCTCTGTTTGCCCTAGCCTAGAAGTTTAATAGTGGATTTTACTCGCCATTCCACGCGCTTTAAGATGCCGCCTAGCCCAGTACGCTATCTGAAATAGGAGCGACTTAAATTGAACAAATGTGATAGAATTTTGCTGAATTCTTAAATTAACCATAATATAAAATGATCTAATCGGGTCTCTACTTGCCCTACCCTAGAAGTTTAATAGTGCATTTTACTCGCCATTTCATGCGCTTTGAGATGCCGCTTTGCCCAATACGCTATCTGAAATAGGAGCGACGTAAATTGAACGAATGTGATATTATTTCGCTGAATTCTTTTATTAACCATAATGTAAAATGATCTAATCGGGTCTCTGTTCGCCCTAGCCTAGAAGTTTAATAGTGGACTTTACTCACCATTCGACACGCTTTAAGATGCCGCCTAGCCCAGTACGCTATCTGAAACAGGAGCGACCTAAATTGAACAAATGTGATAGAATTTTGCTGAATTCTTAAATTAACTATAATATAAAATGATCTAATCGGGTCTCTGTTTGCCCTACCCTAGAAGTTTAAGAGTGCATTTTACTCGCCATTTCATGCGCTTTGAGATACCGCTTAGCCCAATACGCTATCTGAAATAGGAGCGACGTAAGTTGAGCAAGTGTGATAGAATTTCGCTGAATTCTTTTATTAACCATAATGTAAAATGATCTAATCGGGTCTCTGTTCGCCCTAGCCTAGAAGTTTAATAGTGGACTTTACTCACCATTCGACGCGCTTTAAGATGCCGCCTAGCCCAGTACGCTATCTGAAACAGGAGCGACCTAAATTGAACAAATGTGATAGAATTTTGCTGAATTCTTAAATTAACTATAATATAAAATGATCTAATCGGGTCTCTGATTGCCCTATCATAGAAGTTTAATAGTGCATTTTACTCGCCATTCCACGCGCTTTAAGATGCCGCCCAGCGCAGTACGCTATCTGAAATAGGAGCAACGTAAATTGTACAAATGTGACAGAATTTTGCTGAATTCTTAAATTAACCATAATATAAAATGATCAAATCGGGTCTCTGTTTGCCCTAGCCTAGAAGTTTAATAGTGGATTTTACTCGCCATTCCACGCGCTTTAAGATGCCGCCTAGCCCAGTACGCTATCTGAAATAGGAGCGACTTAAATTGAACAAATGTGATAGAATTTCGCTGAATTCTTAAATTAACCATAATATAAAATGATCTAATCGGGTCTCTACTTGCCCTACCCTAGAAGTTTAATAGTGCATTTTACTCGCCATTTCATGCGCTTTGAGATGCCGCTTTGCCCAATACGCTATCTGAAATAGGAGCGACGTAAATTGAACGAATGTGATATTATATCGCTGAATTCTTTTATTAACCATAATGTAAAATGATCTAATCGGGTCTCTGTTCGCCCTAGCCTAGAAGTTTAATAGTGCATTCTATTCGCCATTTCATACGCTTTGAGATGCCGCTTAGCCCAACACGCTATCTGAAATAGGAGGGACGTAAATTGAACAAATGTGATAGAATTTCGCTGAATTCTTATATTAACCAAAATATAAAATGATCTAATCGGGTCTCTGATTGCCCTATCATAGACGTTTAATAGTGCATTTTACTCGCCATTCCGCGCTCCTTAAGATGCCGCCTAGCCCAGTACGCTATCTGACATAGGAGCGACGTAAATTGAACAAATGTGATAGAATTTTGCTGAATTCTTAAATTAACTATAATATAAAATGATCTAATCGGGTCTCTGTTTGCCCTACCCTAGAAGTTTAAGAGTGCATTTTACTCGCCATTTCATGCGCTTTGAGATACCGCTTAGCCCAATACGCTATCTGAAATAGGAGCGACGTAAGTTGAGCAAGTGTGATAGAATTTCGCTGAGTTCTTTTATTAACCATAATGTAAAATGATCTAATCGGGTCTCTGTTCGCCCTAGCCTAGAAGTTTAATAGTGGACTTTATTCGCCATTTCATGCGCTTTGAGATGCCGCGGAGCCCAATACGCTATCTGAAATAGGAGCGACGTAAATTGAAAAAATGTGATAGAATTTCCCTGAATTCTTATATTAACCTTAATGTAAAATGATGTAATCGGGTCTCTCTTTCCCTTACGCTAGAAGTTTAATAGTGCACTTCACTCGTCATGTCATGCGCTTTGAGATGCCGCTTAGACCAATACGCTATCTGAAATAGGAGCGACGTAGGTTGAACAAATGTGATAGAATTCCGCTGTATCCTTATATTAACCGTAATATAAAATGATCTAATCGGGTCTCTGTTTGCTTTACCCGAGAAGTTTAATAGTGCATTTTACTCGTCATTTCATGCGCTTTGAGATTCCGCTTAGCCCAATACGCTATCTGAAATAGGAGCGACGTAAATTGAACAAATGTGATAGAATTTCGCTGAATACTTATATTAACCAAATTATAAAATGATCTAATCGGGTCCCTGTTTGCCTTACACTAGAAGTTTAATAGTGCATTTCACTCGTCATTTCATGCGCTTTAAGATGCCGCCTAACCCAGTACGCTATCTGAAATAGGAGCAACGTAAATTGAACAAATGTGACAGAATTTTGCTGAATTCTTATACTAACCGTAATATGAAATGATCTAATCGGGACTCTCTTTCCCTTACCCTAGAAGTTTAATAGTGCATTTCACTCGTCATTTCGTGCGCTTTGAGATTCCGCTTAGCCCAATACGCTATCTGAAATAGGAGCGACGTAGGTTGAACAAATGTGATAGAATTACTCTTAACTCTTATATTAACCGTAATATAAAATGATCTAGTCGAGTCTCTGTTCGCCCTACACTAGAAGTTTAATAGTGCATTTCACTCGTCATATCATGTCATTTGAGATGCCGCTTAGACCAATACGCTATCTGAAACGTGAGCGACGTAAATTGAACAAATGTGATAGAATTTCGCTGAATTCTTTTATTAACCATAATGTAAAATGATCTAATCGGGTCTCTGTTTGGCTTATTCTAGAATTTTAATAGTGCATTTTACTCGCCATTTCACGCGCTTTGAAATGCTGCTTAGCCCAATACGCTATCTGAAATATGAGCGACGTAAATTGAACAAATGTGATAGAATTTCGCTGTATTCTTATATTAACCTTAATGTAAAATGATCTAATCGGGTCTCTGTTCGCCCTACCCTAGAAGTTTAATAGTGCATTTCACTCGCTATTCCACGCGCTTTAAGATGCCGGCCAGCCCAGTAGCCTATCTGAAATAGGAGTGACGTAAATTGAACAAATGTGATAGAATTACTCTTAACTCTTATATTAACCGTAATATAAAATGATCTAGTCGGGTCTCTGTTTGCCTTACCCTAGAAGTTTAATAGTGCATTTTACTCGCCATTTCATGCGCTTTGAGATGCCGCTTAGCCCAATACGCTATCTGAAATAGGAGCGACGTAAATTGAACAAGTGTGATAGAATTTCGTTGAATTCTTAAATTAACCATAATATAAAATGATCTAATCGGGTCTCTGTTTGCCATACCCTAGAAGTTTAATAGTGCATTTTGCTCGCCAATTCATGCGCTTTGCGATGCCGCTTAGCCCAATAAGCTATCTGAAATAGGAGCGACGTAAATTGAACAAATGTGATAGAATTTCCCTGAATTCTTATATTAACCTTAATGTAAAATGATCTAATCGGGTCTCTGTTTGCCCTAGCCTAGAAGTTTAATAGTGCATTTTATTCGCCATTTCATGCGCTTTGAGATGCCGCTTAGCCCAATACGCTATCTGAAATAGGAGCGACGTAAATTGAATAAATGTGATAGAATTTCGCTGAATTCTTATATTAACCAAAATATAAAATGATCTAATCGGGTCTCTTATTGCCCTATCATAGAAGCTTAATAGCACATTTTACTCGCCATTCCACGCGCTTTAAGATGCCGCCTCGCCCAGTGCGCTATCTGAAATAGGAACGACGTAAATTGAACAAATGTGATAGAATTTTGCTGAATTCTTAAATTAACCATAATATGAAATGACCTAATCGGGTCTCTGTTTGCCATACCCTAGAAGTTTAATTGTGGATTTTGCTCGCCATTTCATGCGCTTTTAGATGCCGCTTAGCCCAATTCGCTATCTGAAATAGGAGCGACGTAAGTTGAACAAATGTGATAGAATTTCGCTGAATTCTTTTATTAACCATAATGTTAAATGATCTAATCGGGTCTCTGTTCGCCCTAGCCAAGAAGTTTAATAGTGCATTTTACTCGCCATTCCACGCGCTTTAAGATGCCGCCTAGCCCAGTACGCTATCTGAAATAGGAGCGACTTAAATTGAACAAATGTGATAGAATTTTGCTGAATTCTTAAATTAACCATAATATAAAATGATCTAATCGGGTCTCTGTTTGCCCTACCCTAGAAGTTTAATAGTGCATTTTACTCGTCATTTCATGCGCTTTGAGATGCCGCTTTGCCCAATACGCTATCTGAAATAGGAGCGACGTAAATTGAACGAATGTGATAGAATTTCGCTGAATTCTTTTATTAACCATAATGTAAAATGATCTAATCGGGTCTCTGTTCGCCCTAGCCTAGAACTTTAATAGTGCATTTTATTCGCCATTTCATATGCTTTGAGACGCCGCTTAGCACAATACGCTATCTGAAATAGGAGGGACGTACATTGAACAAATGTGATAGAATTTCGCTGAATTCTTATATTAACCAAAATATAAAATGATCTAATCGGGTCTCTGATTGCCCTATCATAGAAGTTTAATAGTGCATTTTACTCGCCATTTCGCGCGCTTTAAGATGCCGCCTAGCCCAGTACGCTATCTGAAATAGGAGCGACGTAAATTGAACAAATGTGATAGAATTTTGCTGAATTCTTAAATTAACTATAATATAAAATGATCTAATCGGGTCTCTGTTTGCCCTACCCCAGAAGTTTAATAGTGCATTTTACTCGCCATTTCATGCGCTTTGAGATGCCGCTTAGCCCAATACGCTATCTGAAATAGGAGCGACGTAAGTTGAACAAGTGTGATAGAATTTCGCTGAATTCTTTTATTAACCATAATGTAAAATGATCTAATCGGGTCTCTGTTCGCCCTAGCCTACAAGTTTAATAGTGCATTTTATTCGCCATTTCATGCGCTCTGAGATGCCGCTTAGCCAAATACGCTGTCTGAAATAGGAGCGACGTAGGTTGAACAAATGTGATAGAATTACGCTGTATTCTTATATTAACCGTAATATAAAATGATCTAATCGGGTCTCTGTTTGCTTTACCCGAGAAGTTTAATAGTGCACTTCACTCGTCATTTCATGCGCTTTGAGATGCCGCTTAGCCCAATACGCTATCTGAAATAGGAGCGACGTAGGTTGAACAAATGTGATAGAATTACGCTGTATTCTTAAATTAACCATAATATACAATGATCTAATCGGCTATCTGTTCGCCCTAGCCGAGAAGTTTAATAGTGCATTTTACTCGCCATTTCATGCGCTTTGAGATGCCGCTTAGCCCAATACGCTAACTGAAATAGGAGCGACGTAAATTGAACAAATGTGATAGAATTTCGTTGAATTCTTAAATTAACCATAATATACAATGATCTAATCGGGTCTCTGTTCGCCCTACCCTAGAAGTTTAATAGTGCATTTTACTCGCCCTTCCACGCGCTTTATGATGCCGCCTAGCCCGGTACGCTATCTGAAATAGGAGCGACGTAAGTTGAACAAATGTGATAGAATTACGCTGAATTCTTATATTAACCGTAATATAAAATGATCTAATCGGGTCCCTGTTTGCCATACCCTAGAAGTTTAATAGTGCATTTTATTCGCCATTTCTTGCGCTTTGAGATGCCGCTTAGCCAAATACGCTGTCTGAAATAGGAGCGACGTAAATTGAACAAATGTGATCGAATTTCGCTGAATTCTTATGATAATCAAATTATAAAATGATCTAATCGGGTCTCTGATTGCCCTATCATAGAAGTTTAATAGTGCATTTTACTCGCCATTCCACGCGCTTTAAGATGCCGCCTAGCCCCGTACGCTATCTGAAATAGGAGCGACGTAAATTGAACAAGTGTGATAGAATTTTGTTGAATTCTTAAAATAACGGTAACATGAAATGATCTAATCGGGACTCTCTTTCCCTTACCCTAGAAGTTTAATAGTGCATTTCACTCGTCATTTCATGCGCTTTGAGATGCCGCATAGCCCAATACGCTATCTGAAATAGGAGCGACGTTAATTGAACAAATGTGACAGAATTTTGCTGAATTCTTATACTAACCGCAATATGAAATGATCTAATCGGGACTCTCTTTCCCTTACCCTAGAAGTTTAATAGTGCATTTCACTCGTCATTTCATGCGCTTTGAGATGCCGCTTAGCACACTGCGCTATCTGAAATAGGAGAGACGTAAATTGAACAAATGTGATAGAATTTCCCTGAATTCTTATAATAACCTTAATGTAAAATGATCTAATCGGGTCTCCGTGTGCCCTAGCCTAGAAGTTTAATAGTGCATTTTACTCGCCATTTCATGCGCTTTGAGATGCCGCTTAGCACAATACGCTATCTGAAATAGGAGCGACGTAGGTTGAACAAATGTGATAGAATTACGCTGTATTCTTATATTAACCGTAATGTAAAATGATCTAATCGGCTCTCTGTTCGCCCTAGCCGAGAAGTTTAATAGTGCATTTTACTCGCCATTTCATGCGCTTTGAGATGCCTCTTAGCCCAATACGCTATCTGAAATAGGAGCGACGTAAATTGAACAAATGTGATAGAATTTCGCTGAATTCTTTTATTAACCATAATGTAAAATGATCTAATCGGCTCTCTGTTCGCCCTAGCCGAGATGTTTAATAGTGCATTTTACTCGCCATTTCATGCGCTTTGAGATGCCGCTTAGCACAATACGCTATCTGAAATAGGAGCGACGTAAATTGAACAAATGTGATAGAATTTCGTTGAATTCTTAAATTAACCATAATATACAATGATCTAATCGGGTCTCTGTTCGCCCTACCCTAGAAGTTTAATAGTGCATTTTACTCGCTCTTCCACGCGCTTTATGATGCCGCCTAGCCCGGTACGCTATCTGAAATAGGAGCGACGTAAGTTTAACAAATGTGATAGAATTACGCTGAATTCTTATATTAACCGTAATATAAAATGATCTAATCGGGTCCCTGTTTGCCTTACCCTAGAAGTTTAATAGTGCGTTTTACTCGACATTTCATGCGCTTTGAGATGCCGCTTAGCCCAATACGCTATCTGAAATAGGAGCGACGTAAATTGAACCAATGTGATAGAATTTCGCTGAATCCTTATATTAACCAAAATATAAAATGATCTAATCGGAACTCTTATTGCCCTATCATAGAAGTTTCATAGTGGATTTTGCTCGCCATTTCATGCGCTTTTACATGCCGCTTAGCCCAATACGCTATCTGAAATAGGAGCGACGTAAGTTGAACAAATGTGATAGAATTTCGCTGAATTCTTTTATTAACCATAATGTAAAATGATCTAATCGGGTCTCTGTTGGCCATAGCCTAGAAGTTTAATAGTGGATTTTACTCGCCATTCCACGCGCTTTAAGATGCCGCCCAGCGCAGTACGCTATCTGAAATAGGAGCAACGTAAATTGTACAAATGTGACAGAATTTTGCTGAATTCTTAAATTAACCATAATATAAAATGATCAAATCGGGTCTCTGTTTGCCCTAGCCTAGAAGTTTAATAGTGGATTTTACTCGCCATTCCACGCGCTTTAAGATGCTGCCTAGCCCAGTACGCTATCTGAAATAGGAGCGACTTAAATTGAACAAATGTGATAGAATTTTGCTGAATTCTTAAATTAACCATAATATAAAATGGTCTAATCGGGTCTCTACTTGCCCTACCCTAGAAGTTTAATAGTGCATTTTACTCGCCATTTCATGCGCTTTGAGATGCCGCTTTGCCCAATACGCTATCTGAAATAGGAGCGACGTAAATTGAACGAATGTGATATTATTTCGCTGAATTCTTTTATTAACCATAATGTAAAATGATCTAATCGGGTCTCTGTTCGCCCTAGCCTAGAAGTTTAATAGTGGACTTTACTCACCATTCGACGCGCTTTAAGATGCCGCCTAGCCCAGTACGCTATCTGAAACAGGAGCGACCTAAATTGAACAAATGTGATAGAATTTTGCTGAATTCTTAAATTAACTATAATATAAAATGATCTAATCGGGTCTCTGTTTGCCCTACCCTAGAAGTTTAAGAGTGCATTTTACTCGCCATTTCATGCGCTTTGAGATACCGCTTAGCCCAATACGCTATCTGAAATAGGAGCGACGTAAGTTGAGCAAGTGTGATAGAATTTCGCTGAATTCTTTTATTAACCATAATGTAAAATGATCTAATCGGGTCTCTGTTCGCCCTAGCCTAGAAGTTTAATAGTGGACTTTATTCGCCATTTCATGCGCTTTGAGATGCCGCGTAGCCCAATACGCTATCTGAAATAGGAGCGACGTAAATTGAACAAATGTGATAGAATTTCGCTGAATTCTTATATTAACCAAATTATAAAATGATCTAATCGGGTCCCTGTTTGCCTTACACTAGAAGTTTAATAGTGCATTTCACTCGTCATTTCATGCGCTTTAAGATTCCGCCAAGCCCAGTACGATATCTGAAATAGGAGCAACGTAAATTGAACAAATGTGACAGAATTTTGCTGAATTCTTATACTAACCGTAATATGAAATGATCTAATCGGGTCTCTCTTTCCCTTACCCTAGAAGTTTAATAGTGCATTTCACTCGTCATTTCGTGCGCTTTGAGATTCCGCTTAGCCCAATACGCTATCTGAAATAGGAGCGACGTAGGTTGAACAAATGTGATAGAATTACGCTGTATTCTTATATTAACCGTAATATAAAATGATCTAATCGGGTCCCTGTTTGCCTTACCCTAGAAGTTTAATAGTGCATTTTACTCGTTATTTCATGCGCTTTGAGATGCCGCTTAGCCCAATACGCTATCTGAAATAGGAGCGACGTAAATTGAACAAATGTGATAGAATTTCCCTGAATTCTTATATAAACCTTAATGTAAAATGATCTAATCGGGTCTCTGTTTGCCCTAGCCTAGAAGTTTAATAGTGCATTTTATTCGACATTTCATGCGCTTTGAGATGCCGCTTAGCCCAATACGCTATCTGAAATATGAGCGACGTAAATTGAACAAATGTGATAGAATTTCGCTGAATTCTTATATTAACCTTAATGTAAAATGATCTAATCGGGTCTCTGTTCGCCCTACCCTAGAAGTTTAATAGTGCATTTCAATCGCTATTCCACGCGCTTTAAGATGCCGGATAGCCCAGTAGCCTATCTGAAATAGGAGTGACGTAAATTGAACAAATGTGATAGAATTACTCTTAACTCTTATATTAACCGTAATATAAAATGATCTAATCGGGTCTCTCTTTCCCTTACCCTAGAAGTTTAATAGTGCATTTCACTCGTCATTTCATGCGCTTTGAGATGCCGCTTAGCACACTGCGCTATCTGAAATAGGAGAGACGTAAATTGAACAAATGTGATAGAATTTCGCTGAATTCTTATAATAACCAAATTATAAAATGATCTAATCGGGTCTCTGATTGCCCTATCATAGAAGTTTAATAGTGCATTTTACTCGCCATTCCACGCGCTATAAGATGCCGCCCAGCGCAGTACGCTATCTGAAATAGGAGCAACGTAAATTGTACAAATGTGACAGAATTTTGCTGAATTCTTAAATTAACCATAATATAAAATGATCAAATCGGGTCTCTGTTTGCCCTAGCCTAGAAGTTTAATAGTGGATTTTACTCGCCATTCCACGCGCTTTAAGATGCCGCCTAGCCCAGTACGCTATCTGAAATAGGAGCGACTTAAATTGAACAAATGTGATAGAATTTTGCTGAATTCTTAAATTAACCATAATATAAAATGATCTAATCGGGTCTCTACTTGCCCTACCCTAGAAGTTTAATAGTGCATTTTAGTCGCCATTTCATGCGCTTTGAGATGCCGCTTTGCCCAATACGCTATCTGAAATAGGAGCGACGTAAATTGAACGAATGTGATATTATATCGCTGAATTCTTTTATTAACCATAATGTAAAATGATCTAATCGGGTCTCTGTTCGCCCTAGCCTAGAAGTTTAATAGTGGACTTTACTCACCA
The DNA here is from genome assembly GCA_916610135.2 of Macropis europaea. Taxonomy (NCBI): domain Eukaryota; kingdom Metazoa; phylum Arthropoda; class Insecta; order Hymenoptera; family Melittidae; genus Macropis; species Macropis europaea. The sequence goes on from CAKAJE020000238.1 coordinate 140,539, forward strand.
TTCGACGCACTTTAAGATGCCGCCTAGCCCAGTACGCTATCTGAAATAGGAGCGACGTAAATTGAACAAATGTGATAGAATTTGGCTGAATTCTTAAATTAACCAAAATATAAAATGATCTAATCGGGTCTCTGATTGCCCTATCATAGACGTTTAATAGTGCATTTTACTCGCCATTCCGCGTTCCTTAAGATGCCGCCTAGCCCAGTACGCTATCTGACATAGGAGCGACGTAAATTGAACAAATGTGATAGAATTTTGCTGAATTCTTAAATTAACTATAATATGAAATGATCTAATCGGGTCTCTGTTTGCCCTACCCTAGAAGTTTAAGAGTGCATTTTACTCGCCATTTCATGCGCTTTGAGATACCGCTTAGCCCAATACGCTATCTGAAATAGGAGCGACGTAAGTTGAGCAAGTGTGATAGAATTTCGCTGAGTTCTTTTATTAACCATAATGTAAAATGATCTAATCGGGTCTCTGTTCGCCCTAGCCTAGAAGTTTAATAGTGGACTTTACTCACCATTCCACGCGCTTTAAGATGCCGCCTAACCCAGTACGCTATCTGAAACAGGAGCGACCTAAATTGAACAAATGTGATAGAATTTTGCTGAATTCTTAAATTAACCATAATATAAAATGATCTAATCGGGTCTCTGCTTGCCCTACCCTAGAAGTTTAATAGTGCATTTTACTCGTCATTTCATGCGCTTTGAGATGCCGCTTTGCCCAATACGCTATCTGAAATAAGAGCGACGTAAATTGAACAAATGTGATAGAATTACTCTTAACTCTTATATTAACCGTAATATAAAATGATCTAGTCGAGTCTCTGTTCGCCCTACACTAGAAGCTTAATAGTGCATTTCACTCGTCATATCATGCCATTTGAGATGCCGCTTAGACCAATACGCTATCTGAAACGTGAGCGACGTAAATTGAACAAATGTGATAGAATTTCGCTGAATTCTTTTATTAACCATAATGTAAAATGATCTAATCGGGTCTCTGTTTGGCTTATTCTAGAAATTTAATAGTGCATTTTACTCGCCATTTCATGCGCTTTGAAATGCTGCTTAGCCCAATACGCTATCTGAAATATGAGCGACGTAAACTGAACAAATGTGATAGAATTTCCCTGAAATCTTATATTAAACAAAATATAAAATGATGTAATCGGGTCTCTGATTGCCCTATCATAGAAGTTTAGGAGTGCATTTTACTCGCCATTTCATGCGCTTTGAGATGCCGCTTAGCACAATACGCTATCTGAAATATGAGCGACGTAAATTGAACAAATGTGATAGAATTTCGCTGTATTCTTATATTAACCTTAATGTAAAATGATCTAATCGGGTCTCTGTTCGCCCTACCCTAGAAGTTTAATAGTGCATTTCACTCGCTATTCCACGCGCTTTAAGATGCCGGCCAGCCCAGTAGCCTATCTGAAATAGGAGTGACGTAAATTGAACAAATGTGATAGAATTACTCTTAACTCTTATATTAACCGTAATATAAAATGATCTAGTCGGGTCTCTGTTTGCCTTACCCTAGAAGTTTAATAGTGCATTTTACTCGCCATTTCATGCGCTTTGAGATGCCGCTTAGCCCAATACGCTATCTGAAATAGGAGCGACGTAAATTGAACAAGTGTGATAGAATTTCGTTGAATTCTTAAATTAACCATAATATAAAATGATCTAATCGGGTCTCTGTTTGCCATACCCTAGAAGTTTAATAGTGCATTTTGCTCGCCAATTCATGCGCTTTGCGATGCCGCTTAGCCCAATAAGCTATCTGAAATAGGAGCGACGTAAATTGAACAAATGTGATAGAATTTCCCTGAATTCTTATATTAACCTTAATGTAAAATGATCTAATCGGGTCTCTGTTTGCCCTAGCCTAGAAGTTTAATAGTGCATTTTATTCGCCATTTCATGCGCTTTGAGATGCCGCGCAGCCCAATACGCTATCTGAAATAGGAGCGACGTAAATTGAAAAAATGTGATAGAATTTCCCTGAATTCTTATATTAACCATAATGTAAAATGATCTAGTCGGGTCTCTGTTCGCCCTACCCTAGAAGTTTAATAGTGCACTTCACTCGTCATTTCATGCGCTTTGAGATGCCGCTTAGCCCAATACGCTATCTGAAATAGGAGCGACGTAGGTTGGACAAATGTGATAGAATTTCGCTGAATTCTTAAATTAACCATAATATAGAATGATCTAATCGGGTCTCTGCTTGCCCTACCCTAGAAATTTAATTGTGCATTTTACTCATCATTTCATGCGCTTTGAGATGCCGCTTAGCCCAATACGCTATCTGAAATAGGAGCCACGTAAATTGAACAAATGTAACAGAATTTTAATGAATTCTTGTACTAACCGTAATATAAAATGATCTAATCGGGACTCTCTTTCCCTTACCCTAGAAGTTTAATTGTGCAGTTCACTCGTCATTTCACGCGCTTTGAGATACCGCTTAGCACACTGCGCTATCTGAAATAGGAGAGACGTAAATTGAACAAGTGTGATAGAATTTCGCTGAATTCTTTTATTAACCATAATGTAAAATGATCTAATCGGGTCTCTGTTCGGCCTACCCTATAAGTTTAATAGTGCATTATATTCGCCATTTCTTGCGCTTAGAGATGCCGCTTAGCCCAATACGCTGTCTGAAATAGGAGCGACGTAAATTGAACAAATGTGACAGAATTTCGCTGCATTCATATATTAACCAAAATATAAAATGATCTAATCGGGTCTCTGATTGCCCTATCATAGAAGTTTAATAGTGCAATTCACTCGTCATTTCATGCGCTTTGAGATGCCGCTTAGCCCTATAAGCTATCTGAAATAGGAGCGACGTAAGTTGAACAAATGTGATAGAATTTTGCTGAATTCTTAAATTAACCATAACATAAAATGATCTAATCGGGTCTCTGTTTGCCCTACGCTAGAAGTTTAATAGTGCATTTTACTCGCCATTTCATGCGCTTTGAGATGCCGCTTAGCCCAATACGCTATCTGAAATAGGACCGACGTAAGTTGAACGAATGTGATAGAATTTTGCTGAATTCTTAAATTAACCATAATATAAAATGATCTAATCGGGTCTCTGTTTGCCCTACCATAGAAGTCTAATGGTGCATTTCACTCGCCATTTCATGCGCTTTGAGATGCCGCTTAGCCCAATATGCTATCTGAAATATGAGCGACGTAAATTGAACAAATGTGATAGACTTTCCCTGAAATCTTATATTAAACAAAATATAAGATGAACTAATCGGGTCTCTGATTGCTCTATCATAGAAGTTTAGTAGTGCATTTTACTCGCCCTTCCACGCGCTTTAAGATGCCGCCTAGACCAGTACGCTATCTGAAATAGGAGCGACGTAAGATGAACAAATGTGATAGAATTACGCTGCATTCTTATACTAACCGTAATATAAAATGATCTAATCGGGCCTCTGTTTGCCTTATCCTAGAAGTTTAATAGTGCATTTTACTCGCCATTTCATGCGCTTTGAAATGCCGCTTAGCCCAATACGCTATCTGAAATATGAGCGACGTAAATTGAACAAATGTGATAGACTTTCCCTGAAATCTTATATTAAACAAAATATAAGATGAACTAATCGGGTCTCTGATTGCTCTATCATAGAAGTTTAGTAGTGCATTTTACTCGCCCTTCCACGCGCTTTAAGATGCCGCCTAGACCAGTACGCTATCTGAAATAGGAGCGACGTAAGATGAACAAATGTGATAGAATTACGCTGCATTCTTATACTAACCGTAATATAAAATGATCTAATCGGGCCTCTGTTTGCCTTATCCTAGAAGTTTAATAGTGCATTTCACTCGCCATTTCATGCGCTTTGAGATGCCGCATAGCCCAATACGCTATCTGACATAGGAGCGACGTAAATTGAACGAATGTGATAGAATTTTGCTGAATTCTTAAATTAACCAAAACATAAAATGATCTAATCGGGTCTCAGTTTGCCCTACGCTAGAAGTTTAATAGTGCATTTTACTCGCCATTTCATGCGCTTTGAGATGCCGCTTAGCCCAATACGCTATCTGAAATAGGACCGACGTAAGTTGAACGAATGTGATAGAATTTTGCTGAATTCTTAAATTAACCATAATATAAAATGATCTAATCGGGTCTCTGTTTGCCCTACCCTAGAAGTTTAATAGTGCATTTCATTCGTCACTTCATGCGCTTTGAGATGCCGCTAAGCCCAATAAGCTATCTGAAATAGGAGCGACGTAAATTGAACAAATGTGATAGAATTTCGCAGAATTGCTATATTAACCAAAATATAAAATGATCTAATCTGGTCTCTGTTCGCCCTAGCCTAGAAGTTTAATAGTGCATTTTGTTCGCCATTTCATGCGCTTTGAGATGCCGCTTAGCCCAATACGCTATCTGAAATAGGAGCGACGTAAATTCAACAAATGTGATAGAATTTCCCAGAAATCTTATATTAACCAAAATATAAAATGATGTAATCGGGTCTCTGATTGCCCTGTCATAGAAGATTAGTAGTGCATTTTACTCGCCATTCCACGCGCTTTAAGATGCCGCTTAGCCCAGTACGCTATCTGAAATAGGAGCGACGTAACTTGAACAAATGTGATAGAATTACGCTGAATTCTTATATTAACCGTAATATAAAATGATCTAATCGGGTCGCTGTTTGCCTTATCCTAGAAGTTTAATAGCGCATTTTACTCGCCATTTCATGCGCTTTGAGATGCCGCTTAGCCCAATACGCTATCTGAAATAGGAGCGACGTAAATTGAACAAATGTGATAGATTTTCGCTGAATTCTTAAATTAACCATAATATAAAATGATCTAATCGGGTGTCTGTTCGCTCTAACCTAGAAGTTTAATAGGGCATTTTATTCGACATTTCATGCGCTTTGAGATGCCGCTTAGCCCAATACGCTATCTGAAATAGGAGCGACGTAAGTTGAACGAATGTGATAGAATTTCGCTGAATTCTTTTATTAACCATAATGTAAAATGATCTGATCGGGTCTCTGTTCGGCCTAGCCTAGAAGTTTAATAGTGCATTTTATTTGCCATTTCATGCGCTTTGAGATGCCGCTTAGCCCAATACGCTATCTGAAATAGGAGCGACGTAAATTGAACAAATGTGATACAATTTCCCTGAAATCTGATATTAAACAAAATATAAAATGATCTAATCGGGTCTCTGATTGCCCTATCATAGAAGTTTAATAGTGCTTTCCACTCGTCATTTCATGCGCTTTGAGATGCCGCCTAGCCCAATACGCTATCTGAAATAGGAGCGACGTAAATTGAACGAATGTGATAGAATTTTGCTGAATTCTTAAATTAACCAAAACATAAAATGATCTAATCGGGTCTCTGTTTGCCCTACCCTAGAAGTTTAATAGTGCATTTCATTCGCCACTTCATGCGCTTTGAGATGCCGCTAAGCCCAATAAGCTATCTGAAATAGGAGCGACGTAACTTGAACAAATGTGATAGAATTACGCTGAATTCTTTTATTAACCATAACATAAAATGATCTAATCGGGTCTCTGTTTGCCCTAAGCTAGAAGTTTAATAGTGCATTTTTCTCACCATTTCATGCGCTTTGAGATGCCGCTTAGCCCAATACGCTATCTGAAATAGGACCGACGTAAGTTGAACGAATGTGATAGAATTTTGCTGAATTCATAAATTAACCATAATATAAAATGATCTAATCGGGTGTCTGTTCGCTCTAACCTAGAAGTTTAATAGGGCGTTTTATTCGACATTTCATGCGCTTTGAGATGCCGCTTAGCCCAATACGCTATCTGAAATAGGAGCGACGTAAATTGAACAAATGTGATAGAATTTCGCAGAATTCTTATATTAACCAAAATATATAACGATCTAATCTGGTCTCTGTTCGCCCTACCATAGAAGTCTAATAGTGCATTTCTCTCGCCATTTCATGCGCTTTGAGATGCCGCTTAGCCCAATACGCTATCTGATGTAGGAGCGACGTAAGTTGAACAAATGTGATAGAATTTCGCTGAATTCTTTTATTAACCATAATGTAAAATGATCTGATCGGGGCTCTGTTCGCCCTAGCCTAGAAGTTTAATAGTGCATTTTATTCGCCATTTCACGCGCTTTGAGATGCCGCTTAGCCGAATTCGCTATCTGAAATAGGAGCGACGTAAATTGAACAAATGTGATAAAATTTCCCTGAAATCTTATATTAAACAAAATATAAAATGATCTAATCGGGTCTCTGATTGCCCTATCATAGAAGTTTAATAGTGCTTTTCACTCGTCATTTCATGCGCTTTGAGATGCCGCCTAGCCCAGTATGCTATCTGATATAGGAGCGACGTAAATTTAACTAATGTGATAGAATTTTGCTGAATTCTTAAATTAACCATAACGTAAAATGATCTAATCGGGTCTCTGTTCGCCCTAGCCTAGAAGTTTAATAGTGCATTCTAGTCCCCATTTCATGCGCTTTGAGATGCCGCTTAGCCCAATAGGCTATCTGAAATAGGAGCGACGTAACTTGAACAAATGTGATAGAATTTCCCTGAAATCATATATTAATCAAAATATAAAATGATGTAATCGGGTCTCTGATTGCCCTATCATAGAAGTTTAATAGTGCATTTCACTCATCATTTCATGCGCTTTGAGATGCCGCTTAGCCCAATACGCTATCTGAAATAAGAGCGACGTAAATTGAACAAATGTGATAGAATTTCCTTGAAACCTTATATTAAACAAAATATAAAATCATCTAATCGGGTCTCTGATTGCCCTATCATAGAAGTTTAGTAGTGCATTTTACTCGCCCTTCCACGCGCTTTAAGATGCCGTCTAGCCCAGTACGCTATCTGAAATAGGAGCGACGTAAGTTGAACAAATGTGATAGAATTTCGCTGAATTCTCATATTAACATTAATGTAAAATGATCTAGTCGAGTCTCTGTTCGCCCTACACTAGAAGTTTAATAGTGCATTTCACTCGTCATTTCATGCGATTTGAGATGCCGCTTAGCCCAATACGCTATCTGAAATAGGAGCGACGTAAATTGAACAAATGTGATAGAATTTCGTTGAATTCTTAAATTAACCATAATATACAATGATCTAATCGGCTATCTGTTCGCCCTAGCCGAGAAGCTTAATAGTGCATTTTACTCGCCATTTCATGCGCTTTGAGATGCCGCTTAGCCCAATACGCTAACTGAAATAGGAGCGACGTAAATTGAACAAATGTGATAGAATTTCGTTGAATTCTTAAATTAACCATAATATACAATGATCTAATCGGGTCTCTGTTCGCCCTACCCTAGAAGTTTAATAGTGCATTTTACTCGCCCTTCCACGCGCTTTATGATGCCGCCTAGCCCGGTACGCTATCTGAAATAGGAGCGACGTAAGTTTAACAAATGTGATAGAATTACGCTGAATTCATATATTAACCAAAATATAAAATGATCTAATCGGGTCTCTGATTGCCCTATCATAGAAGTTTAATAGTTCATTTCACTCATAATTTCATGCGCTTTAAGATGCCGCTTAGCCCAGTACGCTATCTGAAATAGGAGCGACGTAAATTGAACAAATGTGATAGATTTTTGCTGAATTCTTAAATTAACCATACTATAAAATGATCTAATCGGGTTTCTGTTTGCCCTACCCTAGAAGTTTAATAGTGCATTTCACTCGTAATTTCATGCGCTTTGAGATGCCGCTTAGCCCAATACGCTATCTGAAATAGGAGCGACGTAAATTGAACAAATGTGATAGAATTTCCCTGAAATCTTATATTAAACAAAATATAAAATGATCTAATCGGGTCTCTGATTGCCCTATCATAGAAGTTTAGGAGTGCATTTTACTCGCCATTTTATGCGCTTTGAGATGCCGCTTAGCACAATACGCTATCTGAAATAGGAGCGACGTAAATTGAACAAATGTGATAGAATTTCCCTGAAATCTTATATTAATCAAAATATAAAATGATGTAATCGGGTCTCTGATTGCCCTATCATAGAAGATTAGTAGTGCATTTTACTCGCCATTCCACGCGCTGTTAGATGCCGCCTAGACCAGTACGCTATCTGAAATAGGAGCGACGTAACTTGAACAAATGTGATAGAATTACGCTGAATTCTTATATTAACCGTAATATAAAATGATCTAATCGGGTCGCTGTTTGCCTTATCCTAGAAGTTTAATAGCGCATTTTACTCGCCATTTCATGCGCTTTGAGATGTCGCTTAGCCCAATACGCTATCTGAAATAGGAGCGACGTAAATTAAACAAATGTGATAGAATTTCGCAGAATTCTTATATTAACCAAAATATAAAATGATCTAATCTGGTCTGTGTTCGCCCTACCATAGAAGTCTAATAGTGCATTTCTCTCGCCATTTCATGCGCTTTGTGATGCCGCTTAGCCCAATACGCTATCTGAAGTAGGAGCGACGTAAGTTGAACAAATGTGATAGAATTTCGCTGAATTCTTTTATAAACCATAATGTAAAATGATCTGATCGGGGCTCTGTTCGCCCTAGCCTAGAAGTTTAATAGTGCATTTTATTCGCCATTTCATGCGCTTTGAGATGCCGCTTAGCCGAATTCGCTATCTGAAATAGGAGCGACGTAAATTGAACAAATGTGATAAAATTTCCCTGAAATCTTATATTAAACAAAATATAAAATGATCTAATCGGGTCTCTGATTGCCCTATCATAGAAGTTTAATAGTGCTTTTCACTCGTCATTTCATGCGCTTCGAGATGCCGCCTAGCCCAGTATGCTATCTGATATAGGAGCGACGTAATTTGAACTAATGTGATAGAATATTGCTGAATTCTTAAATTAACCATAATGTAAAATGATCTAATCGGGTCTCTGTTCGCCCTAGCCTAGAAGTTCAATAGTGCATTCTAGTCCCCATTTCATGCGCTTTGAGATTCCGCTTAGCCCAATAGGCTATCTGAAATAGGAGCGACGAAAATTGAACAAATGTGATACAATTTCCCTGAAATCATATATTAATCAAAATATAAAATCATGTAATCGGGTCTCTGATTGCCCTATCATAGAAGATCAGTAGTGCATTTTACTCGCCATTCCACGCGCTGTTAGATGCCGCCTAGCCCAGTACGCTATCTGAAATAGGAGGGACGTAACTTGAACAAATGTGATAGAATTACGCTGAATTCTTTTATTAACCATAACATAAAATGATCTAATCGGGTCTCTGTTTGCCCTACGCTAGAAGTTTAATAGTGCATTTTACTCGCCATTTCATGCGCTTTGAGATGCCGCTTAGCCCAATACGCTATCTGAAATAGGACCGACGTAAGTTGAACGAATGTGATAGAATTTTGCTGAATTCTTAAATTAACCATAATATAAAATGATCTAATCGGGTCTCTGTTTGCCCTACCCTAGAAGTTTAATAGTGCATTTCATTCGTCACTTCATGCGCTCTGAGATGCCGCTAAGCCCAATAAGCTATCTGAAATAGGAGCGACGTAAATTGAACAAATGTGATAGAATTTCGCAGAATTCTTATATTAACCAAAATATAAAATGATCTAATCTGGTCTCTGTTCGCCCTAGCCTAGAAGTTCAACAGTGCATTTTGTTCGCCATTTCATGCGCTTTGAGATGCCGCTTAGGCCAATACGCTATCTGAAATAGGAGCGACGTAAATTGAACAAATGTGATAGAATTTCCCAGAAATCTTATATTAACCAAAATATAAAATGATGTAAGCGGGTCTCTGATTGCCCTGTCATAGAAGATTAGTAGTGCATTTTATTCGCCATTCCACGCGCTTTAAGATGCCGCCTAGCCCAGTACGCTATCTGAAATAGGAGCGACGTAACATGAACAAATGTGATAGAATTACGCTGAATTCTTATATTAACCGTAATATAAAATGATCTAATCGGGTCGCTGTTTGCCTTATCCTAGAAGTTTAATAGCGCATTTTACTCGCCATTTCATGCGCTTTGAGATGCCGCTTAGCCCAATACGCTATCTGAAATAGGAGCGACGTAAATTGAACAAATGTGATAGATATTCGCTGAATTCTTAAATTAACCATAATATAAAATGATCTAATCGGGTGTCTGTTCGCTCTAACCTAGAAGTTTAATTGGGCATTTTATTCGACATTTCATGCGCTTTGAGATGCCGCTTAGCCCAATACGCTATCTGAAATAGGAGCGACGTAAATTGAACAAATGTGATAGAATTTCGCAGAATTCTTATATTAACCAAAATATAAAATGATCTAATCTGGTCTCTGTTCGCCCTACCATAGAAGTCTAATAGTGCATTTCTCTCGCCATTTCATGCGCTTTGAGATTCCGCTTAGCCCAATACGCTATCTGAAGTAGGAGCGACGTAAATTGAACAAATGTGATAGAATTTCCCTGAAATCTTATATTAAACAAAATATAAAATGATCTAATCGGTTCTCTGATTGCCCTATCATAGAAGTTTAACAGTGCATTTCACTCGTCATTTCATGCGCTTTGAGATGCCGCTTAGCCCAATCAGCTATCTGAAATAGGAGCGACGTAAATTGAACAAATTGTGATAGAATTTCGCTGAATTCTTAAATTAACCATAATATAAAATGATCTAATCGGATTTCTGAATGCCCTATCATAGAAGTTTAATGGTGCGTTTCACTCGTCATTTCATGCGCTTTGAGGTGCCGCCTAGCCCAGTATGCTATCTGATATAGGAGCGACGTAAATTGAACAAATGTGATAGAATTTCCCTGAATTCTTAAATTAACCATAATATAAAATGATCTAATCGGGTTTCTGTTTGCCCTACCCTAGAAGTTTAATAGTGCATTTCATTCGTCACTTCATGCGCTTTGAGATGCCGCTAAGCCCAATAAGCTATCTGAAATAGGAGCGACGTAAATTGAACAAATGTGATAGAATTTCGCAGAATTCTTATATTAACCAAAATATAAAATGATCTAATCTGGTCTCTGTTCGCCCTAGCCTAGAAGTTTAATAGTGCATTTTGTTCGCCATTTCATGCGCTTTGAGATGCCGCTTAGCCCAATACGCTACCTGAAATAGGAGCGACGTAAATTGAACAAATGTGATAGAATTTCCCAGAAATCTTATATTAACCAAAATATAAAATGATGTAATCGGGTCTCTGATTGCCCTGTCATAGAAGATTAGTAGTGAATTTTACTCGCCATTCCACGCGCTTTAAGATGCCGCCTAGCCCAGTACGCTATCTGAAATAAGAGCGACGTAACTTGAACAAATGTGATAGAATTACGCTGAATTCTTATATTAACCGTAATATAAAATGATCTAATCGGGTCGCTGTTTGCCTTATCCTAGAAGTTTAATAGCGCATTTTACTCGCCATTTCATGCGCTTTGAGATGCCGCTTAGCCCAATACGCTATCTGAAGTAGGAGCGACGTAAGTTGAACAAATGTGATAGAATTTCGCTGAATTCTTTTATTAACCATAATGTAAAATGATCTGATCGGGGCTCTGTTCGCCCTAGCCTAGAAGTTTAATAGTGCATTTTATTCGCCATTTCATGCGCTTTGAGATGCCGCTTAGCCGAATTCGCTATCTGAAATAGGAGCGACGTAAATTGAACAAATGTGATAAAATTTCCCTTAAATCTTATATTAAACAAAATATAAAATGATCTAATCGGGTCTCTGATTGCCCTATCATAGAAGTTTAATAGTGCTTTTCACTCGTCATTTCATGCGCTTTGAGATGCCGCCTAGACCAGTATGCTATCTGATATAGGAGCGACGTAAATTGAACTAATGTGATAGAATTTTGCTGAATTCTTAAATTAACCATAATGTAAAATGATCTAATCGGGTCTCTGTTCGCCCTAGCCTAGAAGTTCAATAGTGCATTCTAGTCCCCATTTCATGCGCTTTGAGATGCCGATTAGCCCAATAGGCTATCTGAAATAGGAGCGACGAAAATTGAACAAATGTGATACAATTTCCCTGAAATCATATATTAATCAAAATATAAAATGATGTAATCGGGTCTCTGATTGCCCTATCATAGAAGATTAGCAGTGCATTTTACTCGCCATTCCACGCGCTGTTAGATGCCGCCTAGCCCAGTACGCTATCTGAAATAGGAGCGACGTAACTTGAACAAATGTGATAGAATTACGCTGCATTCTTTTATTAACCGTAATATAAAATGATCTAATCGGGTCGCTGTTTGCCTTATCCTAGAAGTTTAATAGTGTATTTTACTCGCCATTTCATGCGCTTTGAGATGCCGCTTAGCCCAATACGCTATCTGAAATAGGAGCGACGTAAATTGAACAAATGTGATAGAATTTCGCTGAGTCCTTATATTAACCAAAATATAAAATGATCTAATCGGGTGTCTGTTCGCTCTAACCTAGAAGTTTAATTGGGCATTTTATTCGACATTTCATGCGCTTTGAGATGCCGCTTAGCCCAATACGCTATCTGAAATAGGAGCGACGTAAATTGAACAAATGTGATAGAATTTCGCAGAATTCTTATATTAACCAAAATATAAAATGATCTAATCTGGTCTCTGTTCGCCCTACCATAGAAGTCTAATAGTGCATTTCTCTCGCCATTTCATGCGCTTTGAGATTCCGCTTAGCCCAATACGCTATCTGAAGTAGGAGCGACGTAAATTGAACAAATGTGATAGAATTTCCCTGAAATCTTATATTAAACAAAATATAAAATGATCTAATCGGTTCTCTGATTGCCCTATCATAGAAGTTTAACAGTGCATTTCACTCGTCATTTCATGCGCTTTGAGATGCCGCTTAGCCCAATCAGCTATCTGAAATAGGAGCGACGTAAATTGAACAAATTGTGATAGAATTTCGCTGAATTCTTAAATTAACCATAATATAAAATGATCTAATCGGGTCTCTGTTTGCAATACCCTAGAAGTTTAATAGTGCATTTTACTCGCCATTTCATGCGCTTTGAGATGCCGCTTAGCCCAATACGCTATCTGAAATAGGAGCGACGTAAATTGAACAAATGTGATAGAATTTCGCTGAATCCTTATATTAACCAAAATATAAAATGATCTAATCGGATCTCTGAATGCCCTATCATAGAAGTTTAATGGTGCGTTTCACTCGTCATTTCATGCGCTTTGAGGTGCCGCCTAGCCCAGTATGCTATCTGATATAGGAGCGACGTAAATTGAACAAATGTGATAGAATTTTGCTGAATTCTTAAATTAACCATAATATAAAATGATCGTATCGGGTCTCTGTTTGGCCTACCCTAGAAGTTTAATAGTGCATTTATTCGCCATTTCATGCGCTTTGAGATGCCGCTTAGCCGAATACGCTAACTGAAATAGGAGCGACGTAAATTGAACAAATGTGATAGAATTTCCCTGAAATCTTATATTAATCAAAATATAAAATGATGTAATCGGGTCTCTGATTGCCCTATCATAGAAGATTAGTAGTGCATTTTACTCGCCATTCCACGCGCTGTTAGATGCCGCCTAGCCCAGTACGCTATCTGAAATAGGAGCGACGTAACTTGAACAAATGTGATAGAATTACGCTGAATTCTTTTATTAACCGTAATATAAAATGATCTAATTTGGGTCGCTGTTTGCCTTATCCTAGAAGTTTAATAGTGTATTTTACTCGCCATTTCATGCGCTTTGAGATGCCGCTTAGCCCAATACGCTATCTGAAATAGGAGCAACGTAAATTGAACAAATGTGATAGAATTTCGCTGAATCCTTATATTAACCAAAATATAAAATGATCTAATCGGATTTCTGAATGCCCTATCATAGAAGTTTAATGGTGCGTTTCACTCGTCATTTCATGCGCTTTGAGGTGCCGCCTAGCCCAGTATGCTATCTGATATAGGAGCGACGTAAATTGAACAAATGTGATAGAATTTCGCTGAATTCTTAAATTAACCATAATATAAAATGATCTAATCGGGTCTCTGTTTGCCCTACCCTAGAAGTTTAATAGTGCATTTCATTCGTCACTTCATGCGCTTTGAGATGCCGCTAAGCCCAATAAGCTATCTGAAATAGGAGCGACGTAAGTTGAACAAATGTGATAGAATTTTGCTGAATTCTTAAATTAACCATAATATTAGATGATCTAATCGGGTCTCTGTTTGCCCTACCCTAGAAGTTTAATAGTGCATTTTACTCGCCATTTCATGCGCTTTGAGATGCCGCTTAGCCCAATACGCTATCTGAAATAGGAGCTACGTAAGTTGAACAAATGTGACAGAATTACGCTGAATTCTTATATTAACCTTAATGTAAAATGATCTAATCTGGTCTCTGTTCGCCCTACCCTAGAAGTTTAATAGTGCATTTCACTCGTTATTTTATGCGCTTTGAGATGCCGCTTACCCCAATAAGCTATCTGAAATAGGAGCGACGTAAATTGAACAAATGTGATAGAATTTCGCTGAATTCTTAAATTAACCATAATATAAAATGATCTATTCGGGTCTCTGTTTGCCCTACCCTAGAAGTTTAATAGGGAATTTTACTCGCCATTTCTTGCGCTTTGAGAAGCCGCTTAGCCCAATACGCTATCTGAAATATGAGCGACGTAAATTGAACAAATGTGATAGAATTTCGCTGAATTCTTAAATTAACTATAATATAAAATTATCTAATCGGATCTCTTATTGCCCTATCATAGAAGCTTAATAGTGCATTTTACTCGCCATTCCACGCGCTTTAAGATGCCGCCTAGCCCAGTACGCTATCTGAAATATCAGCGACGTAAATTGAACAAATATGATAGAATTACGCTGAATTCTTATATTAACCGTAATATAAAATGATCTAATCGGGTCTCTGTTTGCCTTATCCTAGAAGTTTAATAGAGCATTTTACTCTCCATTTCATGCGCTTTGAGATGCCGCTTAGACCAATACGCTATCTGAAATAGGAGCGTCGTAAATTGTACAAACGTGATAGAATTTCCCTGAATTCTTATATTAACCTTAACGTAAAATGATCTAATCGGTTCTCTGTTCGCCCTACCCTAGAAGTTTAATAGTGCCTTTCACTCGTCATTTCATGCGCTTTGAGATGCCACTTAGCCCAATACGCTATCTGAAATATGAGCGACGGAAATTGAACAAATGTGATAGAATTTCGCTGAATTCTTATATTAACCTTAATGTAAAATGATCTAATCGGGTCTTTGTTCGCCCAACCCTAGAAGTTTAATAGTGCATTTCACTCGTCGTTTCATGCGCTTTGAGATGCCGCTTAGCCCAATACGCTATCTGAAATAGGTGCAACGTAAATTGAACAAATGTGATAGAATTTCGCTGAATTCTTATATTAACCAAAATATAAAATGATCTAATCGGGACTCTGATTGCCCTATCATAAAAGTTTACTAGTGCATTTTACTCGCCCGTCCACGCGCTTTAAGATGCCGCCTAGCCCAGTGCGCTATCTGAAATAGGAGCGACGTAAATTGAACAAATGTGATAGTAATTCGCTGAATTCTTAAATTAACCATAATATAAAATGATATAATCGGGTCTCTGTTTGCCGTACCCTAGAAACTTAATAGTGCATTTCACTCGTCAATTCATGCGCTTTGCGATGCCGCTTAGCCCAATACGCTATCTGAAATAGGAGCGACGTAAATTGAACAAATGTGATAGAATTTCGCTGAATCCTTATATTAACCAAAATATAAAATGATCTAATCGGGTCTCTGATTGCCCTAACATAGAAGTTTCGTAGTGCATTTCACTCGCCCTTCCACGCTCTTTAAGATGCCGCCTAGCCCAGTACGCTATCAGAAATAGGAGCGACGTAAGTTGAACAAATGTGATAGAATTACGGTGAATTCTTATATTAACCGTAATATAAAATGATCTAATCGGGTCTCTGTTTGCCCTACCCTAGAAGTTTAATAGTGCATTTTACTCATCATTTCATGCGCTTTGAGATGCCGCTTAGCCCAATACGCTATCTGAAATAGGAGCGATATAAATTGAACAAATGTGATAGAATTTCGCTGAATTCTTTTATTAACCATAATGTAAAATGATCTAATCGGGTCTCTGTTTGCCCTACCCTATAAGTTTAATAGTGCATTTTACTCGCCATTTCATGCACTTTGAGATGCCGCTTATCTCAATACGCTATCTGAAATATGAGCGACATAAATTGAACAAATGTGATAGAATTTCCCTGAATTCTTATATTAACCTTAATGTAAAATGATCTAATCGGGTCTCTGTTTGCCCTACCCTAGAAGTTTAATAGTGCATTTTACTCGCCATTTCATGCGCTTTGAGATGCCGCTTAGCCCAATACGCTATCTAAAATAGGAGCGACGTAAATTGAACAATTGTGATAGAATTTCGCTGAATTCTTATATTAACCAAAATATAAAATGATCTAGTCGGGTCTCTGATTGCCCTATCGTAATAGTTTAATGGTGCATTTCACTCGTCATTTCATGCGCTTTAAGATGCCGCCTAGCCTAGTACGCTATCTGAAATTGGAGCGACGTAAATTGAACAAATGTGATAGAATTTTGCTGACATCTTGAATTAACCATAATATAAAATGATCTAATCGGGTCCCTGTTTGCCGTACCCTACAAGTTTAGCAGTGCATTTTACTCGCCATTTCATTCGCTTTGAGATGCCGCTTAGCCCAATACCATATCTGAAATAGGAGCGACATAAATTGAACAAATGTGATAGAATTTGGCTGAATTCTTAAATTAACCATAATATAAAATGATCTAATCGGGTCTCTGTTTGCCCTATTATAGAAGTTTAATAGTGCATTTTACCCGCCATTTCACGCGCTTTAAGATGCCGCCTAGCCCAGTACGCTATCTGAAATAGGAGCGACGTAAATTGAATAAATGTGTTAGAATTTTGCTGAATTCTTAAATTAACCATAATATAAAATGATGTAATCGGGTCTCTGTTTGCCCTACCCAAGAAGTTTAATAGTGCATTTCTCTCGTCACTTCATGCGCTTTGAGATGCCGCTTAGCCCAATACGCTATCTGAAATAGGAGCGATATAAATTGAACAAATGTGATAGAATTTCGCTGAATTCTTTTATTAACCATAATGTAAAATGATCTAATCGGGTCTCTGTTTGCCCTACCCTATAAGTTTAATAGTGCATTTTACTCGCCATTTCATGCACTTTGAGATGCCGCTTATCTCAATACGCTATCTGAAATATGAGCGACATAAATTGAACAAATGTGATAGAATTTCCCTGAATTCTTATATTAACCTTAATGTAAAATGTTCTAATCGGGTCTCTGATTGCCCTATCATAGAAGTTTAATAGTGCATTTTACTCGCCATTCCACGCGCTTTAAGATGCCGCCTAGCCCAGTACGCTATCTGAAATAGGATCGACGTAAGTTGAACAAATGTGATAGAATTACGCTGACTTCTTATATTAACCGTAATATAAAATGATCTAATCGGGTCTCTGTTTGCCTTATCCTTGAAGTGTAATAGTGCATTTTACTCGCCATTTCATGCGCTTTCAGATGCCGCTTAGCCCAACACGCTATCGAAAGTAGGAGCGACGTAAATTGAACAAATGTGATAGAATTTCGCTGAATTCTTAAATTAACCATAATATAAAATGATCTAATCGGGGCTCTGTTTGCCCTACCCTAGAAGTTTAATAGTGGATTTTACTCGCCATTTCTTGCGCTTTGAGATGCCGCTTAGCACAATACGCTATCTGAAATAGGAGCGACGTAAATTGAGCAAATGTGATAGAATTTCGCTGAATACTTATATTAACCAAAATATAAAATGATCTAATCGGGACTCTGATTGCCCTATCATAAAAGTTTAGTAGTGCATTTTACTCGCCCTTCCACGCGCTTTAAGATGCCGCCTAGCCCAGTACGCTATCTGAAATAGGAGCGACGTAAGATGAACAAATGTGATAGAATTACGCTGAATTCTTATATTAACCGTAATATAAAATGATGTAATTGGGTCTCTGTTTGCCTTACCCTAGAAGTTTAATAGTGCATTTTACTCGCCATTTCATGCGCTTTGAGATGCAGCTTTGCCCAATTAGCTATCTGAAATATGAGCGACGTAAATTGAACAAATGTGATAGAATTTCGCTGAATCCTTATAATAACCAAAATATAAAATGATCTAATCGGCTCTCTGATTGCCGTAGCATAGAAGTTTAGTAGTGCATTTTACTCGCCCGTCCACGCGCTTTAAGATGCAGCCAAGCCCAGTACGCTATCTGAAATAGGAGCGACGTAAATTGAACAATTGTGATAGAATTTTGCTGAATTCTTAAATTAAACGTAACATGAAATGATCTAATCGGGTCTCTGTTTGCCCTACCCTAGAAGTTTAATAGTGCATTTTACTCGCCATTTCATGCGCTTTGAGATGCCGCTCAGCCCAATACGCTATGTGAAACATCAGCGACGTAAATTGAACAAATGTGATAGAATTACGCTGCATTCTTATATTAACCGTACTATAAAATGATCTAATCGGGTCTCTGTTTGCCTTACCCTAGAAGTTTAATAGTGCATTTTACTCGCCATTTCATGCGCTTTGAGATGACGCTTAGCCCAATACGCTATCGGAAATAGGAGCGACGTAAGTTGAACAAATGTGATAGAATTACGCTGCATTCTTACATTAACCGTAATATAAAATGATCTAATCGGGTCTCTGTTTGCCTTACCCTAGAAGTTTAATAGTGCATTTTACTCGCCATTTCATGCGCTTTGAGATGCCGCTTTGCACAATTAGCTATCTGAAATAGGAGCGACGTAAATTGAACAAATGTGATAGTATTTCGCTGAATTCTTATATTAACCAAAATATAAAATGTTCTAATCGGGTCTCCGATTGCCCTATCATAGAAGTTTAATAGTGCATTTTACTCGCCATTCCACGCGCTTTAAAATGCCGCCTAGCCCAGTACGCTATCTGAAATAGGCGTGACGTAAGTTGAACAAATGTGATAGAATTACGCTGCATTCTTATATTAACCGTAATATAAAATGATCTAATCGGGTCTCTGTTTGCCCTACCCTAGAAGTTTAATAGTGCATTTTACTCATCATTTCATGCGCTTTGAGATGCCGCTTAGCCCAATACGCTATCTGAAATAGGAGCGATATAAATTGAACAAATGTGATAGAATTTCGCTGAATTCTTTTATTAACCATAATGTAAAATGATCTAATCGGGTCTCTGTTTGCCCTACCCTATAAGTTTAATAGTGCATTTTACTCGCCATTTCATGCACTTTGAGATGCCGCTTATCTCAATACGCTATCTGAAATATGAGCGACATAAATTGAACAAATGTGATAGAATTTCCCTGAATTCTTATATTAACCTTAATGTAAAATGATCTAATCGGGTCTCTGTTTGCCCTACCCTAGAAGTTTAATAGTGCATTTTACTCGCCATTTCATGCGCTTTGAGATGCCGCTTAGCCCAATACGCTATCTAAAATAGGAGCGACGTAAATTGAACAATTGTGATAGAATTTCGCTGAATTCTTATATTAACCAAAATATAAAATGATCTAGTCGGGTCTCTGATTGCCCTATCGTAATAGTTTAATGGTGCATTTCACTCGTCATTTCATGCGCTTTAAGATGCCGCCTAGCCTAGTACGCTATCTGAAATTGGAGCGACGTAAATTGAACAAATGTGATAGAATTTTGCTGACATCTTGAATTAACCATAATATAAAATGATCTAATCGGGTCCCTGTTTGCCGTACCCTACAAGTTTAGCAGTGCATTTTACTCGCCATTTCATTCGCTTTGAGATGCCGCTTAGCCCAATACCATATCTGAAATAGGAGCGACATAAATTGAACAAATGTGATAGAATTTGGCTGAATTCTTAAATTAACCATAATATAAAATGATCTAATCGGGTCTCTGTTTGCCCTATTATAGAAGTTTAATAGTGCATTTTACCCGCCATTTCACGCGCTTTAAGATGCCGCCTAGCCCAGTACGCTATCTGAAATAGGAGCGACGTAAATTGAATAAATGTGTTAGAATTTTGCTGAATTCTTAAATTAACCATAATATAAAATGATGTAATCGGGTCTCTGTTTGCCCTACCCAAGAAGTTTAATAGTGCATTTCTCTCGTCACTTCATGCGCTTTGAGATGCCGTTTAGCCCAATACGCTATCTGAAATAGGAGCGATATAAATTGAACAAATGTGATAGAATTTCGCTGAATTCTTTTATTAACCATAATGTAAAATGATCTAATCGGGTCTCTGTTTGCCCTACCCTATAAGTTTAATAGTGCATTTTACTCGCCATTTCATGCACTTTGAGATGCCGCTTATCTCAATACGCTATCTGAAATATGAGCGACATAAATTGAACAAATGTGATAGAATTTCCCTGAATTCTTATATTAACCTTAATGTAAAATGTTCTAATCGGGTCTCTGATTGCCCTATCATAGAAGTTTAATAGTGCATTTTACTCGCCATTCCACGCGCTTTAAGATGCCGCCTAGCCCAGTACGCTATCTGAAATAGGATCGACGTAAGTTGAACAAATGTGATAGAATTACGCTGACTTCTTATATTAACCGTAATATAAAATGATCTAATCGGGTCTCTGTTTGCCTTATCCTTGAAGTGTAATAGTGCATTTTACTCGCCATTTCATGCGCTTTCAGATGCCGCTTAGCCCAACACGCTATCGA
Source organism: Macropis europaea (assembly GCA_916610135.2). Lineage (NCBI taxonomy): Eukaryota > Metazoa > Arthropoda > Insecta > Hymenoptera > Melittidae > Macropis > Macropis europaea. The sequence continues at coordinate 161,352 of CAKAJE020000238.1, forward strand.
AAGTAGGAGCGACGTAAATTGAACAAATGTGATAGAATTTCGCTGAATTCTTAAATTAACCATAATATAAAATGATCTAATCGGGGCTCTGTTTGCCCTACCCTAGAAGTTTAATAGTGGATTTTACTCGCCATTTCTTGCGCTTTGAGATGCCGCTTAGCACAATACGCTATCTGAAATAGGAGCGACGTAAATTGAGCAAATGTGATAGAATTTCGCTGAATTCTTATATTAACCAAAATATAAAATGATCTAATCGGGACTCTGATTGCCCTATCATAAAAGTTTAGTAGTGCATTTTACTCGCCCTTCCACGCGCTTTAAGATGCCGCCTAGCCCAGTACGCTATCTGAAATAGGAGCGACGTAAGATGAACAAATGTGATAGAATTACGCTGAATTCTTATATTAACCGTAATATAAAATGATGTAATTGGGTCTCTGTTTGCCTTACCCTAGAAGTTTAATAGTGCATTTTACTCGCCATTTCATGCGCTTTGAGATGCCGCTTAACCCAATACGCTATCAGCAATAGGAGCGACATAAATTGAACAAATGTGATAGAATTTCGCTGAATTCTTATATTAACCAAAATATAAAATGATCTAGTCGGGTCTCTGATTGCCCTATCATAGTAGTTTAATAGTGCATTTCACTCGTCATTTCATGCGTTTTAAGATGCCGCCTAGCCCAGTACGCTATCTGAAATTGGAGCGACGTAAATTGAACAATTGTGATAGAATTTTGCTGAATTCTTAAATTAAACGTAACATAAAATGATCTAATCGGGTCTCTGTTTGCCCTACCCTAGAAGTTTAATAGTGCATTTTACTCGCCATTTCATGCGCTTTGAGATGCCGCTCAGCCCAATACGCTATGTGAAATATCAGCGACGTAAATTGAACAAATGTGATAGAATTTCGCTGAATCCTTATATTAACCAAAATATAAAATGATCTAATCGGCTCTCTGATTGTCGTATCATAGAAGTTTAGTAGTGCATTTTACTCGCCCTTACACGCGCTTTAAGATGCAGCCAAGCCCAGTACGCTATCTGAAATAGGAGCGACGTAAACTGAACAATTGTGATAGAATTTTGCTGAATTCTTAAATTAAACGTAACATAAAATGATCTAATCGGGTCTCTGTTTGCCCTACCCTCGAAGTTTAATAGTGCATTTTACTCGCCATTTCATGCGCCTTGAGATGACGCTTAGCCCAATACGCTATCGGAAATAGGAGCGACGTAAGTTGAACAAATGTGATAGAATTACGCTGCATTGTTATATTAACCGTAATATAAAATGATCTAATCGGGTCTCTGTTTGCCTTATCCTAGAAGTTTAATAGTTCATTTTACTCTCCATTTCATGCGCTTTGAGATGCCGCTTAGACCAATACGCTATCTGAAATAGGAGCGTCGTAAATTGAACAAACGTGATAGAATTTCCCTGAATTCTTATATTAACCTTAACGTAAAATGATCTAATCGGTTCTCTGTTCGCCCTACCCTAGAAGTTTAATAGTGCCTTTCACTCGTCATTTCATGCGCTTTGAGATGCCACTTAGCCCAACACGCTATCTGAAATAGGAGCGACGTAAATTGAACAAATGTGATAGAATTTCGCTGAATTCTTATATTAACCTTAATGTAAAATGATCTAATCGGGTATCTGTACGCCCTACCCTAGAAGTTTAATAGTGCATTTCACTCGCCATTTCATGCGCTTTGAGATGACGCTTAGCCCAATACGCTATCGGAAATAGGAGCGACGTAAATTGAACAAATGTGATAGAATTTCGCTGAATTCTTTTATTAACCAAAATATAAAATGATCTAATCTGGTCTCTGATTGCCCTATCATAGAAGTTTATGTAGTGCATTTTACTCGCCATTCGACGCGCTTTAAGATGCCGCCTATCCCAGTACGCTTTCTGATATAGGAACGACGTAAATTGAACAATTGTGATAGAATTTTGCTGAATTCTTAAATTAACCATAACATAAAATGATCTAATCCGGTCTCTGATTGCCCTATCATAGAAGTTTATATAGTGCATTTTACTCGCCATTTCATGCGCTTTGAGATGCCGCTCAGCCCAATACGCTATCTGAAATATCAGCTACGTAAATTGAACAAATGTGATAGACTTACGCTGCATTCTTATATTAACCATAATATAAAATGATCTAATCGGGTCTCTGTTTGCCCTACCCTAGAAGTTTAATAGTGCATTTTACTCGCCATTTCATGCGCTTTGAGATGCCGCTCAGCCCAATACCCTATCGGAAATAGGAGCGACGTAAGTTGAACAAATGTGATAGAATTACGCTGCATTCTTATATTAACCGTAATTTGAATGATATAATCGGGTCTCTGTTTGCCCTACCCTAGAAGTTTAATAGTGCATTTTACTCGCCATTTCATGCGCTTTGAGATGCCGCTCAGCCCAATACGCTATCTGAAATAGGAGCGACGTAAATTGAACAAATGTGATAGAATTACGCTGCATTCTTATATTAACCGTATTATAAATTGATCTAATCGGGTCTCTGTTTGCCTTACCCTAGAAGTTTAATAGTGCATTTTACTCGCCATTTCATGCGTTTTGAGATGACGCTTAGCCCAATACGCTATCGGAAATAGGAGCGACGTAAGTTGAACAAATGTGATAGAATTACGCTGCATTCTTATATTAACCGTAATATAAAATGATCTAATCGGGTCTCTGTTTGCCTTGCCCTGGAAGTTTAATAGTGCATTTTACTCGCCATTTCATGCGCTTTGAGATGACGCTTAGCCCAATACCCTATCGGAAATAGGAGCGACGTAAGTTGAACAAATGTGATAGAATTACGCTGCATTCTTATATTAACCGTAATATAAAATGATCTAATCGGGTCTCTGTTTGCCTTACCCTAGAAGTTTAATAGTGCATTTTACTCGCCATTTCATGCGCTTTCAGATGACGCTTAGCCCAATACGCTATCGGAAATAGGAGCGACGTAAGTTGAACAAATGTGATAGAATTTCGCTGAATTCTTTTATTAACCATAATGTAAAATGATCTAATCGGGTCTCTGTTGCACTAGCCTACAAGTTTAATAGTGCATTTTATTCGCCATTTCATGCGCTTTGAGATGCCGCGTAGCCCAATACGCTATCTGAAATAGGAGCGACGTAAATTGAACAAACGTGATAGAATTTCCCTGAATTCTTATATTAACCTTAACGTAAAATGATCTAATCGGTTCTCTGTTCGCCCTACCCTAGAAGATTAATAGTGCCTTTCACTCGTCATTTCATGCGCTTTGAGATGCCACTTAGCCCAATACGCTATCTGAAATAGGAGCGACGTAAATTGAACAAATGTGATAGAATTTCCCTGAAATCTTATATTGAACAAAATATAAAATGATCTAATCGGGTCTCTGATTGCCCTATCATAGAAGTTTAGTAGTGCATTTTACTAGCCAGTCCACGCGCTTTAAGATGCCGCCTAGCCCAGTACGCTATCTAAAATAGGAGCGACGTAAGTTGAACAAATGTGATAGAATTACGCTGCATTCTTATATTAACCGTCGTATAAAACGATCTAATCGGGCCTCTGTTTGCCTTATCCTAGAAGTTTAGTATTGCATTTTACTCGCCATGTCATGCGCTTTGAGATGCCGCTTAGCCCAATACGCTATCTGAAATAGGAGCGACGTAAATTGAACAAATGTGATAGAATTTCGCTGAATTCTTATATTAACCAAAATATAAAATGATCTAATTGGGTCTCTGATTGTCCTATCATAGAAGATTAATAGTGCATTTTACTCGCCACTCCACGCGCTTTAGAATGTCGCCTAGCCCAGTACGCTATCCGAAATAGGAGCGACGTAAGATGAACAAAAGTGATAGAATTACGCTGAATTCTTATATTAACCGTAATATAAAATGATGTAATTGGGTCTCTGTTTGCCTTACCCTAGAAGTTTAATCGTGCATTTTACTCGCCATTTCATGCGCTTTGAGATGCCGCTTAACCCAATACGCTATCTGCAATAGGAGCGACATAAATTGAACAAATGTGATAGAATTTCGCTGAATTCTTAAATTAACCATAATATGAAATGATCTAATCGGGTCTCTGTTTGCCCTATCATAGAAGTTTAATAGTGCATATCACTCGTCATTTCATGCGCTTTGAGATGCCGCCTAGCCTAGTACGCTATCTGAAATAGGAGCGACGTAAGTTGAACAAATGTGATAGAATTACGCTGAATTCTTATATTAACCGTAATATAAAATGATCTAATCGGGTCTCTGTTTGCCTTATCCTTGAAGTGTAATAGTGCATTTTACTCGCCATTTCATGCGCTTTCAGATGCCGCTTAGCCCAACACGCTATCGAAAGTAGGAGCGACGTAAATTGAACAAATGTGATAGAATTTCGCTGAATTCTTAAATTAACCATAATATAAAATGATCTAATCGGGGCTCTGTTTGCCCTACCCTAGAAGTTTAATAGTGCATTTTACTCGCCATTTCTTGCGCTTTGAGATGCCGCTTAGCGCAATACGCTATCTGATATAGGAGCGACGTAAATTGAACAAATGTGATAGAATTACGCTGCATTCTTATATTAACCGTATTATAAAATGATCTAATCGGGTCTCTGTTTGCCTTACCCTAGAAGTTTAATAGTGCATTTTACTCGCCATTTCATGCGCTTTCAGATGACGCTTAGCCCAATACGCTATCGGAAATAGGAGCGACGTAAGTTGTACAAATGTGATAGAATTACGCTGCATTCTTATATTAACCGTAATATAAAATGATCTAATCGGGTCTCTGTTTGCCCTACCCTAGAAGTTTAATAGTGCATTTTACTCGCCATTTCATGCGCTTTGAGATGCAGCTTTGCCCAATTAGCTATCTGAAATATGAGCGACGTAAATTGAACAAATGTGATAGAATTTCGCTGAATCCTTATATTAACCAAAATATAAAATGATCTAATCGGCTCTCTGATTGCCGTAGCATAGAAGTTTAGTAGTGCATTTTACTCGCCCGTCCACGCGCTTTAAGATGCAGCCAAGCCCAGTACGCTATCTGAAATAGGAGCGACGTAAATTGAACAATTGTGATAGAATTTTGCTGAATTCTTAAATTAAACGTAACATAAAATGATCTAATCGGGTCTCTGTTTGCCCTACCCTAGAAGTTTAATAGTGCATTTTACTCGCCATTTCATGCGCTTTGAGATGCCGCTCAGCCCAATACGCTATGTGAAACATCAGCGACGTAAATTGAACAAATGTGATAGAATTACGCTGCATTCTTATATTAACCGTACTATAAAATGATCTAATCGGGTCTCTGTTTGCCTTACCCTAGAAGTTTAATAGTGCATTTTACTCGCCATTTCATGCGCTTTGAGATGACGCTTAGCCCAATACGCTATCGGAAATAGGAGCGACGTAAGTTGAACAAATGTGATAGAATTACGCTGCATTCTTATATTAACCGTAATATAAAATGATCTAATCGGGTCTCTGTTTGCCTTACCCTAGAAGTTTAATAGTGCATTTTACTCGCCATTTCATGCGCTTTGAGATGCCGCTTTGCACAATTAGCTATCTGAAATAGGAGCGACGTAAATTGAACAAATGTGATAGTATTTCGCTGAATTCTTATATTAACCAAAATATAAAATGTTCTAATCGGGTCTCTGATTGCCCTATCATAGAAGTTTAATAGTGCATTTTACTCGCCATTCCACGCGCTTTAAAATGCCGCCTAGCCCAGTACGCTATCTGAAATAGGAGTGACGTAAGTTGAACAAATGTGATAGAATTACGCTGCATTCTTATATTAACCGTAATATAAAATGATGTAATCGGGTCTCTGTTTGCCTTACCCTAGAAGTTTAATAGTGCATTTTACTCGCCATTTCATGCGCTTTGTGATGCCGCTTAGCCCAATTAGATATCTGAAATAGGAGCGACGTAAATTGAACAAATGTGATAGAATTTCCCTGAATTCTTATATTAACATTAATGTAAAATGATCTAATCGGGTCTCTGTTCGCCCTTCCCTAGAAGTTTAATGGTGCATTTCACTCGTCATTTCATGCACTTTGAGATGTCGCTTAGCCCAATACGCTATCTGAAATAGGAGCGACGTAAATTGAACAAATGTGACAGAATTTCGCTGAATTCTTATATTAACCAAAATATAAAATGATCTAATCGGGACTCTGATTGCCCTATCATAAAAGTTTACTAGTGCATTTTACTCGCCCTTCCACGCGCTTTAAGATGCCGCCTAGCCCAGTACGCTATCTGAAATAGGAGCGACGTAAATTGAACAAATGTGATAGAATTTCGCTGAATCCTTATATGAACCAAAATATAAAATGATCTAATCGGCTCTCTGATTGTCGTATCATAGAAGTTTAGTAGTGCATTTTACTCGCCCTTCCACGCGCTTTAAGATGCCGCCTAGCCCAGTACGCTATCTGAAATAGGAGCGACGTAAATTGAACAAATGTGATAGTATTTCGCTGAATTCTTAAATTAACCATAATGTAAAATGATCTACTCGGGTCTCTTATTGCCCTATCATAGAAGCTTAATAGTGCATTTTACTCGCCATTCCACGCGCTTTAAGATGCCGCCTAGCCCAGTACGCTATCTGAAATAGGAACGACGTAAATTGAACAAATGTGATAGAATTTTGCTGAATGATTAAATTAACCATAATATAAAATGATCTAGTCGGGTCTCTGTTTGCCCTACCCTAGAAGTTTAGTAGTGCATTTTACTCGCCATTTCATGCGCTTTGAGATGCCGCTTAGCCCAAAACGCTATCTGAAATGTGAGCGACGTAAATTGAACAAATGTGATAGAATTTCGCTGAATCCTTATATTAACCAAAATATAAAATGATCTAATCGGGTCTCTTATTGCCCTATCATAGAAGTTTCATAGTGCATTTTACTCGCCATTCCACGCACTTTAAGATGCCGCCTAGCCCAGTACGCTATCTGAAATAGGAACGACGTAAATTGAACAAATGTGATAGAATTTTGCTGAATTCTTAAATTAACCATAATATAAAATGATCTAATCGAGTCTCTGTGTGCCCTACCCTAGAAGTTTAATAGTGCATTTTACTCGCCATTTCTTGCGCTTTGAGATGCCGCTTAGCCAAATACTCTACCTGAAATAGGAGCTACGTAAATTGAACAAATGTGATAGAATTTCGCTGAATTCTTATATTAACCAAAATATAAAATGATCTAATCGGGTCTCTGATTGCCCTATCATAGAAGTTTATGTAGTGCATTTTACTCGCCATTCGACGCGCTTTAAGATGCCGCCTATCCCAGTACGCTTTCTGATATAGGAACGACGTAAATTGAACAATTGTGATAGAATTTTGCTGAATTCTTAAATTAACCATAACATAAAATGATCTAATCCGGTCTCTGATTGCCCTATCATAGAAGTTTATATAGTGCATTTTACTCGCCATTTCATGCGCTTTGAGGTGCCGCTCAGCCCAATACGCTATCTGAAATATCAGCTACGTAAATTGAACAAATGTGATAGAATTACGCTGCATTCTTATATTAACCATAATATAAAATGATCTAATCGGGTCTCTGTTTGCCCTACCCTAGAAGTTTAATAGTGCATTTTACTCGCCATTTCATGCGCTTTGAGATGCCGCTCAGCCCAATACCCTATCGGAAATAGGAGCGACGTAAGTTGAACAAATGTGATAGAATTACGCTGCATTCTTATATTAACCGTAATATAAAATGATATAATCGGGTCTCTGTTTGCCCTACCCTAGAAGTTTAATAGTGCATTTTACTCGCCATTTCATGCGCTTTGAGATGCCCCTTAGCGCAATACGCTATCTGAAATAGGAGCGACGTAAGTTGAACAAATGTGATAGAATTTCGCTGAATCCTTATATTAACCAAAATATAAAATGATCTAATCGGCTCTCTGATTGTCGTATCATAGAAGTTTAGTAGTGCATTTTACTCGCCCTTACACGCGCTTTAAGATGCAGCCAAGCCCAGTACGCTATCTGAAATAGGAGCGACGTAAACTGAACAATTGTGATAGAATTTTGCTGAATTCTTAAATTAAACGTAACATAAAATGATCTAATCGGGTCTCTGTTTGCCCTACCCTAGAAGTTTAATAGTGCATTTTACTCGCCATTTCATGCGCCTTGAGATGACGCTTAGCCCAATACGCTATCGGAAATAGGAGCGACGTAAGTTGAACAAATGTGATAGAATTACGCTGCATTCTTATATTAACCGTAATATAAAATGATCTAATCGGGTCTCTGTTTGCCTTATCCTAGAAGTTTAATAGTTCATTTTCCTCTCCATTTCATGCGCTTTGAGATGCCGCTTAGACCAATACGCTATCTGAAATAGGAGCGTCGTAAATTGAACAAACGTGATAGAATTTCCCTGAATTCTTATATTAACCTTAACGTAAAATGATCTAATCGGTTCTCTGTTCGCCCTACCCTAGAAGTTTAATAGTGCCTTTCACTCGTCATTTCATGCGCTTTGAGATGCCACTTAGCCCAACACGCTATCTGAAATAGGAGCGACGTAAATTGAACAAATGTGATAGAATTTCGCTGAATTCTTATATTAACCGTAATATAAAATGATCTAATCGGGTCTCTGTGTGCCCTACCCTAGAAGTTTAATAGTGCATTTTACTCGCCATTTCTTGCGCTTTGAGATGCCGCTTAGCCCAGTACGCTATCAGAAATGGGAGCAACGTAAGTTGAACAAATGTGATAGAATTACGCTGAATTCTTATATTAACCGTAATATAAAATGATCTAATCGGGTCTCTGTTTGCCCTACCCTAGAAGTTTAATAGTGCATTCTACTCGCCATTTCATGCGCTTTGAGATGCCGCTTAGGCCAATAGGCTATCTGAAACAGGAGCGACGTAAATTGAACAAATGTGATAGAATTTCCCTGAATTCTTATATTAACCTTGTAGCGGCACTTCCCGACCTCGCCAGCAGAGGGTTCAGCGGCGCACAGACTTTCCCGCAAGTCCACGACCATCCTGCGCTTTGTATATATACTCCTACGACCTGACCCTCACTATCCCGCGTCTAAAGCACGGGCCTGCTAGGTAGCCTTACTGACGAGTCCACTAGCAGGCCCCGGACGAAACGCTCTATCCTCTTTCCTCCTTCCTTTCATTTCCGAAATCCCTGCTCAACACAACCGCTTCAATTGGTGACCCCGAGTTTGAACAACAACGCAGCCGAACAACTAGGAGGAACAACAGAAGCAGAGCGGAGCCCACAAGCGTCATCAGGCAGCATCTCGAACGACGAGACTCTCATCGGCGACATTAGATTTCGTAACCCCTCTCCCAGGGTGGCCATCCGACGACAAGACGACCGCACGATCCCTTCCGATCGCAACGACCGACGCCTACAGCACAGCACGGTCACGTTGGGATACAGCGGCACGCAGCTAAAGACGAAGCTGCCTCGTGGCCATGCTAGGACAGCAGAGTATACGGCTGCATCTCGGCTTGAGCACGCGCTCGCCACGAGATATAAAGCAGTTTCACGGTCACACCGAAACGCCTGACAACAACGACAACGCTCCACGAAGAAGACGCACGGGACGGACTCCATAATCTTGAATATCGTTCATCACTGGCAGGGGGGTGATGTAGCGGCACTTCCGACCTCGCCAGCAGAGGGTTCAGCGGCGCACAGACTTTCCCGCAAGTCCACGACCATCCTGCGCTTTGTATATATACTCCTACGACCTGACCCTCACTATCCCGCGTCTAAGGCACGGGCCTGCTAGGTAGCCTTACTGACGAGTCCACTAGCAGGCCCCGGACGAAATGCTCTATCCTCTTTCCTCCTTCCTTTCTTTCTGGAATTCCCTGCGCAGCACCACCGCGTCAACCTTAATGTAAAATGATCTAATCGGGTCTCTGTTCGCCCTACCCTAGAAGTTTAATAGTGCATTTCACTCGTCATTTCATGCGCTTTGAGGTGCCGCTTAGCCCAATACGCAATCTGAAATAGGAGCGACGTAAATTGAACAAATGTGATAGAATTTTGCTGAATTCTTAAATTAAACACAATATAAAATTATCTAATCGGGTCTCTGTTTGCCCTACCCTAGAAGTTTAGTAGTGCATTTCACTCGTCATTTCATGCGCTTTGAGATGCCGCTTAGCCCAATAAGCTATCTGACATACGAGCGACGTAAATTGAACAAATGTGATAGAATTTCGCTGAATTCTTATCTTAACCAAAATATAAAATGATCTAATCGGGTCTCTGATTGCCCTATCATAGAAGTTTAATAGTGCATTTTACTCGCCATTCCACGCGCTTTAACATGCCGCCTAGCCCAGTACGCTATCTGAAATATCAGCGACTTAAATTGAACAAATGTGATAGAATTTCGCTGAATTCTTATATTAACCTTAATGTAAAATGATCTAATCGGGTCTCTGTTCGCCCTACCCTAGAAGTTTAATAGTGCATTTCACTCGTCATTTCATGCGCTTTGAGGTGCCGCCTAGCCCAGTACGCTATCTGAAATAGGAGCGACGTAAGTGGAACAAATGTGATAGAATTACGCTGAATTCTTATATTAACCTTAACGTTAAATGATCTAATCGGGTTTCTGTTTGCCGTACCCTAGAAGTTTAATAGTGCACTATACTCGCCTTTTCATGCGCTTTGAGGTGCCGCTTAGCCCAATACGCTATCTGAAATAGGAGCGACGTAAATTGAACAAATGTGATAGAATTTCGCTGAATTGTTAAATTAACCATAATATAAAATGATCTAATCGGGTCTCTGTTTGCCCTACCCTAGAAGTTTAACAGTGCATTTCACTCGTCATTTCATGCGCTTTGAGATGCCGCTTAGCCCAATAAGCTATCTGTAATAGGAGCGACGTAAATTGAACAAATGTGATAGAATTTCCCTGAATTCTTATATTAAACAAAATATAAAACGATCTAATCGGGTCTCTGATTGCCCTATCATAGTGGTTTAGTACTGCATCTTACTCGCCCTTCCACGCGCTTTAAGATGCCGCCTAGCCCAGTACGCTATCTGAAATAGGAGCGACGTAAGTGGAACAAATGTGATAGAATTTGGCTGAATTCTTAAATTAACCATAATATGAAATGATCTAATCGGGTCTCTGTTTGCCCTACCCTGGAAGTTTAATAGTGCATTTTACTCGTCATTTCATGCGCTTTGAGACTCCGCTTAGCCCAATAAGCTATCTGAAACAGGAGCGACGTAAGTTCAACAAATGTGATAGAGTTTCGCTGAATTCTTATATTGACCAAAATATACAATGATCTAATCGGGTCTCTAATTGCCCCATTATAGAAGTTTAATAGTGCATTTTATTCGCCATTTCTTGCGCTTTGAGCTGCCGCTTAGCCCAATACGCTATCTGAAATACGAGCGACGTAAATTGAACAAATGTGATAGAATTTCGCTGAATTCTTATATTAACCAAAATATAAAATGATCTAATCGGGTCACTGATTGCCCTATCATAGAAGTTTAATAGAGCATTTTACTCGTAATTTCATGCGCTTTGAGATGCCGCTTTGCCCAATACGATATCTGAAATAAGAGCGGCGAAAATTGAACAAATGTGATAGAATTTCGCTGAATTCTTAAATTAACCATAATATAAAATGATCTAATCGGGTCTCTGTTTGCCCTACCCTAGAAGTTTAATAGTGCATTATACTCGTAATTTCATGCGCTTTGAGATGCCGCTTTGCCCAATACGATATCTGAAATAAGAGCGGCGTAAATTGAACAAATGTGATAGAATTTCGCTGAATCCTTATAATAACCAAAATATAAAATGATCTAATCGGCTCTCTGATTGCCGTAGCATAGAAGTTTAGTAGTGCATTTTACTCGCCCGTCCACGCGCTTTAAGATGCAGCCAAGCCCAGTACGCTATCTGAAATAGGAGCGACGTAAATTGAACAATTGTGATAGAATTTTGCTGAATTCTTAAATTAAACGTAACATAAAATGATATAATCGGGTCTCTGTTTGCCCTACCCTAGAAGTTTAATAGTGCATTTTACTCGCCATTTCATGCGCTTTGAGATGCCGCTCAGCCCAATACGCTATGTGAAACATCAGCGACGTAAATTGAACAAATGTGATAGAATTACGCTGCATTCTTATATTAACCGTAATATAAAATGATGTAATCGGGTCTCTGTTTGCCTTACCCTAGAAGTTTTATAGTGCATTTTACTCGCCATTTCATGCGCTTTGTGATGCCGCTTAGCCCAATTAGATATCTGAAATAGGAGCGACGTAAATTGAACAAATGTGATAGAATTTCCCTGAATTCTTATATTAACATTAATGTAAAATGATCTAATCGGGTCTCTGTTCGCCCTTCCCTAGAAGTTTAACGGTGCATTTCACTCGCCATTTCATGCGCTTTGAGATGTCGCTTAGCCCAATACGCTATCTGAAATAGGAGCGACGTAAATTGAACAAATGTGACAGAATTTCGCTGAATTCTTATATTAACCAAAATATAAAATGATCTAATCGGGTCTCTGATTGCCCTAACATAGAAGTTTGGTGGTGCATTTCACTCGCCCTTCCACGCTCTTTAAGATGCCGCCTAGCCCAGTACGCTATCAGAAATAGGAGCGACGTAAGTTGAACAAATGTGATAGAATTACGCTGCATTCTTATATTAACCGTAATATAAAATGATCTAATCGGGTCTCTGTTTGCCTTACCCTAGAAGTTTAATAGTGCATTTTACTCGCCATTTCATGCGCTTTGAGATGCAGCTTTGCCCAATTAGCTATCTGAAATATGAGCGACGTAAATTGAACAAATGTGATAGAATTTCGCTGAATCCTTATAATAACCAAAATATAAAATGATCTAATCGGGTCTCTGATTGCCCTAACATAGAAGTTTGGTAGTGCATTTCACTCGCCCTTCCACGCTCTTTAAGATGCCGCCTAGCCCAGTACGCTATCAGAAATAGGAGCGACGTAAATTGAACAAATGTGATAGAATTACGCTGAATTCTTATATTAACCGTAATATAAAATGATGTAATTGGGTCTCTGTTTGCCTTACCCTAGAAGTTTAATAGTGCATTTTACTCGCCATTTCATGCGCTTTGAGATGCCGCTTAACCCAATACGCTATCTGCGATAGGAGCGACATAAATTGAACAAATGTGATAGAATTTCGCTGAATTCTTAAATTAACCATAATATGAAATGATCTAATCGGGTCTCTGTTTGCCCTATCATAGAAGTTTAATAGTGCATATCACTCGTCATTTCATGCGCTTTGAGATGCCGCCTAGCCCAGTACGCTATCTGAAGTAGGAGCGACGTAAGTTGAACAAATGTGATAGAATTACGCTGAATTCTTATATTAACCGTAATATAAAATGATCTAATCGGGTCTCTGTTTGCCTTATCCTTGAAGTGTAATAGTGCATTTTACTCGCCATTTCATGCGCTTTCAGATGCCGCTTAGCCCAACACGCTATCGAAAGTAGGAGCGACGTAAATTGAACAAATGTGATAGAATTTCGCTGAATTCTTAAATTAACCATAATATAAAATGATCTAATCGGGGCTCTGTTTGCCCTACCCTAGAAGTTTAATAGTGCATTTTACTCGCCATTTCTTGCGCTTTGAGATGCCGCTTAGCGCAATACGCTATCTGAAATAGGAGCGACGTAAATTGAACAAATGTGATAGAATTTCGCTGAATACTTATATTAACCAAAATATAAAATGATCTAATCGGGACTCTGATTGCCCTATCATAAAAGTTTGGTAGTGCATTTTACTCGCCCTTCCACGCGCTTTAAGATGCCGCTAGCCCAGTACGCTATCTGAAATAGGAGCGACGTAAGATGAACAAATGTGATAGAATTACGCTGAATTCTTATATTAACCGTAATATAAAATGATGTAATTGGGTCTCTGTTTGCCTTACCCTAGAAGTTTAATAGTGCATTTTACTCGCCATTTCATGCGCTTTGAGATGCCGCTTAACCCAATACGCTATCTGCAATAGGAGCAACATAAATTGAACAAATGTGATAGAATTTCGCTGAATTCTTAAATTAACCATAATATGAAATGATCTAATCGGGTCTCTGTTTGCCCTATCATAGAAGTTTAATAGTGCATATCACTCGTCATTTCATGCGCTTTGAGATGCCGCCTAGCCCAGTACGCTATCTGAAATAGGAGCGACGTAAGTTGAACAAATGTGATCGAATTACGCTGAATTATTATATTAACCGTAATATAAAATTATCTAATCGGGTCTCTGTTTTCCCTACCCTAGAAGTTTAATGGTGCACTTTGCTCGCCATTTCATGCGCTTTGAGATGGCGCTTAGCCCAATACGCTATCTGAAATAGGAGCGACGTAAATTGAACAAATGTGATAGAATTTCCATGAATTCTTATATTAACCTTAATGTAAAATGATCTAATCGGGTCTTTGTTCGCCCTACCCTAGAAGATTAATTGTGCATTTTACTCGCCATTTCATGCGCTTTGAGATGCCGCTTAGCCCAATACGTTATCTAAAATAGGAGCGACGTAAATTGAACAATTGTGATAGAATTTCGCTGAATTCTTATATTAACCAAAATATAAAATGATCTAGTCGGGTCTCTGATTGCCCTATCATAGTAGTTTAATAGTGCATTTCACTCGTCATTTCATGCGTTTTAAGATGCCGCCTAGCCCAGTACGCTATCTGAAATTGGAGCGAAGTAAATTGAACAAATGTGATAGAATTTTGCTGACATCTTGAATTAACCATAATATAAAATGATCCAATCGGGTCCCTGTTTGCCCTACCCAAGAAGTTTAATAGTGCATTTCTCTCGTCATTTCATGCGCTTTGAGATGCCGCTCAGCCCAATACGCTATCTGATATAGGAGCGACGTAAATTCAACAAATGTGATAGAATTACGCTGCATCCTTATATTAACCGTATTATAAAATGATCTAATCGGGTCTCTGTTTGCCTTACCCTAGAAGTTTAATAGTGCATTTTACTCGCCATTTCATGCGCTTTGAGATGACGCTTAGCCCAATACGCTATCGGAAATAGGAGCGACGTAAGTTGTACAAATGTGATAGAATTACGCTGCATTCTTATATTAACCGTAATATAAAATGATCTAATCGGGTCTCTGTTTGCCTTACCCTAGAAGTTTAGTAGTGCATTTTACTCGCCATTTCATGCGCTTTGAGATGCAGCTTTGCCCAATTAGCTATCTGAAATATGAGCGACGTAAATTGAACAAATGTGATAGAATTTCGCTGAATCCTTATATTAACCAAAATATAAAATGATCTAATCGGCTCTCTGATTGCCGTAGCATAGAAGTTTAGCAGTGCATTTTACTCGCCCGTCCACGCGCTTTAAGATGCAGCCAAGCCCAGTACGCTATCTGAAATAGGAGCGACGTAAATTGAACAATTGTGATAGAATTTTGCTGAATTCTTAAATTAAACGTAACATAAAATGATCTAATCGGGTCTCTGTTTGCCCTACCCTAGAAGTTTAATAGTGCGTTTTACTCGCCATTTCATGCGCTTTGAGATGCCGCTCAGCCCAATACGCTATGTGAAATATCAGCGACGTAAATTGAACAAATGTGATAGAATTACGCTGCATTCTTATATTAACCGTACTATAAAATGATCTAATCGGGTCTCTGTTTCCCTTACCCTAGAAGTTTAATAGTGCATTTTACTCGCCATTTCATGCGCTTTGAGATGACGCTTAGCCCAATACGCTATCGGAAATAGGAGCGACGTAAGTTGAACAAATGTGATAGAATTACGCTGCATTCTTATATTAACCGTAATATAAAATGATCTAATCGGGTCTCTGTTTGCCTTACCCTAGAAGTTTAATAGTGCATTTTACTCGCCATTTCATGCGCTTTGAGATGCCGCTTTGCCCAATTAGCTATCTGAAATAGGAGCGACGTAAATTGAACAAATGTGATAGTATTTCGCTGAATTCTTATATTAACCAAAATATAAAATGTTCTAATCGGGTCTCTGATTGCCCTATCATAGAAGCTTAATAGTGCATTTTACTCGCCATTCCACGCGCTTTAAGATGCCGCCTGGCCCAGTACGCTATCTGAAATAGGAGTGACGTAAGTTGAACACATGTGATAGAATTACGCTGCATTCTTATATTAACCGTAATATAAAATGATGTAATCGGGTCTCTGTTTGCCTTACCCTAGAAGTTTAATAGTGCATTTTACTCGCCATTTCATGCGCTTTGTGATGCCGCTTAGCCCAATTAGATATCTGAAATAGGAGCGACGTAAATTGAACAAATGTGATAGAATTTCCCTGAATTCTTATATTAACATTAATGTAAAATGATCTAATCGGGTCTCTGTTCGCCCTTCCCTAGAAGTTTAATGGTGCATTTCACTCGTCATTTCATGCGCTTTGAGATGTCGCTTAGCCCAATACGCTATCTGAAATAGGAGCGACGTAAATTGAACAAATGTGACAGAATTTCGCTGAATTCTTATATTAACCAAAATATAAAATGATCTAATCGGGTCTCTGATTGCCCTAACATAGAAGTTTGGTAGTGCATTTCACTCGCCCTTCCACGCTCTTTAAGATGCCGCCTAGCCCAGTACGCTATCAGAAATAGGAGCGACGTAAGTTGAACAAATGTGATAGAATTACGGTGAATTCTTATATTATCCGTAACATAAAATGATCTAATCGGGTCTCTGTTTGCCCTACCCTATAAGTTTAATAGTGCATTTTACTCGCCATTTCATGCACTTTGAGATGCCGCTTATCTCAATACGCTATCTGAAATATGAGCGACATAAATTGAACAAATGTGATAGAATTTCCCTGAAATCTTATATTAACCTTAATGTAAAATGATCTAATCGGGTCTCTGTTTGCCCTACCATGGAAGTTTAATAGTGCATTTTACTCGCCATTTCATGCGCTTTGAGATGCCGCTTAGCCCAATACGCTATCTGAAATAGGAGCGACGTAAGTTGAACAAATGTGATAGAATTACGCTGAATTCTTATATTAACCGTAATATAAAATGATCTAATCGGGTCTCTGTTTGCCCTACCCTAGAAGTTTAATAGTGCATTTTACTCGTCATTTCATGCGCTTTGAGATGCCGCTTAGCCCAATACGCTATCTGAAATAGGAGCGATATAAATTGAACAAATGTGATAGAATTTCGCTGAATTCTTTTATTAACCATAATGTAAAATGATCTAATCGGGTCTCTGTTTGCCCTACCCTATAAGTTTAATAGTGCATTTTACTCGCCATTTCATGCACTTTGAGATGCCCCTTATCCCAATACACTATCTGAAATAGGAGCGATGTAAATTGAACAAATGTGATAGAATTTCCCTGAAATCTAATATTAAACAAAATATAAAATGATCTAAACGGGACTCTGATTGCACTATCATAGAAGTTTAGTAGTGCATTTTACTTGTCATTTCATGCGCTTTCAGATGCCGCTTAGCCCAATATGCTATCTGAAATATGAGCGACGTAAATTGAACAAATGTGATAGAATTTCGCTGAACTCTTATATTAACCTTAATGTAAAATGATCTAATCGGATCTTTGTTCGCCGTACCCTAGAAGTTTAATAGAGCATTTCACTCGTCATTTCATGCGCTTTGAGATGCCGCTGAGCCCAATAAGCTATCTGAAATAGGAGCGACGTAAATTGAACAAATGTGATACAATTTCGCTGAATTCTTATATTATCCAAAATATAAAATGATCTAGTCGGGTCTCTGATTGCCCTATCATAGAAGTTTAATAGTGCATTTAGCTCCCCTTTCCACACACTTTAAGATGCCGCCTAGCCCAGTACGCTATCTGCAATTGGAGCGACGTAAATTGAACAAATGTGATAGAATTTCGCAGAATTCTTAAATTAACCATAACATAAAATGATCTAATCGGGTCTCTGTTTGCTCTACCCTAGAAGTTTAATAGTGCATTTTACTCGCCATTTCTTGCGCTTTGAGATGCCGCTTTGCCCAATAAGCTATCTGAAATAGGAGCGACGTAAGTTGAACAATTGTGATAGAATTTCGCTGAATTCTTTTATTAACCATTATGTAAAATGATCTAACCGGGTCTCTGTTGCACTAGCCTACAAATTTAATAGTGTATTTTATTCGCCATTTCATGCGCTTTGAGATGCCGCGTAGCCCAATACGCTATCTGAAATAGGAGCGACGTAAATTGAACAAATGTGATAGAATTTCCTTGAAATCTTATATTAAACAAAATATAAAATGATCTAATCGGGTCTCTGATTGCCCTATCATAGAAGTTTAGTAGTGCATTTTACTCGCCCTTCCACGCGCTTTAAGCTGCCGTCTAGCCCAGTACGCTATCTGAAATAGGAGCCACGTGAATTGAACAAATGTGATAGAATTTGGCTGAATTCTTAAATTAACCATAATATAAAATGATCTAATCGGGTCTCTGTTTGCCCTACCCTAGAAGTTTAATAGTGCATTTTACTCGCCATTTCATGCGCTTTGAGATGGCGCTTAGCCCAATACGCTATCTGAAATAGGAGCGATATAAATTCAACAAATGTGATAGAATTTCGCTGAATTCTTTTATTAACCATAATGTAAAATGATCTAATCGGGTCTCTGTTTGCCCTACCCTATAAGTTTAATAGTGCATTTTACTCGCCATTTCATGCACTTTGAGATGCCGCTTATCTCAATACGCTATCTGAAATATGAGCGACGTAAATTGAACAAATGTGATAGAATTTCCCTGAATTCTTATATTAACCTTAATGTAAAATGATCTAATCGGGTCTCTGTTTGCCCTACCCTAGCAGTTTAATAGTGCATTTTACTCGCCATGTCATGCGCTTTGAGATGCCGCTTAGCCCAGTGCGCTATCTGAAATAGGAGCGACGTATGTTGAACAAATGTGATAGAATTTTGCTGAATTCTTAAATTAACCATAATATAAAATGATGTAATCGGGTCTCTGTTTGCCCTACCCAAGAAGTTTAATAGTGCATTTTACTCGCCATTTCATGCGCTTCGAGATGCCGCTCAGCCCAACACGCTATGTGAAATATCAGCGACGTAAATTGAACAAATGTGATAGAATTACGCTGCATTCTTATATTAACCGTACTATAAAATGATCTAATCGGGTCTCTGTTTGCCTTATCCTTGAAGTGTAATAGTGCATTTTACTCGCCATTTCATGCGCTTTGAGATGCCGCTTAGCCCAATACGCTATCTGAAATAGGGGCGACGTAAATTGAACAAATGTGATAGAATTTTGCTGAATTCTTAAATTAACCATAATATTAGATGATCTAATCGGGTCCCTGTTTGCCCTACCCTAGAAGTTTAATAGTGCATTTTACTCGCCATTTCATGCGCTTTGAGATGCCGCTTAGCCCAATACGCTATCTGAAATAGGAGCGACGTAAGTTGAACAAATGTGATAGAATTACGCTGAATTCTTATATTAACCATAATATAAAATGATCTAATCGGGTCTCTGTTTGCCTTATCCTTGAAGTGTAATAGTGCATTTTACTCGCCATTTCATGCGCTTTGAGATGCCGCTTAGCCCAACGCGCTATCGGAAGTAGGAGCGACGTAAATTGAACAAATGTGATAGAATTTCCCTGAATTCTTATATTAACCTTAATGTAAAATGATCTAATCGGGTCTCTGTTTGCCCTACCCTAGAAGTTTAATAGTGCATTTTACTCGTCATTTCATGAGCATTGAGATGCCCCTTATCCCAATACGCTATCTGAAATAGGAGCGATGTAAATTGAACAAATGTGATAGAATTTCGCTGAATTCTTTTATTAACCATAATGTAAAATGATCTAATCGGATCTCTGTTCGCCCTAGCCTAGAAGATTAATAGTGCATTTTATTCGGCATTTCATGCGCTTTGAGATGCCGCTTAGCCCAATACGCTATCTGAAATAGGAGCGACGTACATTGAACAAATGTGATAGAATTTCCTTGAAATCTTATATTAAACAAAATATAAAATGATCTAATCGGGTCTCTGATTGCCCTATCATACAAGTTTGTAGTGCATTTTACTCGCCCTTCCACACGCTTTAATATGCCGTCTAGCCCAGTACGCTATCTGAAATAGGAGCGACGTAAGTTGAACAAATGTGATAGAATTACGCTGCATTCTTATATTAACCATAATATAAAATGATCCAATCGGGTCTCTGTTTGCCTTACCCTAGAAGTTTAATAGTGCATTGTACTCGCCATTTCATGCGCTTTGAGATGCCGCTTTGCCCAATAAGCTATCTGAAATAGGAGCGACGTAAGTTGAACAATTGTGATAGAATTTCGCTGAATTCTTTTATTAACCATTATGTAAAATGATCTAACCGGGTCTCTGTTGCACTAGCCTACAAATTTAATAGTGCATTTTATTCGCCATTTCATGTGCTTTGAGATGCCGCGTAGCCCAATACGCTATATGAAATAGGAGCGACGTAAATTGAACAAATGTGATAGAATTTCCTTGAAATCTTATATTAAACAAAATATAAAATGATCTAATCGGGTCTCTGATTGCCCTATCATAGAAGTTTAGTAGTGCATTTTACTCGCCAATCCACGCGCTTTAAGATTCCGCCTAGCCCAGTACGCTATCTGAAATAGGAGCCACGTGAATTGAACAAATGTGATAGAATTTGGCTGAATTCTTAAATTAACCATAATATAAAATGATCTAATCGGGTCTCTGATTGCCCTATCATAGAAGTTTAATAGTGCATTTAGCTCCCCTTTCCACACGCTTTAAGATGCCGCCTAGCCCAGTACGCTATCTGCAATTGGAGCGACGTAAATTGAACAAATGTGATAGAATTTCGCAGAATTCTTAAATTAACCATAACATAAAATGATCTAATCGGGTCTCTGTTTGCTCTACCCTAGAAGTTTAATAGTGCATTTTATTCGCCATTTCTTGCGCTTTGAGATGCCGCTTTGCCCAATAAGCTATCTGAAATAGGAGCGACGTAAGTTGAACAATTGTGATAGAATTTCGCTGAATTCTTTTATTAACCATTATGTAAAATGATATAACCGGGTCTCTGTTGCACTAGCCTACAAATTTAATAGTGCATTTTATTCGCCATTTCATGCGCTTTGAGATGCCGCGTAGCCCAATACGCTATCTGAAATAGGAGCGACGTAAATTGAACAAATGTGACAGAATTTCGCTGAATTCTTATATTAACCAAAATATAAAATGATCTAATCGGGCCTCTGATTGCCCTAACGTAGAAGTTTGGTAGTGCATTTCACTCTCCCTTCCACGCGCTTTAAGATGCCGCCTAGCCCAGTACGCTATCAGAAATAGGAGCGACGTAAGTTGAACAAATGTGATAGAATTACGCTGAATTCTTATATTAACGATAATATAAAAGGATCTATTCGGGTCTCTGTTTGCCCTACCCTAGAAGTTTAATAGGGAATTTTACTCGCCATTTCTTGCGCTTTAGGATGCCGCTTAGCCCAATACGCTATCTGAAATAGGAGCGACGTAAGTTGAACAAATGTGATAGAATTACGCTGAATTCTTATATTAACCATAATATAAAATGATCTAATCGGGTCTCTGTTTGCCTTATCCTAGAAGTGTAATAGTGCATTTTACTCGCCATTTCATGCACTTTGAGATGCCGCTTAGCCCAAGACGCTATCGGAAGTAGGAGCGACGTAAATTGAACAAATGTGATAGAATTTCGCTGAATTCTTAAATTAACCCTAATATAAAATGATCTGATCGGGGCTCTGTTTGCCCTACCCTAGAAGTTTAATAGTGCATTTTACTCGCCATTTCTTGCGCTTTGAGATGCCGCTTATCTCAATACGCTGTCTGAAATATGAGCGACGTAAATTGAACAAATGTGATAGAATTTCCCTGAATTCTTATATTAACCATAATGTAAAATGATCTAATCGAGTCTCTGTTCGCCCTAGCCTAGAAGTTTAATAGTGCATTTTATTCGGCATTTCATGCGCTTTGAGATGCCGCTTAGCCCAATACGCTATCTGAAATAGGAGCGACGTAAATTGAACAAATGTGATAGAATTTCCTTGAAATCTTATATTAAACAAAATATAAAATGATCTAATCGGGTCTCTGATTGCCCTATCATTCAAGTTTAGTAGTGCATTTTACTCGCCCTTCCACGCGCTTTAAGATGCCGTTTAGCCCAGTGCGCTATCTGAAATAGGAGCGACGTATGTTGAACAAATGTGATAGAATTTTGCTGAATTCTTAAATTAACCATAATATTAAATGATGTAATCGGGTCTCTGTTTGCCCTACCCAAGAAGTTTAATAGTGCATTTTACTCGCCATTTCATGCGCTTCGAGATGCCGCTCAGCCCAACACGCTATGTGAAATATCAGCGACGTAAATTGAACAAATGTGATAGAATTACGCTGCATTCTCATATTAACCGTACTATAAAATGATCTAATCGGGTCTCTGTTTGCCTTACCCTAGAAGTTTAATAGTGCATTTTACTCGCCATTTCATGCGCTTTGAGATGACGCTTAGCCCAATACGCTATCGGAAATAGGAGCGACGTAAGTTGAACAAATGTGATAGAATTACGCTGAATTCTTATATTAACCGTAATATAAAATGATCTAATCGGGTCTCTGTTTGCCCTACCCTAGAAGTTTAATAGTGCTTTTTACTCGTCATTTCATGCGCTTTGAGATGCCGCTTAGCCCAATACGCTATCTGAAATATGAGCGACGTAAATTGAACAAATGTGATAGAATTTCGCTGAATTCTCATATTAACATTAATGTAAATTGATCTAATCGAGTCTCTGTTCGCCCCACCCTAGAAGTTTAATACTGCATTTCACTAGTCATTTCATGCGCTTTGAGATGCCGCTTAGCCCAATACGCTATCTGAAATAGGAGCGATGTAAATTGAACAAATGTGATAGAATTTCGCTGAATTCTTTTATTAACCATAATGTAAAATGATCTACTCGGGTCTCTGTTCGCCCTAGCCCAGAAGTTTAATAGTGCATTTTACTCGCCATTTCATGCGCTTTGAGATGCCGCTTAGCGCAATACGCTAATTGAAATAGGAGCGACGTAAATTGAACAAATGTGATAGAATTTCCCTGAAATCTTATATTAAACAAAATATAAAATGATCTAATCGGGTCTCTGATTGCCCTAGTCTAGAAGTTTAATAGTGCAGTTTGCTCGTCATTCCACGCGCTTTAAGATGCCGCCTAGCCCAGTACGCTATCTGAAATATGAGCGACGTAAATTGAACAAATGTGATAGACTTTCCCTGAATTCTTATATTAACCTTAATGTAAAATGATCTGATCGGGTCTCTGTTCGCCCTACCCTAGAAGTTTAATCGTGCATTTTACTCGTTATTTCATGCGCTTTGAGATGCCGCTTAGCCCAATACGCTATCTGAAATAGGAGCGATATAAATTGAACAAATGTGATAGAATTTCGCTGAATTCTTTTATTAACCATAATGTAAAATGATCTAATCGGGTCTCTGTTCGCCCTAGCCTAGAAGTTGAATAGTGCATTTTTCTCGCCATTTCATGCGCTTTGAGATGCCGCTTAGCCCAGTACGCTATCTGAAATATGAGCGACGTAAATTGAACAAATGTGATAGACTTTCCCTGAATTCTTATATTAACCTTAATGTAAAATGATCTGATCGGGTCTCTGTTCGCCCTACCCTAGTAGTTTAATCGTGCATTTTACTCGTTATTTCATGCGCTTTGAGATGCCGCTTAGCCCAATACGCTATCTGAAATAGGAGCGATATAAATTGAACAAATGTGATAGAGTTACGCTGCATTCTTATATTAACCGTCATATAAAACGATCTAATCGGGTCTCTGTTTGCCTTATCCTAGAAGTTTAGTATTGCATTGTACTCGCCATGTCATGCGCTTTGAGATGCCGCTTAGCCCAATACGCTATCTGAAATAGGAGCGACGTAAATTGAACAAATGCGATAGAATTTTGCTGAATTCTTATATTAACCAAAATATAAAATGATCTAATTGGGTCTCTGATTGCCCTACTCTAGAAGTTTAATTGTGCATTTTACTCGCCATTTCATGCGCTTTGAGATGCCGCTTAGCCCAATACGCTATCTGAAATAGGGGCGACGTAAATTGAACAAATGTGATAGAATTTTGCTGAATTCTTAAATTAACCATAATATTAGATGATCTAATCGGGTCTCTGTTTGCCCTACCCTAGAAGTTTAATAGTGCATTTTACTCGCCATTTCATGCGCTTTGAGATGCCGCTTAGCCCAATACGCTATCTGAAATAGGAGCGACGTAAGTTGAACAAATGTGATAGAATTACGCTGAATTCTTATATTAACCGTAATATAAAATGATCTAATCGGGTCTCTGTTTGCCTTATCCTTGAAGTGCAATAGTGCATTTTACTCGCCATTTCATGCGCTTTGAGATGCCGCTTATCTCAATACGCTATCTGAAATAGGAGCGATGTAAATTGAACAAATGTGATAGAATTTCGCTGAATTCTTTTATTAACCATAATGTAAAATGATCTGATCGGGTCTCTGTTCGCCCTAGCCTAGAAGTTTAGTAGTGCATTTTATTCGCCATTCCATGCGCTTGGAGATGCCGCGTATCCCAATACGCTATCTGAAATAGGAGCGGCGTAAATTGAACAAATGTGATAGAATTTCCCTGAAATCTTATATTGAACAAAATATAAAATGATCTAATCGGGTCTCTGATTGCCCTATCATAGAAGTTTAGTAGTGCATTTTACTAGCCAGTCCACGCGCTTTAAGATGCCGCCTAGCCCAGTACGCTATCTAAAATAGGAGCGACGTAAGTTGAACGAATGTGATAGAATTACGCTGCATTCTTATATTAACCGTCGTATAAAACGATCTAATCGGGCCTCTGTTTGCCTTATCCTAGAAGTTTAGTATTGCATTTTACTCGCCATGTCATGCGCTTTGAGATGCCGCCTAGCCCAATACACTATATGAAATAGGAGCGACGTAAATTGAACAAATGTGATAGAATTTCGCTGCATTCTTATATTAACCAAAATATAAAATGATCTAATTGGGTCTCTGATTGCCCTATCATAGAAGATTAATAGTGCATTTTACTCGCCACTCCACGCGCTTTAGAATGCCGCCTAGCCCAGTACGCTATCCGAAATAGGAGCGACGTAAATTGAACAAATGTGATAGAATTTTGCTGAATTCTGAAATTAACCATAATATAAAATGATGTAATCGGGTCTCTGTTTGCCCTACCCTATAAGTTTAATAGTGCATTTTACTCGCCATTTCATGCGCTTTGAGATGCCGCTTAGCCCAATACGCTATCTGAAATAGGAGCGACGTAAATTGAACAAATGTGATAGAATTTTGCTGAATTCTTATATGAACCGTAATATAAAATGATCTAATCGGGTCTCTGTTTGCCTTATCCTTGAAGCGTAATAGTGCATTTTACTCGCCATTTCATGCGCTTTGAGATGCCGCTTAGCCCAATACGCTATCTGAAATAGGAGCGACGTAAGTTGAACAAATGTGATAGAATTACGCTGAATTCTTATATTAACCGTAATATAAAATGATCTAATCGGGTCTCTGTTTGCCTTATCCTTGAAGTGTAATAGTGCATTTTACTCGCCATTTCATGCGCTTTGAGATGCCGCTTAGCCCAACACGCTATCGGAAGTAGGAGCGACGTAAATTGAACAAATGTGATAGAATTTCGCTGAATTCTTAAATTAACCATAATATAAAATGATCTAATCGGGTCTCTGTTTGCCCTACCCTATAAGTTTAATTGTGCATTTTACTCGCCATTTCATGCGCTTTGAGATGCCGCTTAGCCCAATACGCTATCTGAAATATGAGCGACGTAAATTGAACAAATGTGATAGAATTTCGCTGAATTCTCATATTAACATTAATGTAAATTGATCTAATCGAGTCTCTGTTCGCCCCACCCTAGAAGTTTAATACTGCATTTCACTAGTCATTTCATGCGCTTTGAGATGCCGCTTAGCCCAATACGCTATCTGAAATAGGAGCGATGTAAATTGAACAAATGTGATAGAATTTCGCTGAATTCTTTTATTAACCATAATGTAAAATGATCTACTCGGGTCTCTGTTCGCCCTAGCCCAGAAGTTTAATAGTGCATTTTACTCGCCATTTCATGCGCTTTGAGATGCCGCTTAGCGCAATACGCTAATTGAAATAGGAGCGACGTAAATTGAACAAATGTGATAGAATTTCCCTGAAATCTTATATTAAACAAAATATAAAATGATCTAATCGGGTCTCTGATTGCCCTAGTCTAGAAGTTTAATAGTGCAGTTTGCTCGTCATTCCACGCGCTTTAAGATGCCGCCTAGCCCAGTACGCTATCTGAAATATGAGCGACGTAAATTGAACAAATGTGATAGACTTTCCCTGAATTCTTATATTAACCTTAATGTAAAATGATCTGATCGGGTCTCTGTTCGCCCTACCCTAGAAGTTTAATCGTGCATTTTACTCGTTATTTCATGCGCTTTGAGATGCCGCTTAGCCCAATACGCTATCTGAAATAGGAGCGATATAAATTGAACAAATGTGATAGAATTTCGCTGAATTCTTTTATTAACCATAATGTAAAATGATCTAATCGGGTCTCTGTTCGCCCTAGCCTAGAAGTTGAATAGTGCATTTTATTCGGCATTTCATGCGCTTTGAGATGCCGCTTAGCCCAGTACGCTATCTGAAATATGAGCGACGTAAATTGAACAAATGTGATAGACTTTCCCTGAATTCTTATATTAACCTTAATGTAAAATGATCTGATCGGGTCTCTGTTCGCCCTACCCTAGTAGTTTAATCGTGCATTTTACTCGTTATTTCATGCGCTTTGAGATGCCGCTTAGCCCAATACGCTATCTGAAATAGGAGCGATATAAATTGAACAAATGTGATAGAGTTACGCTGCATTCTTATATTAACCGTCATATAAAACGATCTAATCGGGTCTCTGTTTGCCTTATCCTAGAAGTTTAGTATTGCATTGTACTCGCCATGTCATGCGCTTTGAGATGCCGCTTAGCCCAATACGCTATCTGAAATAGGAGCGACGTAAATTGAACAAATGCGATAGAATTTTGCTGAATTCTTATATTAACCAAAATATAAAATGATCTAATTGGGTCTCTGATTGCCCTACTCTAGAAGTTTAATTGTGCATTTTACTCGCCATTTCATGCGCTTTGAGATGCCGCTTAGCCCAATACGCTATCTGAAATAGGGGCGACGTAAATTGAACAAATGTGATAGAATTTTGCTGAATTCTTAAATTAACCATAATATTAGATGATCTAATCGGGTCTCTGTTTGCCCTACCCTAGAAGTTTAATAGTGCATTTTACTCGCCATTTCATGCGCTTTGAGATGCCGCTTAGCCCAATACGCTATCTGAAATAGGAGCGACGTAAGTTGAACAAATGTGATAGAATTACGCTGAATTCTTATATTAACCGTAATATAAAATGATCTAATCGGGTCTCTGTTTGCCTTATCCTTGAAGTGCAATAGTGCATTTTACTCGCCATTTCATGCGCTTTGAGATGCCGCTTATCTCAATACGCTATCTGAAATAGGAGCGATGTAAATTGAACAAATGTGATAGAATTTCGCTGAATTCTTTTATTAACCATAATGTAAAATGATCTGATCGGGTCTCTGTTCGCCCTAGCCTAGAAGTTTAATAGTGCATTTTATTCGCCATTCCATGCGCTTGGAGATGCCGCGTATCCCAATACGCTATCTGAAATAGGAGCGGCGTAAATTGAACAAATGTGATAGAATTTCCCTGAAATCTTATATTGAACAAAATATAAAATGATCTAATCGGGTCTCTGATTGCCCTATCATAGAAGTTTAGTAGTGCATTTTACTAGCCAGTCCACGCGCTTTAAGATGCCGCCTAGCCCAGTACGCTATCTAAAATAGGAGCGACGTAAGTTGAACGAATGTGATAGAATTACGCTGCATTCTTATATTAACCGTCGTATAAAACGATCTAATCGGGCCTCTGTTTGCCTTATCCTAGAAGTTTAGTATTGCATTTTACTCGCCATGTCATGCGCTTTGAGATGCCGCCTAGCCCAATACACTATATGAAATAGGAGCGACGTAAATTGAACAAATGTGATAGAATTTCGCTGCATTCTTATATTAACCAAAATATAAAATGATCTAATTGGGTCTCTGATTGCCCTATCATAGAAGATTAATAGTGCATTTTACTCGCCACTCCACGCGCTTTAGAATGCCGCCTAGCCCAGTACGCTATCCGAAATAGGAGCGACGTAAATTGAACAAATGTGATAGAATATTGCTGAATTCTGAAATTAACCATAATATAAAATGATGTAATCGGGTCTCTGTTTGCCCTACCCTATAAGTTTAATAGTGCATTTTACTCGCCATTTCATGCGCTTTGAGATGCCGCTTAGCCCAATACGCTATCTGAAATAGGAGCGACGTAAATTGAACAAATGTGATAGAATTTTGCTGAATTCTTATATGAACCGTAATATAAAATGATCTAATCGGGTCTCTGTTTGCCTTATCCTTGAAGCGTAATAGTGCATTTTACTCGCCATTTCATGCGCTTTGAGATGCCGCTTAGCCCAATACGCTATCTGAAATAGGAGCGACGTAAGTTGAACAAATGTGATAGAATTACGCTGAATTCTTATATTAACCGTAATATAAAATGATCTAATCGGGTCTCTGTTTGCCTTATCCTTGAAGTGTAATAGTGCATTTTACTCGCCATTTCATGCGCTTTGAGATGCCGCTTAGCCCAACACGCTATCGGAAGTAGGAGCGACGTAAATTGAACAAATGTGATAGAATTTCGCTGAATTCTTAAATTAACCATAATATAAAATGATCTAATCGGGTCTCTGTTTGCCCTACCCTATAAGTTTAATTGTGCATTTTACTCGCCATTTCATGCGCTTTGAGATGCCGCTTAGCCCAATACGCTATCTGAAATAGGGGCGACGTAAATTGAACAAATGTGATAGAATTTTGCTGAATTCTTAAATTAACCATAACATAAAATGATCTAATGGGGTCTCTGTTTGCCCTACCCTAGAAGTTTAATAGTGCATTTTACTCGACATTTCATGCGCTTTGAGATGCCGCTTAGCCCAATACGCCACCTGAAATAGGAGCGACGTAAGTTGAACAAATGTGATAGAATTTCGCTGAATTCTTATATTAACCAAAATATAAAATGATCTAATCGGGTCTCTGATTGCCCTATCATAGAAGTTTAATAGTGCATTGTATTCGCCATTTCATGCGCTTTGAGATGCCGCTTAGCCCAATACGCTATCTGAAATAGGAGCGACGTATCTTGAACAAATGTGATAGAATTTCCCTGAAATCTTATATTAAACAAAATATAAAATGATCTAATCGGGTCTCTGATTGCACTATCATAGAAGTTTAGTAGTGCATTTTACTCGCCATTCCTCGCGCTTTAAGATGCCGCCTAGCCCAGTACGCTATCTAAAATAGGAGCGACGTAAGTTGAACAAATGTGATAGAATTACGCTGCATTCTTATATTAACCGTCATATATAACGATCTAATCGGGTCTCTGTTTGCCTTATTCTAGAAGTTTAGTATTGCATTTTACTCGCCATGTCATGCGCTTTGAGATGCCGCTTAGCCCAATACGCTATCTGAAATAGGAGCGACGTAAATTGAACAAATGTGATAGAATTTCGCTGAATTCTTAAATTAACCATAATATTAGATGATCTAATCGGGTCTCTGTTTGCCCTACCCTAGAAGTTTAATAGTGCATTTTACTCGCCATTTCATGCGCTTTGAGATGCCGCTTAGCCCAATACGCTATCTGAAATAGGAGCGACGTAAGTTGAACAAATGTGATAGAATTACGCTGAATTCTTATATTAACCGTAATATAAAATGATCTAATCGGGTCTCTGTTTGCCTTATCCTAGAAGTGTAATAGTGCATTTTACTCGCCATTTCATGCGCTTTGAGATGCCGCTTAGCCCAAGTCGCTATCGGAAGTAGGAGCGACGTAAATTGAACAAATGTGATAGAATTTCCTTGAAATCTTATATTAAACAAAATATAAAATGATCTAATCGGGTCTCTGATTGCCCTATCATACAAGTTTAGTAGTGCATTTTACTCGCCCTTCCACGCGCTTTAAGATGCCGTCTAGCCCAGTACGCTATCTGAAATAGGAGCGACGTAGGTTGAACAAATGTGATAGAATTACGCTGAATTCTTATATTAACCATAATATAAAATGATCTAATCAGGTCTCTGTTTGCCTTACCCTAGAAGTTTAATAGTGCATTGTACTCGCCATTTCATGCGCTTTGAGATGCCACGTAGCCCAATACGCTATCTGAATTAGGAGCGACGTAAATTGAACAAATGTGATAGAATTTCCCTGAAATCTTATATTGAACAAAATATAAAATGATCTAATCGGGTCTCTGATTGCCCTATCATAGAAGTTTAGTAGTGCATTTTACTAGCCAGTCCACGCGCTTTATGATGCCCCCTAGCCCAGTACGCTATCTGAAATAGGAGCGACGTAAATTGAACAAATGTGATAGAATTTTGCTGAATTCTTAAATTAACCATAACATAAAATGATCTAATCGGGTCTCTGTTTGCCCTACCCTAGAAGTTTAATAGTGCATTTTACTCGCCATTCCACGCGCTTTAAGTTGCCGCCTAGCCCAGTACGCTATCTGAAATAGGAGCGACGTAAATTGAACAAATGTGATAGAATTTTGCTGAATTCTTAAATTAACCATAACAGAAAATGATCTAATGGGGTCTCTGTTTGCCCTACCCTAGAAGTTTAATAGTGCATTATACTCGACATTTCATGCGCTTTGAGATGCCGCTTAGCCCAATACGCCACCTGAAATAGGAGCGACGTAAATTGAACAAATGTGATAGAATTTCGCTGAATTCTTATATTAACCAAAATATAAAATGATCTAATCGGGTCTCTGTTTGCCCTACCCTAGAAGTTTAATCGTGCATTGTATTCGCCATTTCATGCGCTTTGAGATGCCGCGTAGCCCAATACGCTATCTGAAATAGGAGCGACGTAAATTGAACAAATGTGATAGAATTTCGCTGAATTCTTAAATTAACCATAATATAAAATGATCTAATCGGGTCCCTGTTTGCCCTACCCTAGAAGTTTAATAGTGCATTTCACTCGTCATTTCATGCGCTTTGAGATGCCACTTAGCCCAATACGCTATCTGAAATAGGAACGACGTAAATTGAACAAATGTGATAGAATTTCGCTGAATTCTTATATTAACCAAAGTATAAAATGATCTAATCTGGTCTCTGATTGCCCTATCATAGAAGGTTAATAGTGCATTATACTCGCCATTCCACGCGCTTTAAGATGCCGCCTAGCCCAGTACGCTGTCTGAAATAGAAGCGACGTAAATTGAACAAGTGTGATCGAATCTCGCTGAATACTTATATTAACCTTAATGTAAAATGATCTAATCGGGTCTCTGTTCGCCGTACCCTTGAAGTTTAATAGTGCATTTCACTCGTCATTTCGTGCGCTTTGAGATGACGCTTAACCCAATACGCTATCTGAAATAGGAGCGTCGTAAGTTGAACCAATGTGACAGAATTACGCTGCATTCATATATTCACCTTAATGTAAAATGATCTCTTCGGGTCTCTGTTCGCCCTACCCTAGAAGTATAATAGTGCATTTCACTCGTCATTTCATGCGCTTTGAGATGCCGCCTAGCCCAATACGCTACCTGAAATAGGAGCGACGTAAATTGAACAAATGTGATAGAATTTCGCTGAATTGTTATATTAAGCAAAGTATAAAATGATCTAGTCTGGTCTCTGATTGCCCTATCATAGAAGGTTAATAGTGCATTTTACTCGCCATTCCACACGCTTTAAGATGCCGCGTAGCCCAGTACGCTGTCTGAAATAGGAGCGACGTAAATTGAACAAATGTGATAGAATCTCCCTGAATACTTATATTAACCTTAATGTAAAATGATCTAATCGGGACTCTGTTCGCCCTACCCTAGAAGTTTAATAGTGCATTTCACTCGTCATTTCATGCGCTTTGAGATGCCGCTTAGCCCAATACGATATCTGAAATAGGAGCGACGTAAGTTGAACAAATGTGATAGAATTACGCTGAATTCTTATATTAACCGTAATATAAAATGATCTAATCGGGTCTCTGTTTGCCTTATCCTAGAAGTGTAATAGTGCATTTTACTCGCCATTTCATGCGCTTTGAGATGCCGCTTAGCCCAAGTCGCTATCGGAAGTAGGAGCGACGTAAATTGAACAAATGTGATAGAATTTCCTTGAAATCTTATATTAAACAAAATATAAAATGATCTAATCGGGTCTCTGATTGCCCTATCATACAAGTTTAGTAGTGCATTTTACTCGCCCTTCCACGCGCTTTAAGATGCCGTCTAGCCCAGTACGCTATCTGAAATAGGAGCGACGTAGGTTGAACAAATGTGATAGAATTACGCTGAATTCTTATATTAACCATAATATAAAATGATCTAATCGGGTCTCTGTTTGCCTTACCCTAGAAGTTTAATAGTGCATTGTACTCGCCATTTCATGCGCTTTGAGATGCCACGTAGCCCAATACGCTATCTGAATTAGGAGCGACGTAAATTGAACAAATGTGAGAGAATTTCGCTGAATTCTTAAATTCACTATAATATAAAATGATCTAATCGGGTCTCTGTTTGCCCTACCCTAGAAGTTTAATGGTGCATTTTACTCGTCATTTCATGCACTTTGAGATGCCGCTTAGCCCAATAAGCTATCTGAAATAGGAGCGACGTAAATTGAACAAATGTGATAGAATTTCCCTGAAATCTTATATTGAACAAAATATAAAATGATCTAATCGGGTCTCTGATTGCCCTATCATAGAAGTTTAGTAGTGCATTTTACTAGCCAGTCCACGCGCTTTATGATGCCCCCTAGACCAGTACGCTATCTGAAATAGGAGTGACGTAAGTTGAACAAATGTGACAGAATTACGCTGAATTCTTATATTAACCGTAATATAAAATGATCTAATCGGGTCTCTGTTTGCCTTACCCTAGAAGTTTGATACTGCATTTTACTCTCCATTTCATGCGCTTTGAGATTCCGCTTAGCCCAATACGCTATCTGAAATAGGAGCGACGTAAATTGAACAAATGTGAGAGAATTTCGCTGAATTCTTAAATTCACTATAATATAAAATGATCTAATCGGGTCTCTGTTTGCCCTACCCTAGAAGTTTAATAGTGCATTTTACTCGCCATTCCACGCGCTTTAAGTTGCCGCCTAGCCCAGTACGCTATCTGAAATAGGAGCGACGTAAATTGAACAAATGTGATAGAATTTTGCTGAATTCTTAAATTAACCATAACAGAAAATGATCTAATGGGGTCTCTGTTTGCCCTACCCTAGAAGTTTAATAGTGCATTATACTCGACATTTCATGCGCTTTGAGATGCCGCTTAGCCCAATACGCCACCTGAAATAGGAGCGACGTAAATTGAACAAATGTGATAGAATTTCGCTGAATTCTTATATTAACCAAAATATAAAATGATCTAATCGGGTCTCTGTTTGCCCTACCCTAGAAGTTTAATCGTGCATTGTATGCGCCATTTCATACGCTTTGAGATGCCGCTTAGCCCAATACGCTATCTGAAATAGGAGCGACGTAAATTGAACAAATGTGATAGAATTTCGCTGAATTCTTAAATTAACCATAATATAAAATGATCTAATCGGGTCCCTGTTTGCCCTACCATAGAAGTTTAATAGTGCATTTCACTCGTCATTTCATACGCTTTGAGATGCCACTTAGCCCAATACGCTATCTGAAATAGGAACGACGTAAATTGAACAAATGTGATAGAATTTCGCTGAATTCTTATATTAACCAAAGTATAAAATGATCTAATCTGGTCTCTGATTGCCCTATCATAGAAGGTTAATAGTGCATTTTACTCGCCATTCCACGCGCTTTAAGATGCCGCCTAGCCCAGTACGCTGTGTGAAATAGAAGCGACGTAAATTGAACAAGTGTGATCGAATCTCGCTGAATACTTATATTAACCTTAATGTAAAATGATCTAATCGGGTCTCTGTTCGCCGTACCCTTGAAGTTTAATAGTGCATTTCACTCGTCATTTCGTGCGCTTTGAGATGACGCTTAACCCAATACGCTATCTGAAATAGGAGCGTCGTAAGTTGAACCAATGTGACAGAATTACGCTGCATTCATGTATTCACCTTAATGTAAAATGATCTCTTCGGGTCTCTGTTCGCCCTACCCTAGAAGTATAATAGTGCATTTCACTCGTCATTTCATGCGCTTTGAGATGCCGCCTAGCCCAATACGCTACCTGAAATAGGAGCGACGTAAATTGAACAAATGTGATAGAATTTCGCTGAATTGTTATATTAACCAAAGTATAAAATGATCTAGTCTGGTCTCTGATTGCCCTATCATAGAAGGTTAATAGTGCATTTTACTCGCCATTCCACACGCTTTAAGATGCCGCGTAGCCCAGTACGCTGTCTGAAATAGGAGCGACGTAAATTGAACAAATGTGATAGAATCTCCCTGAATACTTATATTAACCTTAATGTAAAATGATCTAATCGGGACTCTGTTCGCCCTACCCTAGAAGTTTAATAGTGCATTTCACTCGTCATTTCATGCGCTTTGTGATGCCGCTTAGCCCAATTAGATATCTGAAATAGGAGCGACGTAAATTGAACAAATGTGATAGAATTTCCCTGAATTCTTATATTAACATTAATGTAAAATGATCTAATCGGGTCTCTGTTCGCCCTTCCCTAGAAGTTTAACGGTGCATTTCACTCGCCATTTCATGCGCTTTGAGATGTCGCTTAGCCCAATACGCTATCTGAAATAGGGAGCGACGTAAATTGAACAAATGTGACAGAATTTCGCTGAATTCTTATATTAACCAAAATATAAAATGATCTAATCGGGTCTCTGATTGCCCTAACATAGAAGTTTGGTGGTGCATTTCACTCGCCCTTCCACGCTCTTTAAGATGCCGCCTAGCCCAGTACGCTATCAGAAATAGGAGCGACGTAAGTTGAACAAATGTGATAGAATTACGCTGCATTCTTATATTAACCGTAATATAAAATGATCTAATCGGGTCTCTGTTTGCCTTACCCTAGAGTTTAATAGTGCATTTTACTCGCCATTTCATGCGCTTTGAGATGCAGCTTTGCCCAATTAGCTATCTGAAATATGAGCGACGTAAATTGAACAAATGTGATAGAATTTCGCTGAATCCTTATAATAACCAAAATATAAAATGATCTAATCGGGTCTCTGATTGCCCTAACATAGAAGTTTGGTAGTGCATTTCACTCGCCCTTCCACGCTCTTTAAGATGCCGCCTAGCCCAGGACGCTATCAGAAATAGGAGCGACGTAAATTGAACAAATGTGATAGAATTACGCTGAATTCTTATATTAACCGTAATATAAAATGATGTAATTGGGTCTCTGTTTGCCTTACCCTAGAAGTTTAATAGTGCATTTTACTCGCCATTTCATGCGCTTTGAGATGCCGCTTAACCCAATACGCTATCTGCGATAGGAGCGACATAAATTGAACAAATGTGATAGAATTTCGCTGAATTCTTAAATTAACCATAATATGAAATGATCTAATCGGGTCTCTGTTTGCCCTATCATAGAAGTTTAATAGTGCATATCACTCGTCATTTCATGCGCTTTGAGATGCCGCCTAGCCCAGTACGCTATCTGAAGTAGGAGCGACGTAAGTTGAACAAATGTGATAGAATTACGCTGAATTCTTATATTAACCGTATATAAAATGATCTAATCGGGTCTCTGTTTGCCTTATCCTTGAAGTGTAATAGTGCATTTTACTCGCCATTTCATGCGCTTTCAGATGCCGCTTAGCCCAACACGCTATCGAAAGTAGGAGCGACGTAAATTGAACAAATGTGATAGAATTTCGCTGAATTCTTAAATTAACCATAATATAAAATGATCTAATCGGGGCTCTGTTTGCCCTACCCTAGAAGTTTAATAGTGCATTTTACTCGCCATTTCTTGCGCTTTGAGATGCCGCTTAGCGCAATACGCTATCTGAAATAGGAGCGACGTAAATTGAACAAATGTGATAGAATTTCGCTGAATACTTATATTAACCAAAATATAAAATGATCTAATCGGGACTCTGATTGCCCTATCATAAAAGTTTAGTAGTGCATTTTACTCGCCCTTCCACGCGCTTTAAGATGCCGCTAGCCCAGTACGCTATCTGAAATAGGAGCGACGTAAGATGAACAAATGTGATAGAATTACGCTGAATTCTTATATTAACCGTAATATAAAATGATGTAATTGGGTCTCTGTTTGCCTTACCCTAGAAGTTTAATAGTGCATTTTACTCGCCATTTCATGCGCTTTGAGATGCCGCTTAACCCAATACGCTATCTGCAATAGGAGCAACATAAATTGAACAAATGTGATAGAATTTCGCTGAATTCTTAAATTAACCATAATATGAAATGATCTAATCGGGTCTCTGTTTGCCCTATCATAGAAGTTTAATAGTGCATATCACTCGTCATTTCATGCGCTTTGAGATGCCGCCTAGCCCAGTACGCTATCTGATATAGGAGCGACGTAAGTTGAACAAATGTGATCGAATTACGCTGAATTATTATATTAACCGTAATATAAAATTATCTAATCGGGTCTCTGTTTTCCCTACCCTAGAAGTTTAATGGTGCACTTTGCTCGCCATTTCATGCGCTTTGAGATGGCGCTTAGCCCAATACGCTATCTGAAATAGGAGCGACGTAAAATTGAACAAATGTGATAGAATTTCCATGAATTCTTATATTAACCTTAATGTAAAATGATCTAATCGGGGTCTTTGTTCGCCCTACCCTAGAAGATTAATTGTGCATTTTACTCGCCATTTCATGCGCTTTGAGATGCCGCTTAGCCCAATACGTTATCTAAAATAGGAGCGACGTAAATTGAACAATTGTGATAGATTTCGCTGATTCTTATATTAACCAAAATATAAAATGATCTAGTCCGGGTCTCTGATTGCCCTATCATAGTAGTTTAATAGTGCATTTCACTCGTCATTTCATGCGTTTTAAGATGCCGCCTAGCCCAGTACGCTATCTGAAATTGGAGCGAAGTAAATTGAACAAATGTGATAGAACTTTGCCGACATCTTAAATTAACCATAATAAAATGATCCAATCGGGTCCCTGTTTGCCCCTACCCAAGAAGTTTAATAGTGCATTTCTCTCGTCATTTCATGCGCTTTGAGATGCCGCTCAGCCCAATACGCTATCTGATATAGGAGCGACGTAAATTCAACAAATGTGATAGAATTACGCTGCATCCTTATATTAACCGTATTATAAAATGATCTAATCGGGTCTCTGTTTGCCTTACCCTAGAAGTTTAATAGTGCATTTTACTCGCCATTTCATGCGCTTTGAGATGACGCTTAGCCCAATACGCTATCGGAAATAGGAGCGACGTAAGTTGTACAAATGTGATAGAATTACGCTGCATTCTTATATTAACCGTAATATAAAATGATCTAATCGGGTCTCTGTTTGCCTTACCCTAGAAGTTTAGTAGTGCATTTTACTCGCCATTTCATGCGCTTTGAGATGCAGCTTTGCCCAATTAGCTATCTGAAATATGAGCGACGTAAATTGAACAAATGTGATAGAATTTCGCTGAATCCTTATATTAACCAAAATATAAAATGATCTAATCGGCTCTCTGATTGCCGTAGCATAGAAGTTTAGCAGTGCATTTTACTCGCCCGTCCACGCGCTTTAAGATGCAGCCAAGCCCAGTACGCTATCTGAAATAGGAGCGACGTAAATTGAACAATTGTGATAGAATTTTGCTGAATTCTTAAATTAAACGTAACATAAAATGATCTAATCGGGTCTCTGTTTGCCCTACCCTAGAAGTTTAATAGTGCATTTTACTCGCCATTTCATGCGCTTTGAGATGCCGCTAAGCCCAATACGCTATGTGAAATATCAGCGACGTAAATTGAACAAATGTGATAGAATTACTCTGCATTCTTATATTAACCGTACTATAAAATGATCTAATCGGGTCTCTGTTTCCCTTACCCTAGAAGTTTAATAGTGCATTTTACTCGCCATTTCATGCGCTTTGAGATGACGCTTAGCCCAATACGCTATCGGAAATAGGAGCGACGTAAGTTGAACAAATGTGATAGAATTACGCTGCATTCTTATATTAACCGTAATATAAAATGATCTAATCGGGTCTCTGTTTGCCCTTACCCTAGAAGTTTAATAGTGCATTTTACTCGCCATTTCATGCGCTTTGAGATGCCGCTTTGCCCAATTAGCTATCTGAAATAGGAGCGACGTAAATTGAACAAATGTGATAGTATTTCGCTGAATTCTTATATTAACCAAAATATAAAATGTTCTAATCGGGTCTCTGATTGCCCTATCATAGAAGCTTAATAGTGCATTTTACTCGCCATTCCACGCGCTTTAAGATGCCGCCTGGCCCAGTACGCTATCTGAAATAGGAGTGACGTAAGTTGAACACATGTGATAGAATTACGCTGCATTCTTATATTAACCGTAATATAAAATGATGTAATCGGGTCTCTGTTTGCCTTACCCTAGAAGTTTAATAGTGCATTTTACTCGCCATTTCATGCGCTTTGTGATGCCGCTTAGCCCAATTAGATATCTGAAATAGGAGCGACGTAAATTGAACAAATGTGATAGAATTTCCCTGAATTCTTATATTAACATTAATGTAAAATGATCTAATCGGGTCTCTGTTCGCCCTTCCCTAGAAGTTTAATGGCGCATTTCACTCGTCATTTCATGCGCTTTGAGATGTCGCTTAGCCCAATACGCTATCTGAAATAGGAGCGACGTAAATTGAACAAATGTGACAGAATTTCGCTGAATTCTTATATTAACCAAAATATAAAATGATCTAATCGGGTCTCTGATTGCCCTAACATAGAAGTTTGGTAGTGCATTTCACTCGCCCTTCCACGCTCTTTAAGATGCCGCCTAGCCCAGTACGCTATCAGAAATAGGAGCGACGTAAGTTGAACAAATGTGATAGAATTACGGTGAATTCTTATATTAACCGTAACATAAAATGATCTAATCGGGTCTCTGTTTGCCCTACCCTATAAGTTTAATAGTGCATTTTACTCGCC
Source organism: Macropis europaea (assembly GCA_916610135.2). Taxonomy (NCBI): domain Eukaryota; kingdom Metazoa; phylum Arthropoda; class Insecta; order Hymenoptera; family Melittidae; genus Macropis; species Macropis europaea. The sequence goes on from CAKAJE020000238.1 coordinate 200,969, forward strand.
ATTTCATGCACTTTGAGATGCCGCTTATCTCAATACGCTATCTGAAATATGAGCGACATAAATTGAACAAATGTGATAGAATTTCCCTGAAATCTTATATTAACCTTAATGTAAAATGATCTAATCGGGTCTCTGTTTGCCCTACCATGGAAGTTTAATAGTGCATTTTACTCGCCATTTCATGCGCTTTGAGATGCCGCTTAGCCCAATACGCTATCTGAAATAGGAGCGACGTAAGTTGAACAAATGTGATAGAATTACGCTGAATTCTTATATTAACCGTAATATAAAATGATCTAATCGGGTCTCTGTTTGCCCTACCCTAGAAGTTTAATAGTGCATTTTACTCGTCATTTCATGCGCTTTGAGATGCCGCTTAGCCCAATACGCTATCTGAAATAGGAGCGATATAAATTGAACAAATGTGATAGAATTTCGCTGAATTCTTTTATTAACCATAATGTAAAATGATCTAATCGGGTCTCGGTTTGCCCTACCCTATAAGTTTAATAGTGCATTTTACTCGCCATTTCATGCACTTTGAGATGCCCCTTATCCCAATACACTATCTGAAATAGGAGCGATGTAAATTGAACAAATGTGATAGAATTTCCCTGAAATCTAATATTAAACAAAATATAAAATGATCTAAACGGGACTCTGATTGCACTATCATAGAAGTTTAGTAGTGCATTTTACT
>CAKAJE020000239.1:0-64976 GCA_916610135.2 Macropis europaea
ACTAAACTTCTATGGTAGGGCGAACAGAGACCCGATTAGATCATTTTATATTATGGTTAATTTAAGAATTCAGCAAAATTCGATCACTCTTGTTCAATTTACGTCGCTCGTATTTCAGATAGCGTACTGGGCTAGGCGGCATCTTAAAGCGCGTGGAATGGCGAGTAAAATGCACTATTAAACTTCTAGGCTAGGGCGAACAGAGACCAGATTAGATCATTTTACATTCTGGTTAATAAAATAATTCAGCGAAATTCTATCACCTTTGTTCAACTTTCGTCGCTCCTATTTCAGATAGCGTATTGGGCTAAGCGGCATCTCAAAGCGCATGAAATGGCGAGTAAAATGCACTATTAAACTTCTAGGGTAGGGCAAACAGAGGCCCGATTAGATCATTTTATATTATGGTTAATTTAAGAAATCAGCAAAATTCTGTCACATTTGTTCAATTTACGTCACTCCTATTACAGATAGCGTACTGGGCTAGGCGGCAACTTAAAGCGCGTGGAATGGCGAGTAAAATGCACTATTAAACTTCTATGATAGGGCAATCAGTGACCCGAGTAGATCATTTTATATTTTGTTTAATATAAGATTTCAGGGAAATTCTATCACATTTGTTCAATTTACGTCGCTCCTATTTCAGATAGCGTATTGGGCTAGGCGGCATCTTAAAGCGCGTGGAATGGCGAGTAAAATGCACTGCTAAACTTCTATGATAGGGCAATCAGAGACCCGATTAGATCATTGTATATTTAGTTTAATATAAGATTTCAGGGAAATTCTATCACATTTGTTCAATTTACGTCGCTCCTATTTCAGATAGCGTATTGGGCTAAGCGGCATCTCAAGGCGCATGAAATGGCGAATAAAATGCGCTATTAAACTTCTAGGCGAGGGCGAACAGAGACCCGATTAGATCATTTTATACTTTGGTTAACATAAGGATTCTGCGAAATTTTATCACATTTGTTCAATTTACGTCGCTCCTATTTCAGATAGCTTATTGGGCTAAGCGGCATCTGAAGGCGCATGAAGTGACGAGTAAAATGCACTATTAAACTTCTAGGGTAGGGCAAACAGAGACCCGATTAGATCATTTTATATTATGGTTAATTTAAGATGTCAGCAAAATTCTATCACATTTGTTCAATTTACGTGGCTCCTATTTCAGATAGCGTATTGGGTTAGGCGGCATCTTAAAGCGCGTGGAATGGCGAGTAATATGCACCACTAAACTTCTATGATAGGGCAATCAGAGACCCGATTAGATCATTTTATATTTTGGTTAATATAAGAATTCAGCGAAATTCTATCACATTTGTTCAATTTACGTCGCTCCTATTACAGATAACTTATTGTGCTTAGCGGCATCTCAAAGCGCATGAAGTGGCGAGTGAAATGCACTATTAAACTTCTAGGGTAGGGCAAACAGAGACCCGATTAGGTCATTTTATATTATGGTTAATTTAAGAATTCAGCGAAATTCTATCACATTTGTTCAATTTACGTCGCTCCTATTACAGATAGCTTATTGGGCTCAGCGGCATCTCAAAGCGCATGAAATGACGAGTGAAATGCACTATTAAACTTCTAGGCTAGGGCGAACAGAGACCCGATTAGATCATTTTACATTAAGGTGAATATAAGAATGCAGCGTAATTCTGTCACATTTGTTCAACTTACGTCGCTCCTATTTCAAATAGCGTACTGTGCTAGACGGCATCGCAAAGCGCATGAATTGGCGAGTGAAATGCACTATTAAACTTCTTGGGTAGGGCGAACAAAGACCCGATTAGATCATTTTACATTAAGGTTAATATAAGAATTCAGCGAAATTCTATCACATTTGTTCAATTTACGTCGCTGATATTTCAGATGGCGTATTGGGCTAAGCGGCATCTCAAAGCGCAGCAAATGGCGAGTAAAATGCACTATGAAACTTCTAGGGTAGTGCAAACAGAGACCCGATTAGGTCATTTCATATTATGGTTAATTTAAGAATTCAGAAAAATTCTATCACATTTGTTCAATTTACGTCGCTTCTATTTCAGATAGCGTACCCGGATAGGCGGCATCTTAAAGCGCGAGGAATGGCGAGTAAAATGCACTATTAAACTTCTATGATAGGGCAATCAGAGACCCGATTAGATCATTTTATATTTTGGTTAATATAAGAATTCAGCGAAATTCTATCACATTTGTTTAATTTACGTCGCTCCTATTTCAGATAGCGTACTGGGATAAGCGGCATCTCAAAGCACATGAAATGCTGAGTAAAATGCGCTATTAAACTTCTAGGGTAGGGCAATCAGAGACCCGATTAGATCATTTTATATTTTGGTTAATATAAGAATTCAGCGAAATTCTATCACATTTGTTCAATTTACGTCGATCCTATTGCAGATAGCGTATTGGGCTAAGCGGCATCTCAAAGCGCATGAAATGGCGAGTAAAATGCACTATTAAACTTCTAGGGTAAGGCGAACAGAGACCTGATTAGATCATTTTACATTACGGATAATAAAAGAATTCATCGAAATTCTATCACATTTGTTCAATTTACATCGCTCCTATTTCAGATAGCGTACTGGGCTAAGCGGCATCTCAAAGCGCATGAAATGACGAGTGAAATGCACTATTAACCTTCTAGGGTAGGGCGAACAGACACCCGATTAGAACATTTTACATTAAGGTTAATATAAGAATTCAGCGAAATTCTCTCACATTTGTTCAATTTACGTCGCTGATATTTCAGATAGCGTATTGGGCTAAGCGGCATCTCAAAGCGCATGGATTGACGAGTGAAATGCACTATTAAACTTCTAGGGTAGGGCGAACAGAGACCCGAATGGATCATTTTATATTACGGTTAATATAAGAATTCAGCGTAATTCTATCACATTTGTTCAATTTACGTCGCTCCTATTTCAGATAGCGTATTGGGCTAAGCGGCATCACAAAGCGCATGAAATGGCGAACAAAATGCACTATTCCACTTCTAGGCTAGGGCGAACAGAGACCAGATTAGATCATTTTATACTTTGGTTAACATAAGGATTCTGCGAAATTTTATCACATTTGTTCAATTTACGTCGCTCCTATTTCAGATAGCTTATTGGGCTAAGCGGCATCTGAGGGCGCATGAAGTGACGAGTAAAATGCACTATTAAACTTCTAGGGTAGGGCAAACAGAGACCCGATTAGATCATTTTATATTATGGTTAATTTAAGATGTCAGCAAAATTCTAACACATTTGTTCAATTTACGTCGCTCCTGTTTCAGATAGCGTGCTGGGCCATGCGGCATCTTAAAGCGCGTGGAATGGCGAGTAAAATGCACTATAAAACTTCTATGATAGGGCAATCAGAGACCAGACTAGATTATTTTATACTTTGGTTAATATAAGAATTCAGCGAAATTCTATCACAGTTGTTCAATTTACGTCGCTCCTATTTCAGATAGCTTATTGGGCTAAGCGGCATCTGAGGGCGCATGAAGTGTCGAGTGAAATGCACTGTTAAACTTCTAGGCTAGGGCGAACAGAGACCCGATTAGATCATTTTACATTAAGGTTAATATAAGAATTCACGGAAATTCTATCACATTTGTTCAATTTACGTCGCTCCTATTTCAGATAGCGTATTAGGCTATGCGGCATCTCAAAGCGCATGAAATGGCGAATAAAATTCACTATTAAACTTCTAGGGTAGGGCAAACAGAGACCCGATTAGATCATTTTATATTACGATTAATATAAGAATTCAGCATAATTCTATCACATTTGTTCATCTTACGTCGCTCCAATTTCAGATAGCGTACTGGGCTAGGCGGCATCTTAAAGCGCGTGGAAGGGCGAGTAAAATGCACTACTAAACTTCTATGATAGAGCAATCAGAGACCCGATTAGATCATATTATATTTTGTTTAATATAAGATTTCAGGGAAACTCTATCACATTTGTCCAATTTACGTCGCTCCTATTTCAGATAGCGTATTGGGCTAGGCGGCACCTTAAAGCGCGTGGGATGACGAGTAAAATGCACTACTAAACTTCTATGATAGGGCAATGAGAGACCCGATTAGATCATTTTATATTTTGTTTAATATAAGATTTCACGGAAATTCTATCACATTTGTTCAATTTACGTCGCTCCTATTTCAGATAGCTTATTGGGCTAAGCGGCATGTCAAGGCGCATGAAATGACGAGTGAAATGCACTGCTAAACTTCTATGATAGGGCAATCAGAGACCCGATTAGATCATTTTATATTTTGTTTAATATAAGATTTCAGGGAAATTCTATCACATTTGTTTAATTTACGTCGCTCCTATTTCAGATAGCGTATTGGGCGAAGCGGCATCTCAAAGCGCATGAAATGGCGACTAAAATGCACTATTAAACTTCTATGATAGGGCAATCAGAGACCCGATTAGATCATTTTATATTTTGGTTAATATAAGAATTCAACGAAATTCTATCACATTTGATCAATTTACGTCGCTTCTATTACAGATAGCTTATTGGGCTTAGCGGCATCTCAAAGCGCATGAAATGACGTGTGAAATGCACTATTAAACTTCTAGGGTAGGGCAAACAGAGACCCGATTAGGTCATTTTATATTATCGTTAATTTAAGAATTCAGCGAAATTCTATCACATTTGTTCAATTTACGTCGCTCCTATTACAGATAGCTTATTGGGCTCAGCGGCATCTCAAAGCGCATGAAATGACGAGTGAAATGCAATATTAAACTTCTAGGCTAGGGCGAACAGAGACCCGATTAGATCCTTTTACATTAAGGTGAATATAAGAATGCAGCGTAATTCTGTCACATTTGTTCAACTTACGTCGCTCCTATTTCACATAGCGTATTGGGTTAAGCGTCATCTCAAAGCGCAAGGAATGGCGAGTAAAATGCACTATTAAACTTCTAGGGTAGGGCAAACAGAGACCCGATTAGATCATTTTATGTTATGGTTAATTTAAGAATTGAGCGAAATTCCATCACATTTGTTCAACTTACGTCGCTCCTAATTTAGATAGCGTACTGGGCTATGCGGCATCTTAATGCGCGTGGAATGGCGAGTAAAATGCACTGCTAAACTTCTATGATAGGGCAATCAGAGACCCGATTAGATCATTTTATATTTTGTTTAATATAAGATTTCAGGGAAATTCTATCACATTTGTTTAATTTACGTCGCTCCTATTTCCGATAGCTTATTGGGCTTAGCGGCATCTCAAAGCGCATAAAGTGACGAGTGAAATGCACTATTAAACTTCTAGGGTAGGGCAAACAGAGACCCGATTAGATCATTTTATATTATGGTTAATTTAAGAATTCAGCAAAATTCTATCACATTTGTTCAACTTACGTCGCTCCTATTTCAGATAGCGTACTGGGCTAGGCGGCACCTTAAAGCGCGTGGGATGACGAGTAAAATGCACTACTAAACTTCTATGATAGGGCAATGAGAGACCCGATTAGATCATTTTATATTTTGTTTAATATAAGATTTCACGGAAATTCTATCACATTTGTTCAATTTACGTCGCTCCTATTTCAGATAGCTTATTGGGCTAAGCGGCATGTCAAGGCGCATGAAATGACGAGTGAAATGCACTGCTAAACTTCTATGATAGGGCAATCAGAGACCCGATTAGATCATTATATATTTTGTTTAATATAAGATTTCAGGGAAATTCTATCACATTTGTTTAATTTACGTCGCTCCTATTTCAGATAGCGTATTGGGCGAAGCGGCATCTCAAAGCGCATGAAATGGCGACTAAAATGCACTATTAAACTTCTATGATAGGGCAATCAGAGACCCGATTAGATCATTTTATATTTTGGTTAATATAAGAATTCAACGAAATTCTATCACATTTGTTCAATTTACGTCGCTTCTATTACAGATAGCTTATTGGGCTTAGCGGCATCTCAAAGCGCATGAAATGACGTGTGAAATGCACTATTAAACTTCTAGGGTAGGGCAAACAGAGATCCGATTAGGTCATTTTATATTATCGTTAATTTAAGAATTCAGCGAAATTCTATCACATTTGTTCAATTTACGTCGCTCCTATTACAGATAGCTTATTGGGCTCAGCGGCATCTCAAAGCGCATGAAATGACGAGTGAAATGCAATATTAAACTTCTAGGCTAGGGCGAACAGAGACCCGATTAGATCATTTTATATTACGGTTAATTTAAGAATTCAGCAAAATTCTATCACATTTGTTCATCTTACGTCGCTCCTATTTCAGATAGCGTATTGGGCTAAGCGGCATCACAAAGCGCATGAAATGGCGAACAAAATGCACTATTAAACTTCTAGGCTATGGCGAACAGAGACCAGATCAGATCATTTTATATTTTGGTTAATTTAAGAATTCAGCAAAATTCTATCACATATGTTCAATTTACGTCGCTCCTGTTTCAGATAGCGTGCTGGGCCATGCGGCATCTTAAAGCGCGTGGAATGGCGAGTAAAATGCACTGTTAAACTTCTATGATAGGGCAATCAGAGACCAGACTAGATCATTTTATGCTTTGGTTAATATAAGAATTAAGCGAAATTCTATCACATTTGTTCAATTTACGTCGCTCCTATTTCAGATAGCGTATTGGGCTAGGCGGCATCTCAAAGCGCATGAAATGACGAGTGAAATGCACTATTATACTTCTTGGGTAGGGCGAACAGAGACCCGAAGAGATCATTTTACATTAAGGTGAATATAAGAATGCAGCGTAATTCTGTCACATTTGTTCAACTTACGTCGCTCCTATTTCAGATAGCGTATTGGGTTAAGCGTTATCTCAAAGCGCATGAAATGACGAGTGAAATGCACTATTAAACTTCTAGGGTAGGGCGAACAGAGACCCGATTACATCATTTTACATTAAGGTTAATATAAGTAATCAGCGAGATTCTATCACACTTGTTCAATTTACGTCGCTTCTATTTCAGATAGCGTACTGGGCTAGGCGGCACCTTAAAGCGCGTGGGATGACGAGTAAAATGCACTACTAAACTTCTATGATAGGGCAATGAGAGACCCGATTAGATCATTTTATATTTTGTTTAATATAAGATTTCACGGAAATTCTATCACATTTGTTCAATTTACGTCGCTCCTATTTCAGATAGCTTATTGGGCTAAGCGGCATGTCAAGGCGCATGAAATGACGAGTGAAATGCACTGCTAAACTTCTATGATAGGGCAATCAGAGACCCGATTAGATCATTATATATTTTGTTTAATATAAGATTTCAGGGAAATTCTATCACATTTGTTTAATTTACGTCGCTCCTATTTCAGATAGCGTATTAGGCGAAGCGGCATCTCAAAGCGCATGAAATGGCGACTAAAATGCACTATTAAACTTCTATGATAGGGCAATCAGAGACCCGATTAGATCATTTTATATTTTGGTTAATATAAGAATTCAACGAAATTCTATCACATTTGTTCAATTTACGTCGCTTCTATTACAGATAGCTTATTGGGCTTAGCGGCATCTCAAAGCGCATGAAATGACGTGTGAAATGCACTACTAACTTCTAGGGTAGGGCAAACAGAGATCCGATTAGGTCATTTTATATTATCGTTAATTTAAGAATTCAGCGAAATTCTATCACATTTGTTCATCTTACGTCGCTCCTATTTCAGATAGCGTACTGGGCTAGGCGGCATCTTAAAGCGCGTGGAAGGGCGAGTAAAATGCACTACTAAACTTCTATGATAGAGCAATCAGAGACCCGATTAGATCATTTTATATTTTGTTTAATATAAGATTTCAGGGAAACTCTATCACATTTGTCCAATTTACGTCGCTCCTATTTCAGATAGCGTATTGGGCTAAGCGGCATCACAAAGCGCATGAAATGGCGAACAAAATGCACTATTAAACTTCTAGGCTATGGCGAACAGAGACCAGATCAGATCATTTTATATTTTGGTTAATTTAAGAATTCAGCAAAATTCTATCACATATGTTCAATTTACGTCGCTCATATTTCAGATAGCGAACTGGGCTATGCGGCATCTTAAAGCGCGCGGAATGGCGAGTAAAATGCACTGTTAAACTTCTAGGCTAGGGCAATCAGAGACCCGATTAGATCATTTTATATTTTGGTTAATATAAGAATTCAGCGAAATTCAATCACATTTGTTCAATTTACGTCGCTCCTATTTCAGATAGCGTATTGGGCTAAGCGGCATCTCAAGACGCATGAAATGGCGAATAAAATCCGCTATTAAACTTCTAGGCGAGGGCGAACACAGACCCGATTAGATCATTTTATACTTTGGTTAACATAAGGATTCTGCGAAATTTTATCACATTTGTTCAATTTACGTCGCTCCTATTTCAGATAGCTTATTGGGCTAAGCGGCATCTGAAGGCGCATGAAGTGACGAGTAAAATGCACTATTAAACTTCTAGGGTAGGGCAAACAGAGACCCGATTAGGTCATTTCATATTATGGTTAATTTAAGAATTCAGAAAAATTCTATCACATTTGTTCAATTTACGTCGCTCCTATTTCAGATAGCGTACCCGGATAGGCGGCATCTTAAAGCGCGAGGAATGGCGAGCAAAATGCACTATTAAACTTCTATGATAGGGCAATCAGAGACCCGATTAGATCATTTTATATTTTGGTTAATATAAGAATTCAGCGAAATTCTATCACATTTGTTCAATTTACGTCGATCCTATTGCAGATAGCGTATTGGGCTAAGCGGCATCTCAAAGCGCATGAAATGGCGAGTAAAATGCACTATTAAACTTCTAGGGTAAGGCGAACAGAGACCTGATTAGATCATTTTACATTACGGATAATAAAAGAATTCATCGAAATTCTATCACATTTGTTCAATTTACATCGCTCCTATTTCAGATAGCGTACTGGGCTAAGCGGCATCTCAAAGCGCATGAAATGACGAGTGAAATGCACTATTAACCTTCTAGGGTAGGGCGAACAGACACCCGATTAGAACATTTTACATTAAGGTTAATATAAGAATTCAGCGAAATTCTCTCACATTTGTTCAATTTACGTCGCTGATATTTCAGATAGCGTATTGGGCTAAGCGGCATCTCAAAGCGCATGGATTGACGAGTGAAATGCACTATTAAACTTCTAGGGTAGGGCGAACAGAGACCCGAATGGATCATTTTATATTACGGTTAATATAAGAATTCAGCGTAATTCTATCACATTTGTTCAATTTACGTCGCTCCTATTTCAGATAGCGTATTGGGCTAAGCGGCATCACAAAGCGCATGAAATGGCGAACAAAATGCACTATTCCACTTCTAGGCTTGGGCGAACAGAGACCAGATTAGATCATTTTATACTTTGGTTAACATAAGGATTCTGCGAAATTTTATCACATTTGTTCAATTTACGTCGCTCCTATTTCAGATAGCTTATTGGGCTAAGCGGCATCTGAGGGCGCATGAAGTGACGAGTAAAATGCACTATTAAACTTCTAGGGTAGGGCAAACAGAGACCCGATTAGATCATTTTATATTATGGTTAATTTAAGATGTCAGCAAAATTCTAACACATTTGTTCAATTTACGTCGCTCCTGTTTCAGATAGCGTGCTGGGCCATGCGGCATCTTAAAGCGCGTGGAATGGCGAGTAAAATGCACTATAAAACTTCTATGATAGGGCAATCAGAGACCAGACTAGATTATTTTATACTTTGGTTAATATAAGAATTCAGCGAAATTCTATCACAGTTGTTCAATTTACGTCGCTCCTATTTCAGATAGCGTATTGGGCTAGGCGGCATCTCAAAGCGCATGAAATGACGAGTGAAATGCACTATTATACTTCTTGGGTAGGGCGAACAGAGACCCGAAGAGATCATTTTACATTAAGGTGAATATAAGAATGCAGCGTAATTCTGTCACATTTGTTCAACTTACGTCGCTCCTATTTCAGATAGCGTATTGGGTTAAGCGTCATCTCAAAGCGCATGAAATGACGAGTGAAATGCACTATTAAACTTCTAGGGTAGGGCGAACAGAGACCCGATTACATCATTTTACATTAAGGTTAATATAAGTATTCAGCGAGATTCTATCACACTTGTTCAATTTACGTCGCTTCTATTTCAGACAGCGTACTGGGCTGGGCGGCACCTTAAAGCGCGTGGAATGGCAAGTAAAATGCACTATTAACCTTCTATGATAGGGCAATCAGAGACCAGATTAGATCATTTTATACTTTGGTTAATATAAGAATTCAGCGAAATTCTATCACATTTGTTCAATTTACGTGGCTCCTATTTCAGATAGCGTATTGGGCTAGGCGGCATCTTAAAGCGCGTGGAATGGCGAGTAATATGCACCACTAAACATCTATGATAGGGCAATCAGAGACCCGATTAGATCATTTTATATTTTGGTTAATATAAGAATTCAGCGAAATTCTATCACATTTGTCCAATTTACGTCGCTCCTATTACAGATAACTTATTGTGCTTAGCGGCATCTCAAAGCGCATGAAGTGTCGAGTGAAATGCACTGTTAAACTTCTAGGCTAGGGCGAACAGAGACCCGATTAGATCATTTTACATTAAGGTTAATATAAGAATTCACGGAAATTCTATCACATTTGTTCAATTTACGTCGCTCCTATTTCAGATAGCGTATTAGGCTATGCGGCATCTCAAAGCGCATGAAATGGCGAATAAAATTCACTATTAAACTTCTAGGGTAGGGCAAACAGAGACCCGATTAGATCATTTTATATTACGATTAATATAAGAATTCAGCATAATTCTATCACATTTGTTCATCTTACGTCGCTCCAATTTCAGATAGCGTACTGGGCTAGGCGGCATCTTAAAGCGCGTGGAAGGGCGAGTAAAATGCACTACTAAACTTCTATGATAGAGCAATCAGAGACCCGATTAGATCATATTATATTTTGTTTAATATAAGATTTCAGGGAAACTCTATCACATTTGTCCAATTTACGTCGCTCCTATTTCAGATAGCGTATTGGGCTAAGCGGCATCACAAAGCGCATGAAATGGCGAACAAAATGCACTATTAAACTTCTAGGCTATGGCGAACAGAGACCCCATTAGATCATTTTATATTTTGTTTAATATAAGATTTCAGGGAAATTCTATCACATTTGTTTAATTTACGTCGCTCCTATTTCCGATAGCTTATTGGGCTTAGCGGCATCTCAAAGCGCATAAAGTGACGAGTGAAATGCACTATTAAACTTCTAGGGTAGGGCAAACAGAGACCCGATTAGATCATTTTATATTATGGTTAATTTAAGAATTCAGCAAAATTCTATCACATTTGTTCAACTTACGTCGCTCCTATTTCAGATAGCGTACTGGGCTAGGCGGCACCTTAAAGCGCGTGGGATGACGAGTAAAATGCACTACTAAACTTCTATGATAGGGCAATGAGAGACCCGATTAGATCATTTTATATTTTGTTTAATATAAGATTTCACGGAAATTCTATCACATTTGTTCAATTTACGTCGCTCCTATTTCAGATAGCTTATTGGGCTAAGCGGCATGTCAAGGCGCATGAAATGACGAGTGAAATGCACTGCTAAACTTCTATGATAGGGCAATCAGAGACCCGATTAGATCATTATATATTTTGTTTAATATAAGATTTCGGGGAAATTCTATCACATTTGTTTAATTTACGTCGCTCCTATTTCAGATAGCGTATTAGGCGAAGCGGCATCTCAAAGCGCATGAAATGGCGACTAAAATGCACTATTAAACTTCTATGATAGGGCAATCAGAGACCCGATTAGATCATTTTATATTTTGGTTAATATAAGAATTCAACGAAATTCTATCACATTTGTTCAATTTACGTCGCTTCTATTACAGATAGCTTATTGGGCTTAGCGGCATCTCAAAGCGCATGAAATGACGTGTGAAATGCACTATTAAACTTCTAGGGTAGGGCAAACAGAGATCCGATTAGGTCATTTTATATTATCGTTAATTTAAGAATTCAGCGAAATTCTATCACATTTGTTCAATTTACGTCGCTCCTATTACAGATAGCTTATTGGGCTCAGCGGCATCTCAAAGCGCATGAAATGACGAGTGAAATGCAATATTAAACTTCTAGGCTAGGGCGAACAGAGACCCGATTAGATCATTTTATATTACGGTTAATTTAAGAATTCAGCAAAATTCTATCACATTTGTTCATCTTACGTCGCTCCTATTTCAGATAGCGTACTGGGCTAGGCGGCATCTTAAAGCGCGCGGAATGGCGAGTAAAATGCACTGTTAAACTTCTAGGCTAGGGCAATCAGAGACCCGATTAGATCATTTTATATTTTGGTTAATATAAGAATTCAGCGAAATTCAATCACATTTGTTCAATTTACGTCGCTCGTATTTCAGATAGCTTATTGTGCTTAGCGGCATCTCAAAGCACATGAAATGACGAGTGAAATGCACTATTAAACTTCTAGGGTAGGGCAAACAGAGACCCGATTAGATCATTTTATGTTATGGTTAATTTAAGAATTCAGCGAAATTCTATCACATTTGTTCAACTTACGTCGCTCCTAATTTAGATAGCGTACTGGGCTAGGCGGCATCTTAAAGCGCGTGGAATGGCGAGTAAAATGCACTGCTAAACTTCTATGATAGGGCAATCAGAGACCCGATTAGATCTTTTTATATTTTGGTTAATATAAGAATTCATGGAAATTCTATCACATTTGTTCAATTTACGTCGCTCCTATTTCAGATAGCGTATTGGGCTAAGCGGCATCTCAAGACGCATGAAATGGCGAATAAAATGCGCTATTAAACTTCTAGGCGAGGGCGAACACAGACCCGATTAGATCATTTTATACTTTGGTTAACATAAGGATTCTGCGAAATTTTATCACATTTGTTCAATTTACGTCGCTCCTATTTCAGATAGCTTATTGGGCTAAGCGGCATCTGAAGGCGCATGAAGTGACGAGTAAAATGCACTATTAAACTTCTAGGGTAGGGCAAACAGAGACCCGATTAGATCATTTTATATTATGGTTAATTTAAGATGTCAGCAAAATTCTATCACATTTGTTCAATTTACGTCGCTCCTGTTTCAGATAGCGTGCTGGGCCATGCGGCATCTTAAAGCGCGTGGAATGGCGAGTAAAATGCACTATTAAACTTCTATGATAGGGCAATCAGAGACCAGACTAGATCATTTTATGCTTTGGTTAATATAAGAATTAAGCGAAATTCTATCACATTTGTTCAATTTACGTCGCTCCTATTTCAGATAGCGTATTGGGCTAGGCGGCATCTCAAAGCGCATGAAATGACGAGTGAAATGCACTATTATACTTCTTGGGTAGGGCGAACAGAGACCCGACGAGATCATTTTACATTAAGGTGAATATAAGAATGCAGCGTAATTCTGTCACATTTGTTCAACTTACGTCGCTCCTATTTCAGATAGCGTATTGGGTTAAGCGTCATCTCAAAGCGCATGAAATGACGAGTGAAATGCACTATTAAACTTCTAGGGTAGGGCGAACAGAGACCCGATTAGATCATTTTATATTTTGGTTAATATAAGAATTCAGCGAAATTCTATCACATTTGTTCAATTTACGTCGATCCTATTGCACATAGCGTATTGGGCTAAGCGGCATCTCAAAGCGCATGAAATGACGAGTAAAATGCACTATTAAACTTCTAGGGTAAGGCGAACAGAGACCTGATTAGATCATTTTATATTACGGATAATAAAAGAATTCATCGAAATTCTATCACATTTGTTCAATTTACATCGCTCCTATTTCAGATAGCGTACTGGGCTAAGCGGCATCTCAAAGCGCATGAAATGACGAGTGAAATGCACTATTAACCTTCTAGGGTAGGGCGAACAGAGACCCGATTAGAACATTTTACATTAAGGTTAATATAAGAATTCAGCGAAATTCTCTCACATTTGTTCAATTTACGTCGCTGATATTTCAGATAGCGTATTGGGCTAAGCGGCATCTCAAAGCGCATGGATTGACGAGCGAAATGCACTATTAAACTTCTAGGGTAGGGCGAACAGAGACCCGATTAGATCATTTTATATTATGGTTAATTTAAGATGTCAGCAAAATTCTATCACATTTGTTCAATTTACGTCGCTCCTGTTTCAGATAGCGTGCTGGGCCATGCGGCATCTTAAAGCGCGTGGAATGGCGAGTAAAATGCACTATAAAACTTCTATGATAGGGCAATCAGAGACCAGACTAGATCATTTTATACTTTGGTTAATATAAGAATTCAGCGAAATTCTATCACATTTGTTCAATTTACGTCGCTCCTATTTCCGATAGCTTATTGGGCTTAGCGGCATATCAAAGCGCATAAAGTGACGAGTGAAATGCACTATTAAACTTCTAGGGTAGGGCAAACAGAGACCCGATTAGATCATTTTATATTATGGTTAATTTAAGAATTCAGCAAAATTCTATCACATTTGTTCAACTTACGTCGCTCCTATTTCAGATAGCGTACTGGGCTAGGCGGCACCTTAAAGCGCGTGGGATGACGAGTAAAATGCACTACTAAACTTCTATGATCGTTCAATGAGAGACCCGATTAGATCATTTTATATTTTGTTTAATATAAGATTTCACGGAAATTCTATCACATTTGTTCAATTTACGTCGCTCCTATTTCAGATAGCTTATTGGGCTAAGCGGCATGTCAAGGCGCATGAAATGACGAGTGAAATGCACTGTTAAACTTCTATGATAGGGCAATCAGAGACCCGAATAGATCATTTTATATTTTGTTTAATATAAGATTTCAGGGAAATTCTATCACATTTGTTCAATTTACGTCGCTTCTATTACAGATAGCTTATTGGGCTTAGCGGCATCTCAAAGCGCATGAAATGACGTGTGAAATGCACTATTAAACTTCTAGGGTAGGGCAAACAGAGACCCGATTAGGTCATTTTATATTATCGTTAATTTAAGAATTCAGCGTAATTCTATCACATTTGTTCAATTTACGTCGCTCCTATTACAGATAGCTTATTGGGCTCAGCGGCATCTCAAAGCGCATGAAATGACGAGTGAAATGCACTATTAAACTTCTAGGCTAGGCCGAACAGAGACCCGATTAGATCCTTTTACATTAAGGTGAATATAAGAATGCAGCGTAATTCTGTCACATTTGTTCAACTTACGTCGCTCCTATTTCACATAGCGTATTGGGTTAAGCGTCATCTCAAAGCGCAAGGAATGGCGAGTAAAATGCACTATTAAACTTCTAGGGTGGGGCAAACAGAGACCCGATTAGATCATTTTATGTTATGGTTAATTTAAGAATTGAGCGAAATTCTATCACATTTGTTCAACTTACGTCGCTCCTAATTTAGATAGCGTACTGGGCTAGGCGGCATCTTAATGCGCGTGGAATGGCGAGTAAAATGCACTGCTAAACTTCTATGATAGGGCAATCAGAGACCCGATTAGATCATTTTATATTTTGTTTAATATAAGATTTCAGGGAAATTCTATCACATTTGTTTAATTTACGTCGCTCCTATTTCAGATAGCGTATTGGGCGAAGCGGCATCTCAAAGCGCATGAAATGGCGACTAAAATGCACTATTAAACTTCTAGGGTGGGGCAAGCAGAGACCCGATTAGATCATTTTATATTATGGTTAATTTAAGAATTCAGCAAAATTCTATCACATTCGTTCAACTTAGGTCGCTCCTATTTCAGATAGCGCACTGGGATAGGCGGCATCTTAAAGCGCGTGGAATGCCGAGTAAAATCCACTATTAAACTTCTAGGCTATGGCGAACAGAGACCAGATCAGATCATTTTATATTTTGGTTAACATAAGAATTCTGCGAAATTCTATCACATTTGTTCAATTTACGTCGCTCCTATTTCCGATATCTTATTGGGCTTAGCGGCATCTCAAAGCGCATAAAGTGACGAGTGAAATGCACTATTAAACTTCTAGGGTAGGGCAAACAGAGACCCGATTAGATCATTTTATATTATGATTAATTTAAGAATTCTGCAAAATTCTATCACATTCGTTCAATTTAGGTCGCTCCTATTTCAGATAGCGTAGTGGGCTGGGCGGCATCTTAAAGCGCGTGGAATGCCGAGTAAAATCCACTATTAAACTTCTAGGCTAGGGCGAACAGAGACCAGATTAGATCATTTCACATTCTGGTTAATAAAATAATTCAGCGAAATTCTATCACCTTTGTTCAACTTTCGTCGCTCCTATTTCAGATAGCGTATTGGGCTAAGCGGCATCTCAAAGCGCATGAAATGGCGAGTAAAATGCACTATTAAACTTCTAGGGTAGGGCAATCAGTGACCCGATTAGATCATTTTATATTATAGTTAATTTAAGAATTCAGCGAAATTCTATCACATTTGTTCAACTTACGTCGCTCCTAATTTAGATAGCGTACTGGGCTAGGCGGCATCTTAAAGCGCGTGGAATGGCGAGTAAAATGCACTGCTAAACTTCTATGATAGGGCAATCAGAGACCCGATTAGATCATTTTATATTGTGGTTAATTTAAGAATTCAGCAAAATTCTATCACATTTGTTCAATTTACGTCACTCCTATTTCAGATAGCGTATTGGGCTAAGCGGCATCTCAAAGCGCATGAAATGGCCAGTAAAATGCACTATTAAACTTCTAGGATAAGGCAAACAGAGACCCGATTAGATCATTTTATATTACGGTTAATATAAGAATGCGGCGTAATTCTTTCACATTTCTTCAATTTACGTCGCTGCTATTCCAGATAGCTTATTGTGCTTAGCGGCATCTCAAAGCGCATGAAATGGCGAGTGAAATGCACTATTAAACTTCTAGGGTAGGGCAAACAGAGACCCGATTAGATCATTTTATATTAAGGTTACTTTAAGAATTCAGCGAAATTCTATCACATTTGTTCAATTTACGTCGCTCCTATTTCAAATAGCGTACTGTGCTAGACGGCATCTTAAGGCGCGTGGAATGGCGAGTAAAATGCACTACTAATCTTCTATGATAGGGCAATCAGAGACCCGATTAGATCATTTTATATTTTGATTAATATAAGATTTCAGGGAAATTCTATCACATTTGTTCAATTTAGGTCGCTCCTATTTCAGATAGCGTATTGGGCTAAGCGGGATCTCAAAGCGCATGAAATGGCGACTACAATGCACTATTAAACTTCTAGGGTAGGGCAAACAGAGACCCGATTAGATCATTTTATATTATGGTTAATTTAAGAATTCAACAATATTCTATCACATTTGTTCAACTTACGTCGCTCCTATTTCAGATAGCGTACTGGGCTAGGCGGCATCTTAAAGCGCGTGGAATGGCGAGTAAAATGCACTACTAAACTTCTATGATAGGGCAATCAGAGACCCGATTAGATCATTTTATATTTTGTTTAATATAAGATTTCAGGGAAATAGTATCACATTTGTTTAATTTGCGTCGCTCCTATTTCAGATAGCGTATTCGGCTAAGCGGCATCTCAAAGCGCATGAAGTGGCGAATAAAATGCACTATTAAACTTCTAGGCTAGGGCGAACAGAGACCCGATCAGATCATTTTACATTATGGTTAATAAAAGAATTCAGCGAAATTCTATCACATTTGTTCAACTTACGTCGCTCCTATTTCAGATAGCGTATTGGGCTAAGCGGCATCACAAAGCGCATGAAATGTCGAGTGAAATGCACCATTAGACTTCTATGGTAGGGCGAACAGAGACCCGATTAGATCATTTTACATTAAGGTTAATATAAGGATTCACGGAAATTCTATCACATTTGTTCAATTTACGTCGCTCCTATTTCAGATAGCGAATTGGGCAATGCGGCATCTCAAAGCACATGAATTGATGAGTGAAATGCACTATTAAACTTCTTGGGTAGGGCGAACAAAGACCCGATTAGATCATTTTACGTTAAGGTTAATATAAGAATTCAGCGAAATTCTATCACATTTGTTCAATTTACATCGCTCCTATTTCGGATAGCGACTTGTGCTAAGCGGCATCTCAAAGCGCAGGAAATGGCGAGTAAAATGCACTATTAAACTTCTAGGGTAGGGCAAACAGAGACCCGATTAGGTCATTTCATATTATGGTTAATTTAAGAATTCAGAAAAATTCTATCACATTTGTTCAATTTACGTCGCTCCTATTTCAGATAGCGTACCCGGATAGGCGGCATCTTAAAGCGCGAGAAATGGCGAGTAAAATGCACTATTAAACTTCTATGATAGGGCAATCAGAGACCCGATTAGATCATTTTATATTTTGGTTAGTATAAGAATTCAGCGAAATTCTATCACATTTGTTCAATTAACGTCGCTCCAATTTCAGATAGCTTATTGGGCTAAGCGGCATCGCAAAGCGCATGAATTGACGAGTGAAATGCACTATTAAACTTCTTGGGTAGGGCGAACAAAGACCCGATTAGATCATTTTACATTAAGGTTAATATAAGAATTCAGCGAAATTCTATCACATTTGTTCAATTAACGTCGCTCCAATTTCAGATAGCTTATTGTGCTAAGCGGCATCGCAAAGCGCATGAACTGACGAGTGAAATGCACTATTAAACTTCTTGGGTAGGGCGAACAAAGACCCGATTAGATCATTTTACATTAAGGTTAATATAAGAATTCAGCGAAATTCTATCACATTTGTTCAATTTACATCGCTCCTATTTCGGATAGCGACTTGTGCTAAGCGGCATCTCAAAGCGCAGGAAATGGCGAGTAAAATGCACCATTAAACTTCTAGGGTAGGGCAAACAGAGACCCCATTAGATCATTTTATATTATGGTTAATTTAAGAATTCAGCGAAATTCTCTCACATTTGTTCAATTTACGTCGCTGATATTTCAGATGGCGTATTGGGCTAAGCGGCATCTCAAAGCGCAAGAAATGGCGAGTAAAATGTACTATTAAACTTCTAGGGTAGGGCAATCAGAGACCCGATTAGATCATTTTATATTTTGGTTAATATAAGAATTCAGCGAAATTCTATCACATTTGTTCAATTTACGTCGATCCTATTGCAGATAGCGTATTGGGCTAAGCGGCATCTCAAAGCGCATGAAATGGCGAGTAAAATGCACTATTAAACTTCTAGGGTAAGGCGAACAGAGACCTGATTAGATCATTTTACATTACGGATAATAAAAGAATTCATCGAAATTCTATCACATTTGTTCAATTTACATCGCTCCTATTTCAGATAGCGTACTGGGCTAAGCGGCATCTCAAAGCGCATGAAATGACGAGTGAAATGCACTATTAACCTTCTAGGGTCGGGCGAACAGAGACCCGATTAGAACATTTTACATTAAGGTTAATATAAGAATTCAGCGAAATTCTCTCACATTTGTTCAATATACGTCGCTCCTGTTTCAGATAGCGTGCTGGGCCATGCGGCATCTTAAAGCGCGTGGAATGGCGAGTAAAATGCACTATTAAACTTCTATGATAGGGCAATCAGAGACCAGACTAGATCATTTTATGCTTTGGTTAATATAAGAATTCAGCGAAATTCTATCACATTTGTTCAATTTACGTCGCTCCTATTTCAGATAGCGTATTGGGCTAGGCGGCATCTCAAAGCGCATGAAATGACGAGTGAAATGCACTATTATACTTCTTGGGTAGGGCGAACAGATACCCGAAGAGATCATTTTACATTAAGGTGAATATAAGAATGCAGCGTAATTCTGTCACATTTGTTCAACTTACGTCGCTCCTATTTCAGATAGCGTATTGGGTTAAGCGTCATCTCAAAGCGCATGAAATGACGAGTGAAATGCACTATTAAACTTCTAGGGTAGGGCGAACAGAGACCCGATTACATCATTTTACATTAAGGTTAATATAAGTAATCAGCGAGATTCTATCACACTTGTTCAATTTACGTCGCTTCTATTTCAGACAGCGTACTAGGCTAGGCGGCATCTTAAATCGCGTGGAATGGCGAGTAAAATGCACTATTAACCTTCTATGATAGGGCAATCAGAGACCAGATTAGATCATTTTATACTTTGGTTAATATAAGAATTCAGCGAAATTCTATCACATTTGTTCAATTTACGTGGCTCCTATTTCAGATAGCGTATTGGGTTAGGCGGCATCTTAAAGCGCGTGGAATGGCGTGTAATATGCACCACTAAACTTCTATGATAGGGCAATCAGAGACCCGATTAGATCATTTTATATTTTGGTTAATATAAGAATTCAGCGAAATTCTATCACATTTGTTCAATTTACGTCGCTCCTATTACAGATAACTTATTGTGCTTAGCGGCATCTCAAAGCGCATGATGTGGCGAGTGAAATGCATTATTAAACTTCTAGGGTAGTGCAAACAGAGACCCGATTAGATCATTTTACATTATGGTTAACGTAAGAATTCAGCGTAATTCTATCACATTTGTTCATCTTACGTCGCTCCTATTTCAGATAGCGTACTGGGCTAGGCGGCACCTTAAAGCGCGTGGGATGACGAGTAAAATGCACTACTAAACTTCTATGATAGGGCAATCAGAGACCCGATTAGATCATTTTATATTTTGTTTAATATAAGATTTCACGGAAATTCTATCACATTCGTTCAATTTACGTCGCTCCTATTTCAGATAGCTTATTGGGCTAAGCGGCATGTCAAAGCGCATGAAATGACGAGTGAAATGCACTGTTAAACTTCTATGATAGGACAATCAGAGACCCGATTAGATCATTTTATATTTTGTTTAATATAAGATTTCAGGGAAATTCTATCACATTTGTTCAATTTGCGTCGCTCCTATTTCAGACAGCTTATTGGGCTAAGCGGCATCTGAAGGCGCATGAAATGGCGAGTAAAATGCACTATTAAACTTCTATGATAGGGCAATCAGAGACCCGATTAGATCATTTTATATTTTGGTTAATATAAGAATTCAACGAAATTCTATCACATTTGTTCAATTTACGTCGCTTCTATTACAGATAGCTTATTGGGCTTTGCGGCATCTCAAAGCGCATGAAATGACGTGTGAAATGCACTATTAAACTTCTAGGGTAGGGCAAACAGAGACCCGATTATGTCATTTTATATTATGGTTAATTTAAGAATTCAGCGAAATTCTATCACATTTGTTCAATTTACGTCGCTCCTATTACAGATAGCTTATTGGGCTCAGCGGCAACTCAAAGCGCATGAAATGACGAGTGAAATGCACTATTAAACTTCTAGGCTATGGCGAACAGAGACCCGATTAGATCATTTTACATTAAGGTGAATATAAGAATGCAGCGTAATTCTGTCACATTTGTTCAACTTACGTCGCTTCTATTTCACATAGCGTATTGGGTTAAGCGTCATCTCAAAGCGCAAGAAATGGCGAGTAAAATGCACTATTAAACTTCTAGGGTAGGGCAAACAGAGACCCGATTAGATCATTTTATGTTATGGTTAATTTAAGAATCGAGCGAAATTCTATCACATTTGTTCAACTTACGTCGCTCCTAATTTAGATAGCGTGCTGGCCTAGGCGGCACCTTAAAGCGCGTGGGATGACGAGTAAAATGCACTACTAAACTTCTATGATAGGGCAATCAGAGACCCGATTAGATCATTTTATATTTTGTTTAATATAAGATTTCACGGAAATTCTATCACATTCGTTCAGTTTAGGTCGCTCCTATTTCAGATAGCGTACTGGGATAGGCGGCATCTTAAAGCGCGTGGAATGCCGAGTAAAATCCACTATTAAACTTCTAGGCTAGGGCGAACAGAGACCAGATTAGATCATTTTACATTCTGGTTAATAAAATAATTCAGCGAAATTATATCACATTTGTTCAACTTTCGTCGCTCATATTTCAGATAGCGTATTGGGCTAAGCGGCATCTCAAAGCGCATGATATGGCGAGTAAAATGCACTATTAAACTTCTAGGGTAGGGCAATCAGAGACCCGATTAGATCATTGTATATTTTGATTAATATAAGATTTCAGGGAAATTCTATCACATTGTTCAATTTACGTCGCTCCTATTTCAGATAGCGTATTGGGCTAAGCGGCATCTCAAAGCGCATGAGATGGCCAGTAAAATGCACTATTAAACTTCTAGGATAAGGCAAACAGAGACCCGATTAGATCATTTTATATTACGGTTAATATAAGAATGCGGCGTAATTCTTTCACATTTCTTCAATTTACGTCGCTGCTATTCCAGATAGCTTATTGTGCTTAGCGGCATCTCAAAGCGCATGAAATGGCGAGTGAAATGCACTATTAAACTTCTAGGGTTGGGCAAACAGAGACCCGATTAGATCATTTTATATTAAGGTTACTTTAAGAATTCAGCGAAATTCTATCACATTTGTTCAATTTACGTCGCTCCTATTTCAAATAGCGTACAGTGCTAGACGGCATCTTAAGGCGCGTGGAATGGCGAGTAAAATGCACTACTAATCTTCTATGATAGGGCAATCAGAGACCCGATTAGATCATTTTATATTTTGTTTAATATAAGATTTCAGGGAAATAGTATCATATTTGTTTAATTTGCGTCGCTCCTATTTCAGATAGCGTATTCGGCTAAGCGGCATCTCAAAGCGCATGAAGTGGCGAATAAAATGCACTATTAAACTTCTAGGCTAGGGCGAACAGAGACCCGATCAGATCATTTTACATTATGGTTAATAAAAGAATTCAGCGAAATTCTATCACATTTGTTCAACTTACGTCGCTCCTATTTCAGATAGCGTATTGGGCTAAGCGGCATCAGAAAGCGCATGAAATGGCGAGTAAAATGCACTATTAAACTTCTATGGTAGGGCGAACAGAGACCCGATTAGATCATTTTACATTAAGGTTAATATAAGGAATCACGGAAATTCTATCACATTTGTTCACTTTACGTCGCTCCCATTTCAGATAGCATATTGGGCTAAGCGGCATCGCAAAGCGCATGGATTGAAGAGTGAAATGCACTATTAAACTTCTTGGGTAGGGCGAACAAAGACCCGATTAGATCATTTTACATTAAGGTTAATATAAGAATTCAGCGAAATTCTATCACATTTGTTCAATTTACATCGCTCCTATTTCGGATAGCGACTTGTGCTAAGCGGCATCTCAAAGCGCAGGAAATGGCGAGTAATATGCACCACTAAACTTCTATGATAGGGCAATGAGAGACCCGATTAGATCATTTTATATTTTGTTTAATATAAGATTTCACGGAAATTCTATCACATTTGTTCAATTTACGTCGCTCCTATTTCAGATAGCTTATTGGGCTAAGCGGCATGTCAAGGCGCATGAAATGACGAGTGAAATGCACTGTTAAACTTCTATGATAGGGCAATCAGAGACCCGATTAGATCATTTTATACTTTGGTTAATATAAGAATTCAGCGAAATTCTATCACATTTGTTCATTTTACGTGGCTCCTATTTCAGATAGCGTATTGGGTTAGGCGGCATCTTAAAGCGCGTGGAATGGCGAGTAATATGCACTACTAAACTTCTATGATAGGGCAATCAGAGACCCGATTAGATCATTTTATATTTTGGTTAATATAAGAATTCAGCGAAATTCTATCACATTTGTTCAATTTACGTCGCTCCTATTACAGATAACTTATTGTGCTTAGCGGCATCTCAAAGCGCATGATGTGGCGAGTGAAATTCACTATTAAACTTCTAGGGTAGTGCAAACAGAGACCCGATTAGATTATTTTACATTATGGTTAATGTAAGAATTCAGCGTAATTCTATCACATTTGTTCATCTTACGCCGCTCCTATTTCAGATAGCGTACTGGGCTAGGCGGCATCTTAAAGCGCGTGGAAGGGCGAGTAAAATGCACTGCTAAACTTCTATGATAGGGCAATCAGAGACCCGATTAGATCATTTTATATTTTGTTTAATATAAGATTTCAGGGAAATTCTATCACATTTGTCCAATTTACGTCGCTCCTATTTCAGATAGCGTATTGGGCTAAGCGGCATCACAGAGCGCATGAAATGGCGAACAAAATGCACTATTAAACTTCTAGGCTATGGCGAACAGAGACCAGATCAGATCATTTTATATTTTGGTTAACATAAGAATTCTGCGAAATTCTATCACATTTGTTCAATTTACGTCGCGCCTATTTCCGATAGCTTATTGGGCTTAGCGGCATCTCAAAGCGCATAAAGTGACGAGTGAAATGCACTATTAAACTTCTAGGGTAGGGCAAACAGAGACCCAATTAGATCATTTTATATTATGGTTAATTTAAGAATTCAGCAAAATTCTATCACATTTGTTCAACTTACGTCGCTCCTATTTCAGATAGCGTACTGGGCTAGGCGGCACCTTAAAGCGCGTGGGATGACGAGTAAAATGCACTACTAAACTTCTATGATAGGGCAATCAGAGACCCGATTAGATCATTTTATATTTTGTTTAATATAAGATTTCACGGAAATTCTATCACATTTGTTCAACTTACGTCGCTCCTATTTCAGATAGCGTACTGGGCTAGGCGGCACCTTAAAGCGCGTGGGATGACGAGTAAAATGCACTACTAAACTTCTATGATAGGGCAATCAGAGACCCGATTAGATCATTTTATATTTTGTTTAATATAAGATTTCACGGAAATTCTATCACATTTGTTCAATTTACGTCGCTCCTATTTCAGATAGCTTATTGGGCTAAGCGGCATGTCAAAGCGCATGAAATGACGAGTGAAATGCACTGTTAAACTTCTATGATAGGACAATCAGAGACCCGATTAGATCATTTTATATTTTGTTTAATATAAGATTTCAGGGAAATTCTATCACATTTGTTCAATTTACGTCGCTCCTATTTCAGACAGCTTATTGGGCTAAGCGGCATCTGAAGGCGCATGAAATAGCGAGTAAAATGCACTATTAAACTTCTATGATAGGGCAATCAGAGACCCGATTAGATCATTTTATATTTTGGTTAATATAAGAATTCAACGAAATTCTATCACATTTGTTCAATTTACGTCGCTTCTATTACAGATAGCTTATTGGGCTTTGCGGCATCTCAAAGCGCATGAAATGACGTGTGAAATACACTATTAAACTTCTAGGGTAGGGCAAACAGAGACCCGATTATGTCATTTTATATTATGGTTAATTTAAGAATTCAGCGAAATTCTATCACATTTGTTCAATTTACGTCGCTCCTATTACAGATAGCTTATTGGGCTCAGCGGCAACTCAAAGCGCATGAAATGACGAGTGAAATGCACTATTAAACTTCTAGGCTATGGCGAACAGAGACCCGATTAGATCATTTTACATTAAGGTGAATATAAGAATGCAGCGTAATTCTGTCACATTTGTTCAACTTACGTCGCTCCTAATTTAGATAGCGTACTGGGCTAGGCGGCATCTTAAAGCGCGTGGAATGGCGAGTAAAATGCACTGCTAAACTTCTATGATAGGGCAATCAGAGACCCGATTAGATCATTGTATATATTGTTTAATATAAGATTTCGGGGAAATTCTATCACATTAGTTCAATTTACGTCGCTCCTATTTCAGATAGCGTATTGGGCTAAGCGGCATCTCAAGGCGCATGAAATGGCGAATAAAATGCGCTACTAAACTTCTAGGCTAGGGCGAACAGAGACCCGATTAGATCATTTTACATTATGGTTCTTAAAAGAATTCAGCGAAATTCTATCACGTTTGTTCAACGTACGTCGCTCCTATTTCAGATAGCGTATTAGGATAAGCGGCTTCGAAAAGCGCATGAAATGGCGAGTAAAATGCACAATTAAACTACTAGGGTAGGGCAAACAGAAACCCGATTAGATCATTTTATATTGTGGTTAATTTAAGAATTCAGCAAAATTCTATCACATTTGTTCAATTTACGTCGCTCCTATTTCAGATAGCGTATTGGGCTAAGCGGCATCTCAAAGCGCATGAAATGGCCAGTAAAATGCACTATTAAACTTCTAGGATAAGGCAAACAGAGACCCGATTAGATCATTTTATATTACGGTTAATATAAGAATGCGGTGTAATTCTTTCAAATTTGTTCAATTTACGTCGCTGCTATTCCAGATAGCTTATTGTGCTTAGCGGCATCTCAAAGCGCATGAAATGACGAGTGAAATGCACTATTAAACTTCTAGGGTAGGGCAAACAGAGACCCGATTAGATCATTTTATATTAAGGTTACTTTAAGAATTCAGCGAAATCCTATCACATTTGTTCAATTTACGTCGCTCCTATTTCAGACAGCGTACTGGGCCAGGCGACATCTTAAGGCGCGTGGAATGGCGAGTAAAATGCACGATTAAACTTCTATGGTAGGGAAACCAGAGACCCGATTAGATCATTTTATATTAAGGTTACCTTAAGAATTCAGACAAATTCTATCACATTTGTTCAATTTACGTCGCTCCTATTTCAGATAGCTTATTGGGCGAAGCGGCGTCTCAAAGCGCATGAAATGACGAGTGAAATGCACTGTTAAACTTCTATGATAGGACAATCAGAGACCCGATTAGATCATTTTATATTTTGTTTAATATAAGATTTCAGCGAAATTCTATCACATTTGTTCAATTTACGTCGCTCCTATTACAGATAGCTTATTGGGCTCAGCGGCAACTCAAAGCGCATGAAATGACGAGTGAAATGCACTATTAAACTTCTAGGCTATGGCGAACAGAGACCCGATTAGATCATTTTACATTAAGGTGAATATAAGAATGCAGCGTAATTCTGTCACATTTGTTCAACTTACGTCGCTCCTATTTCACATAGCTTATTGTGCTTAGCGGCATCTCAAAGCGCATGAAATGGCGAGTAAGATGCACTATTAAACTTCTAGGGTAGGGCAAACAGAGACCCGATTAGATCATTTTATATTAAGGTTACTTTAAGAATTCAGCGAAATCCTATCACATTTGTTCAATTTACGTCGCTCCTATTTCAGACAGCGTACTGGGCCAGGCGGCATCTTAAGGCGCGTGGAATGGCGAGTAAAATGCACGATTAAACTTCTATGGTAGGGAAACCAGAGACCCGATTAGATCATTTTATATTAAGGTTACCTTAAGAATTCAACGAAATTCTATCACATTTGTTCAATTTACGTCACTCCTATTTCAGATAGCGTATTGGGCTAAGCGGCATCTCAAAGCGCATGAGATGGCCAGTAAAATGCACTATTAAACTTCTAGGATAAGGCAAACAGAGACCCGATTAGATCATTTTATATTACGGTTAATATAAGAATGCGGCGTAATTCGTTCACATTTCTTCAATTTACGTCGCTGCTATTCCAGATAGCTTATTGTGCTTAGCGGCATCTCAAAGCGCATGAAATGGCGAGTGAAATGCACTATTAAACTTCTAGGGTTGGGCAAACAGAGACCCGATTAGATCATTTTATATTAAGGTTACTTTAAGAATTCAGCGAAATTCTATCACATTTGTTCAATTTACGTCGCTCCTATTTCAAATAGCGTACTGTGCTAGACGGCATCTTAAGGCGCGTGGAATGGCGAGTAAAATGCACTACTAATCTTCTATGATAGGGCAATCAGAGACCCGATTAGATCATTTTATATTTTGTTTAATATAAGATTTCAGGGAAATAGTATCATATTTGTTTAATTTGCGTCGCTCCTATTTCAGATAGCGTATTCGGCTAAGCGGCATCTCAAAGCGCATGAAGTGGCGAATAAAATGCACTATTAAACTTCTAGGCTAGGGCGAACAGAGACCCGATCAGATCATTTTACATTATGGTTAATAAAAGAATTCAGCGAAATTCTATCACATTTGTTCAACTTACGTCGCTCCTATTTCAGATAGCGTATTGGGCTAAGCGGCATCAGAAAGCGCATGAAATGGCGAGTAAAATGCACTATTAAACTTCTATGGTAGGGCGAACAGAGACCCGATTAGATCATTTTACATTAAGGTTAATATAAGGAATCACGGAAATTCTATCACATTTGTTCACTTTACGTCGCTCCCATTTCAGATAGCATATTGGGCTAAGCGGCATCGCAAAGCGCATGAATTGAAGAGTGAAATGCACTATTAAACTTCTTGGGTAGGGCGAACAAAGACCCGATTAGATCATTTTACATTAAGGTTAATATAAGAATTCAGCGAAATTCTATCACATTTGTTCAATTTACGTCGCTCCTATTTCAGATAGCTTATTGGGCTAAGCGGCATGTCAAGGCGCATGAAATGGCGAGTGAAATGCACTGTTAAACTTCTATGATAGGGCAATCAGAGACCCGATTAGATCATTTTATACTTTGGTTAATATAAGAATTCAGCGAAATTCTATCACATTTGTTCAATTTACGTGGCTCCTATTTCAGATAGCGTATTGGGTTAGGCGGCATCTTAAAGCGCGTGGAATGGCGAGTAATATGCACTACTAAACTTCTATGATAGGGCAATCAGAGACCCGATTAGATCATTTTATATTTTGGTTAATATAAGAATTCAGCGAAATTCTATCACATTTGTTCAATTTACGTCGCTCCTATTACAGATAACTTATTGTGCTTAGCGGCATCTCAAAGCGCATGATGTGGCGAGTGAAATGCACTATTAAACTTCTAGGGTAGTGCAAACAGAGACCCGATTAGATCATTTTACATTATGGTTAATGTAAGAATTCAGCGTAATTCTATCACATTTGTTCATCTTACGTCGCTCCTATTTCAGATAGCGTACTGGGCTAGGCGGCATCTTAAAGCGCGTGGAAGGGCGAGTAAAACGCACTGCTAAACTTCTATGATAGGGCAATCAGAGACCCGATTAGATCATTTTATATTTTGTTTAATATAAGATTTCAGGGAAATTCTATCACATTTGTCCAATTTACGTCGCTCCTATTTCAGATAGCGTATTGGGCTAAGCGGCATCACAGAGCGCATGAAATGGCGAACAAAATGCACTATTAAACTTCTAGGCTATGGCGAACAGAGACCAGATCAGATCATTTTATATTTTGGTTAACATAAGAATTCTGCGAAATTCTATCACATTTGTTCAATTTACGTCGCGCCTATTTCCGATAGCTTATTGGGCTTAGCGGCATCTCAAAGCGCATAAAGTGACGAGTGAAATGCACTATTAAACTTCTAGGGTAGGGCAAACAGAGACCCGATTAGATCATTTTATATTATGGTTAATTTAAGAATTCAGCAAAATTCTATCACATTTGTTCAACTTACGTCGCTCCTATTTCAGATAGCGTACTGGGCTAGGCGGCACCTTAAAGCGCGTGGGATGACGAGTAAAATGCACTACTAAACTTCTATGATAGGGCAATCAGAGACCCGATTAGATCATTTTATATTTTGTTTAATATAAGATTTCACGGAAATTCTATCACATTTGTTCAATTTACGTCGCTCCTATTTCAGATAGCTTATTGGGCTAAGCGGCATGTCAAAGCGCATGAAATGACGAGTGAAATGCACTGTTAAACTTCTATGATAGGACAATCAGAGACCCGATTAGATCATTTTATATTTTGTTTAATATAAGATTTCAGGGAAATTCTATCACATTTGTTCAATTTACGTCGCTCCTATTTCAGACAGCTTATTGGGCTAAGCGGCATCTGAAGGCGCATGAAATAGCGAGTAAAATGCACTATTAAACTTCTATGATAGGGCAATCAGAGACCCGATTAGATCATTTTATATTTTGGTTAATATAAGAATTCAACGAAATTCTATCACATTTGTTCAATTTACGTCGCTTCTATTACAGATAGCTTATTGGGCTTTGCGGCATCTCAAAGCGCATGAAATGACGTGTGAAATACACTATTAAACTTCTAGGGTAGGTCAAACAGAGACCCGATTATGTCATTTTATATTATGGTTAATTTAAGAATTCAGCGAAATTCTATCACATTTGTTCAATTTACGTCGCTCCTATTACAGATAGCTTATTGGGCTCAGCGGCAACTCAAAGCGCATGAAATGACGAGTGAAATGCACTATTAAACTTCTAGGCTATGGCGAACAGAGACCCGATTAGATCATTTTACATTAAGGTGAATATAAGAATGCAGCGTAATTCTGTCACATTTGTTCAACTTACGTCGCTCCTATTTCACATAGCGTATTGGGTTAAGCGTCATCTCAAAGCGCAAGAAATGGCGAGTAAAATGCACTATTAAACTTCTAGGGTAGGGCAAACAGAGACCCGATTAGATGATTTTATATTATGGTTAATTTAAGAATTCAGCAAAATTCTATCACATTCGTTCAATTTAGGTCGCTCCTATTTCAGATAGCGTACTGGGATAGGCGGCATTTTAAAGCGCGTGGAATGCCGAGTAAAATCCACTATTAAACTTCTAGGCTAGGGCGAACAGAGACCAGATTAGATCATTTTACATTCTGGTTAATAAAATAATTCAGCGAAATTCTATCACATATGTTCAACTTTCGTCGCTCATATTTCAGATAGCGTATTGGGCTAAGCGGCATCTCAAAGCGCATGAAATGGCGAGTAAAATGCACTATTAAACTTCTAGGGTAGGGCAATCAGTGACCCGATTAGATCATTTTATATTATAGTTAATTTAAGAATTCAGCGAAATTCTATCACATTTGTTCAACTTACGTCGCTCCTAATTTAGATAGCGTACTGGGCTAGGCGGCATCTTAAAGCGCGTGGAATGGCGAGTAAAATGCACTGCTAAACTTCTATGATAGGGCAATCAGAGACCCGATTAGATCATTGTATATATTGTTTAATATAAGATTTCGGGGAAATTCTATCACATTAGTTCAATTTACGTCGCTCCTATTTCAGATAGCGTATTGGGCTAAGCGGCATCTCAAGGCGCATGAAATGGCGAATAAAATGCGCTATTAAACTTCTAGGCTAGGGCGAACAGAGACCCGATTAGATCATTTTACATTATGGTTCTTAAAAGAATTCAGCGAAATTCTATCACGTTTGTTCAACGTACGTCGCTCCTATTTCAGATAGCGTATTAGGATAAGCGGCTTCGAAAAGCGCATGAAATGGCGAGTAAAATGCACAATTAAACTACTAGGGTAGGGCAAACAGAAACCCGATTAGATCATTTTATATTGTGGTTAATTTAAGAATTCAGCAAAATTCTATCACATTTGTTCAATTTACGTCGCTCCTATTTCAGATAGCGTATTGGGCTAAGCGGCATCTCAAAGCGCATGAAATGACCAGTAAAATGCACTATTAAACTTCTAGGATAAGGCAAACAGAGACCCGATTAGATCATTTTATATTACGGTTAATATAAGAATGCGGTGTAATTCTTTCAAATTTGTTCAATTTACGTCGCTGCTATTCCAGATAGCTTATTGTGCTTAGCGGCATCTCAAAGCGCATGAAATGACGAGTGAAATGCACTATTAAACTTCTAGGGTAGGGCAAACAGAGACCCGATTAGATCATTTTATATTAAGGTTACTTTAAGAATTCAGCGAAATCCTATCACATTTGTTCAATTTACGTCGCTCCTATTTCAGACAGCGTACTGGGCCAGGCGACATCTTAAGGCGCGTGGAATGGCGAGTAAAATGCACGATTAAACTTCTATGGTAGGGAAACCAGAGACCCGATTAGATCATTTTATATTAAGGTTACCTTAAGAATTCAGCGAAATTCTATCACATTTGTTCAATTTACGTCGCTCCTATTTCAGATAGCTTATTGGGCGAAGCGGCGTCTCAAAGCGCATGAAATGACGAGTGAAATGCACTGTTAAACTTCTATGATAGGACAATCAGAGACCCGATTAGATCATTTTATATTTTGTTTAATATAAGATTTCAGCGAAATTCTATCACATTTGTTCAATTTACGTCGCTCCTATTACAGATAGCTTATTGGGCTCAGCGGCAACTCAAAGCGCATGAAATGACGAGTGAAATGCACTATTAAACTTCTAGGCTATGGCGAACAGAGACCCGATTAGATCATTTTACATTAAGGTGAATATAAGAATGCAGCGTAATTCTGTCACATTTGTTCAACTTACGTCGCTCCTATTTCACATAGCTTATTGTGCTTAGCGGCATCTCAAAGCGCATGAAATGGCGAGTAAAATGCACTATTAAACTTCTAGGGTAGGGCAAACAGAGACCCGATTAGATCATTTTATATTAAGGTTACTTTAAGAATTCAGCGAAATCCTATCACATTTGTTCAATTTACGTCGCTCCTATTTCAGACAGCGTACTGGGCCAGGCGGCATCTTAAGGCGCGTGGAATGGCGAGTAAAATGCACGATTAAACTTCTATGGTAGGGAAACCAGAGACCCGATTAGATCATTTTATATTAAGGTTACCTTAAGAATTCAGCGAAATTGTATCACATTTGTTCAATTTACGTCGCTCCTATTTCAGATAGCTTATTGGGCGAAGCGGCGTCTCAAAGCGCATGAAATGACGAGTGAAATGCACTATTAAACTTCTAGGGTAGGGCAAACAGAGACCCGATTAGATCATTTGATATTATGGTTAATTTAAGAATTCAGCGAAATTCTATCACATTTGTTCAATTTACGTCGCTCCTATTTCAAATAGCGTATTGCGATAAGCGGCATCTCAAAGCGCATGAAATGGCGAGTAAAATGCACTATTAAACTTCTAGAGCGACCCGATTAGATCATTTTACATTAAGGTTAATATAAGTATTCAGCGAGATTCTATCACATTTGTTCAATTTACGTCGCTCCTATTTCAGACAGCGATCTGGGCTAGGCGGCATCTTAAAGCGTGTGGAATGGCGAGTAAAATGCACTATTAACCTTCTATGATAGGGCAATCAGAGACCAGACTAGATCATTTTATACCTTGGTTAATATAAGAATTCAGCGAAAATTCTATCACATTTGTTCAACTTACGTCGCTCCTATTTCAGATAGCGTATTGGCTAAGCGGCATCTCAAAGCGCATGCAATTACGAGTGAAATGCACTATTAAACTTCTAGGGGTAGGGCGAACAGAGACCCGATTAGATCATTTTTACATTAAGGGTAATATAAGAATTCAGCGAAATTCTATCACATTTGTTCAATTTACGTCTTTGATATTTCAGATAGCATATTGGGCTAAGCGGCATTTGGAAGCGCATGAAGTGGCGAGTAAAACGCACTATTAAACTTCTAGGGTAGGGCAAACAGAGACCCGATTAGATCAGTTTATATTATGGTTAATTTAAGAATTCAGCAAAATTCTATCACATTTGTTCAATTTACGTCGTTCCTATTTCAGATAGCGTACTGGGCTAGGCGGCATCTTAAAGCGCGTGGAATGGCGAGTGAAATGCATCTAGTAAACTTCTATGATAAGGCAATCAGAGACCCAACTAGATCATTTTATATTATGGTTAATTTAAGAATTCAGCGAAACTCTATTACATTTGTTCAACTTACGTCGCTCCTATTTCAGATAGCTTATTGGGCGAAGCGGCGTCTCAAAGCGCATGAAATGACGAGTGAAATGCACTATTAAACTTCTAGGGTAGGGGCAAACAGAGACCCGATTAGATCATTTGATATTTATGGGTTAATTTAAGTATTCAGCGAAATTCTATCACATTTGTTCAATTTACGTCGCTCCTATTTCAAATAGCGTATTGGGATAAGCGGCATCTCAAAGCGCATGAAATGGCGAGTAAAATGCACTATTAAACTTCTAGGGTAGGGCGAACAGCGACCCGATTAGATCATTTTACATTATGGTTCTTAAAAGAATTCAGCGAAATTCTATCACGTTTGTTCAACGTACGTCGCTCCTATTTCAGATAGCGTATTGGGATAAGCGGCTTCGAAAAGCACATGAAATGGCGAGTAAAATGCACAATTAAACTACTAGGGTAGGGCAAACAGAAACCCGATTAGATCATTTTATATTGTGGTTAATTAAGAATTCAGCAAAATTCCTATCACATTTGTTCAATTTACGTCGCTCCTATTTCAGATAGCGTATTGGGCTAAGCGGCATCTCAAGCACATGAAATGTCGAGTTGAAATGCACTATTAGACTTCTATGGTAGGGCGAACAGAGACCCGATTAGATCATTTTACATTAGGTTAATATAAGAATTCAGGGAAATTCTATTACATTTTTCAATTTACGTCGTCCTATTTCAGATAGCGTATTGGGCTAAGCGGCATCTCAAAGCGCATGGAATGACGAGTGAAAGGCACTATTAAACTTCTAGGGTAGGGCGAACAGAGAACCGATTAGATCATTTTACATAAGGTTAATATAAGAATTCAGGGAAATTCTATCACATTTGTTCAATTTACGTCGTTCCTATTTCAGATAGCGTATTGGGCTAAGCGGCATCTCAAAGCGCATGAAATGGCGAGTAAAATGCACGATTAAACTTCTAGGCTAGGGCGAACAGAGACCCGATTAGATCATTTTACAATTTTGTTTAATATAAGATTTCAGGGAAATTCTATCACATTTGTTCAATTTACGTCGCTCCTATTTCAGATAGCTTATTGGGCAAAGCGGCAACTCAAAGCGCATGAAATGATGAGTGAAATGCACTGTTAAACTTCTATGATAGGGCAATCAGAGACCCGACTAGATCATTTTATATTATGGTTAATTTAAGAATTCAGCGAAACTCTATCACATTTGTTCAATTTACGGCGCTCCTATTTCAGATAGCGTACTGGGCTAGGCGGCACTTTAAAGCGCGCGGAATGGCGAGTAAAAATGCACTACTAAACTTCTATGATAGAGCAATCAGAGACCCGATTAGATCATTTTATATTTTGTTTAATATAAGATTTCAGGGAAATTCTATCACATTTGTCCAATTTACGTCGCTCCTATTTCAGATAGCGTATTGGCTAAGCGGCATCACAAAGCGCATGAAATGGCGAACAAAATGCACTATATACTTCTAGGCTATGGCGAACAGGAGACCAGATCAGATCATTTTATATTTTGGTTAACATAAGAATTCTGCGAAATTCTATCACATTTGTATCAATTTACGTCGCGCCTATTTCCGATAGCTTATTGGCTTAGCGGCATCTCAAAGCGCATAAAGTGACGAGTGAAATGCACTATTAAACTTCTAGGGTAGGCAAACAGAGACCCGATTTGATCATTTTATATTATGGTTAATTTAAGATTTCACGGAAATTCTATCACATTTGTTTCAATTTACGTCGCTCCTATTTCAGATAGCTTATTGGGCTAAGCGGCATGTCAAAGCGCATGAAATGACGAGTGAAATGCACTGTTAAACTTCTATGATAGGACAATCAGAGACCCGATTAGATCATTTTATATTTTGTTTAATATAAGATTTCAGGGAAATTCTATCACATTTGTTCAACTTTACGTCGCTCCTATTTCAGATAGCTTATTGGGCTAAGCGGCATCTGAAGGCGCATGAAATGGCGAGTAAAATGCACTATTAAACTTCTATGATAGGGCAATCAGAGACCCGATTAGATCATTTTATATTTTGGTTAACATAAGAATTCTGCGAAATTCTATCACATTTGTTCCAATTTACGTCGCTCCTATTTCAGATAGCTTATTGGGCAAAGCGGCATCTCAAAGCGCATGAAATGATGAGTGAAATGCACTGTTAAACTTCTATGATAGGGCAATCAGAGACCCGACTAGATCATTTTATGTTATGGTTAATTTAAGAATTCAGCGAAATTCTATCACATTAGTTCAACTTACGTCGCTCCTATTTCAAATAGCGTATTGAGCTAAGCGGCATCTCAAAGCGCATGAAATGGCGAGCAAAATGCACTATTAAACTTCTAGGGTAGAGCAAACAGAGACCCGATTAGATCATTTTGTACTATGGTTATTTAAAGAATTCAGCAAAATTCTATCACATTTGTTCAATTTACGTTGCTCGTATTGCAATAGCGAACTGGGCTATGCGGCATCTTAAAGCGTTCGGAATGGCGAGTAAAATGCACTATTTAACTTCTATCCTAGGGCAATCAAGAGACCCGATTAGATCATTTTATATTTTGGTTAATATAAGAATTCAGTGAAATTCTATCACATTTGTTCAATTCACGTCGCTCCTATTTCAGATAGCGTATTGGGCAAAGCAGCATCTCAAAGCGTTTGAAATGGCGAATAAAATGCACTATTAAAGTTCTGGGCTCGGGCGAACAGAGATCCGATTAGATCATTTTACATTATGGTTAATAAAAGAATTCAGCGAGATTCTATCACATTTGTTCAATTTACGTCGCTCCTATTTCAGACAGCGTACTGGGCTAGGCGGCATCTTACAGCGTGTGGAGTGGCGAGTAAAATGCACTATTAACCTTCTATGATAGGGCAATCAGAGACCAGACTAGATCATTTTATACTTTGGTTAATATAAGAATTCAGCGAAATTCTATCACATTTGTTCAATTTACGTCGCTCCGATTGCAGATAGCGTATTGGGCTAAGCGGCATCTCAACGCGCATGAAATGGCGAGTAAAATGCACTATCAAACTTCTAGGATATGGCAAACAGAGACCCGATTAGATCATTTTATATTACGGTTAATATAAGAATTCAGCGTAATTCTATCACATTTGTTCAACTTACGTCGC
This sequence comes from Macropis europaea, assembly GCA_916610135.2. Classification (NCBI taxonomy): domain Eukaryota; kingdom Metazoa; phylum Arthropoda; class Insecta; order Hymenoptera; family Melittidae; genus Macropis; species Macropis europaea. The sequence continues at coordinate 36,707 of CAKAJE020000239.1, forward strand.
TCCTATTTCAGGTAGCGTACTGTGCTAGGCGGCATCTTAAAGCGCGTGGAATGGCGAGTAAAATTCACTATTAAACTTCTAGGATAAGGCAAACAGAGACCCGATTAGATCATTTTATATTACGGTTAATATAAGAATTCGGCGTAGTTCTTTCACATTTGTTCAATTTACGTCGCTGCTATTCCAGATAGCTTATTGTGCTTAGCGGCATCTCAAAGCGCATGAAATGACGAGTGAAATGCACTATTAAACTTCTAGGGTAGGGCAAACAGAGACCCGATTAGATCATTTTATATTAAGGTTACTTTAAGAATTCAGCGAAATTCTATCACATTTGTTCAATTTACGTCGCTCCTATTTCAGATAGCGTACTGTGCTAGACGGCATCTTAAGGCGCGTGGAATGGCGAGTAAAATGCACAATGAAAACTTCTATGGTAGGGAAACCGGAGACCCGATTAGATCATTTTAATATTAAGGTTACTTTAAGAATTCAGCGAAATCCTATCACATTTGTTCAATTTACGTCGCTCCTATTTCAGACAGCGTACTGAGCCAGGCGGCATCTTAAGGCGCCGTGGAATGGCGAGTAAAATGCACGATTAAACTTCTATGGTAGGGAAACCAGAGACCCGATTAGATCATTTTATATTAAGGTTACCTTAAGAATTCAGCGAAATTCTATCACATTTGTTCAATTTACGTCGCTCCTATTACAGATAGCTTATTGGGCTCAGCGGCAACTCAAAGCGCATGAAATGACGAGTGAAATGCACTATTAAACTTCTAGGGTAGGGCAAACAGAGACCCGATTAGGTCATTTTATATTATGGTTAATATAAGAATGCAGCGTAATTCTGTCACATTTGTTCAACTTACGTCGCTCCTATTTCACATAGCGTATTGGGTTAAGCGTCATCTCAAAGCGCAAGAAATGGCGAGTAAAATGCACTATTAAACTTCTAGGGTAGGGCAAACAGAGACCGATTAGATCATTTTATATTATGGTTAATTTAAGAATTCAGCAAAATTCTATCACATTCGTTCAATTTAGGTCGCTCCTATTTCAGATAGCGTACTGGGATAGGCGGGCATCTTAAAGCGCGTGGAATGCCGAGTAAAATCCACTATTAAACTTCTAGGCTAGGGCGAACAGAACCAGATTAGATCATTTTACATTCTGGTTAATAAAATAATTCAGCGAAATTCTATCACATTTGTTCAACTTTCGTCGCTCATATTTCAGATAGCGTATTGGGCTAAGCGGCATCTCAAGCGCATGAAATGGCGAGTAAAATGCACTATTAAACTTCTAGGGTAGGGCAATCAGTGACCCGATTAGATCATTTTATATTATAGTTAATTTAAGAATTCAGCGAAATTCTATCACATTTGTTCAACTTACGTCGCTCCTAATATAGATAGCGTACTGGGCTACGCGGCAATCTTAAAGCGCGTGGAATGGCGAGTAAAATGCACTGCTAAACTTCTATGATAGGGCAATCAGAGACCCGATTAGATCATTGTATATTTTGTTTAATATAAGATTTCAGGGAAATTCTATCACATTTGTTCAATTTACGTCGCTCCTATTTCAGACAGCGTACTGGGCTAGGCGGCATCTTAAGGCGCGTGGAATGGCGAGTAAAATGCACGATTAAACTTCTATGGTAGGGAACCCAGAGACCCGATTAGATCATTTATATTAATGTTACCATAAGAATTCAGCGAAATTCTATCACATTTGTTAAATTTACGTCGCTCCTATTACAGATAGCTTATTGTGCTTAGCGGCATCTCAAAGCCGCATGAAGTGACGAGTGAAATGCACTATTAAACTTCTAGGGTAGGGCAAACAGAGACACGATTATATCATTTTACATTATGGTTAATGTAAGAATTCAGCGAAATTCTATCACATTTGTTCAATTTACGTTTCTCCTATTTCAGATAGCTTATTGGGCTTAGCGGCATCTCAAAGCGCATGAAGTGTCGAGTGAAATGCCCTATTAAACTTCTTGGGTAGGGCAAACAGAGACCCGATTAGATCATTTTATATTATGGTTAATTTAAGAATCAGCAAAATTCTATCACATTTGTTCAACTTACGTCGCTCCTATTTCAGATAGCGTACTGGGCTAAGCGGCATCTCAAAGCGCATGAAATGGCGAGTAAAATGCACTATTAAACTTCTAGGATAAGGCAAACAGAGACCCCGATTAGATCATTTTATATTACGGTTAATATAAGAATTCAGCGTAATTCTATCACATTTGTTCAACTTACGTCGCTCCTATTTCAGGTAGCGTACTGGGCTAGGCGGCATCTTAAAGCGCGTGGAATGGCGAGTAAAATTCACTATTAACTTCTAGGATAAGGCAAACAGAGACCCGATTAGATCATTTTATATTACGGTTAATATAAGAAGTCGGCGTAGTTCTTTCACATTTGTTCAATTTACGTCGCTGCTATTCCAGATAGCTTATTGTGCTTAGCGGCATCTCAAAGCGCATGAAATGACGAGTAAAATGCACTATTAAACTTCTAGGGTAGGGCGAACAGAGACCCGATTAGATCATTTTACATTAAGGGTAATATAAGAATTCAGCGAAATTCTATCACATTTGTTCAATTTACGTCTTTGATATTTCAGATAGCATATTGGGCTAAGCGGCATTTGAAAGCGCATGAAATGGCGAGTAAAACGCACTATTAAACTTCTAGGGTAGGGCAAACAGAGACCCGATTAGATCAGTTTATATTATGGTTAATTTAAGAATTCAGCAAAATTCTATCACATTTGTTCAATTTACGTCGTTCCTATTTCAGATAGCGTACTGGGCTAGGCGGCATCTTAAAGCGCGTGGAATGGCGAGTGAAATGCACTATTAAACTTCTATGATAAGGCAATCAGAGACCCAACTAGATCATTTTATATTATGGTTAATTTAAGAATTCAGCGAAACTCTATCACATTTGTTCAACTTACGTCGCTCCTATTTCAGATAGCGTGTTGGGCTAAGCGGCATCTCAAAGCGCATGCAATTACGAGAGAAATGCACTATTAAACTTCTAGGGTAGGGCAAACAGAGACCCGATTAGATCATTTTACATTATGGTTAATAAAAGAATTCAACGAAATTCTATCACATTTGTTCAACTTACGTCGCTCCTATTTCAGATAGCGTATTGGGCTAAGCGGCATCTCAAAGCGTATGAAATGGCGAATAAAGTGCACTATTAAAGTTCTAGGGTAGGGCAAACAGAGACCCGAGTAGATCACTTTATATTATGGTTAATTTAAGAAGTCAGCAAAATTCTATCACATTTGTTCAATTTACGTCGCTCCTATTTCAGATAGCGTATTGGGCTAAGCGGCATCTCAAAGCACATGAAATGTCGAGTGAAATGCACTATTAGACTTCTATGGTAGGGCGAACAGAGACCCGATTAGATCATTTTACATTAAGGTTAATATAAGAATTCAGGGAAATTCTATCACATTTTTCAATTTACGTCGTTCCTATTTCAGATAGCGTATTGGGCTAAGCGGCATCTCAAAGCGCATGAAATGGCGAGTAAAATGCACTATTAAACTTCTAGGGTAGGGCAATCAGTGACCCGATTAGATCATTTTATATTATAGTTAATTTAAGAATTCAGCGAAATTCTATCACATTTGTTCAACTTACGTCGCTCCTAATTTAGATAGCGTACTGGGCTAGGCGGCATCTTAAAGCGCGTGGAATGGCGAGTAAAATGCACTGCTAAACTTCTATGATAGGGCAATCAGAGACCCGATTAGATCATTGTATATTTTGTTTAATATAAGATTTCAGGGAAATTCTATCACATTTGTTCAATTTACGTCGCTCCTATTTCAGATAGCGTATTGGGCTAAGCGGCATCTCAAGGCGCATGAAATGGCGAATAAAATGCGCTATTAAACTTCTAGGCTAGGGCGAACAGAGACCCGATTAGATCATTTTACATTATGGTTCTTAAAAGAAATCAGCGAAATTCTATCACATTTGTTCAACGTACGTCGCTCCTATTTCAGATAGCGTATTGGGATAAGCGGCATCGAAAAGCGCATGAAATGGTGAGTAAAATGCACAATTAAACTACTAGGGTAGGGCAACCAGAGACCCGATTAGATCATTTTATATTTTGGTTAATATAAGAATTCAGTGAAATTCTATCACATTTGTTCAATTTACGTCGCTCCTATTTCAAATAGCGTATTGGGCTCAGCGGCATCTCAAAGCGCATGAAATGGCGAGCAAAATGCACTATTAAACTTCTAGGGTAGGGCAAACAGAGACCCGATTAGATCATTTTATGTTATGGTTAATTTAAGAATTCAGCGAAATTCTATCACATTTGTTCAACTTACGTCGCTCCTATTTCAAATAGCGTATTGAGCTAAGCGGCATCTCAAAGCGCATGAAATGGCGAGCAAAATGCACTATTAAACTTCTAGGGTGGAGCAAACAGAGACCCGATTAGATCATTTTGTACTATGGTTAATTTAAGAATTCAGCAAAATTCTATCACATTTGTTCAATTTACGTTGCTCGTATTGCAGATAGCGAACTGCGCTATGCGGCATCTTAAAGCGTTCGGAATGGCGAGTAAAATGCACTATTTAACTTCTATCCTAGGGCAATCAGAGACCCGATTAGATCATTTTATATTTTGGTTAATATAAGAATTCAGTGAAATTCTATCACATTTGTTCAATTTACGTCGCTCCTATTTCAGATAGCTTATTGGGCAAAGCGGCATCTCAAAGCGTTTGAAATGGCGAATAAAATGCACTATTAAAGTTCTAGGCTCGGGCGAACAGAGATCCGATTAGATCATTTTACATTATGGTTAATAAAAGAATTCAGCGAAATTCTATCACATTTGTTCTATTTGCGTCGCTCCTATTTCAGATAGCGTATTCGGATAAGCGGCATCTCAAAGCGCATGAAATGGCGAGTAAAATGCACTATTAAACTTCTAGGGTAGGGCGAACAGAGACCCGATTAGATCATTTTACATTAAGGTTAATATAAGTATTCAGCGAGATTCTATCACATTTGTTCAATTTACGTCGCTCCTATTTCAGACAGCGTACTGGGCTAGGCGGCATCTTAAAGCGTGCCGAATGGCGAGCAAAATGCACTATTAACCTTCTATGATAGGGCAATCAGAGACCAGACTAGATCATTTTATACTTTGGTTAATATAAGAATTCAGCGAAATTCTATCACATTTGTTCAATTTACGTCGCTCCTATTTCAGATAGCGTATCGGGCTAGGCGGCATCTCAAAGCGCATGAAATGACGAGTGAAATGCACTATTAAACTTCTAGGGTAGGGCAAACAGAGACCCGATTAGATCATTTTACATTAAGGTTAATATAAGTATTCAGCGAGATTCTATCACATTTGTTCAATTTACGTCGCTCCTATTTCAGACAGCGTACTGGGCTAGGCGGCATCTTACAGCGTGTGGAGTGGCGAGTAAAATGCACTATTAACCTTCTATGATAGGGCAATCAGAGACCAGACTAGATCATTTTATACTTTGGTTAATATAAGAATTCAGCGAAATTCTATCACATTTGTTCAATTTACGTCCCTCATATTTCAGATAGCGTATTGGGCTAAGCGGCATCTCAAAGCGCATGAAATGGCGAGTAAAATGCACTATTAAACTTCTAGGGTAGGGCAATCAGTGACCCGATTAGATCATTTTATATTATAGTTAATTTAAGAATTCAGCGAAATTCTATCACATTTGTTCAATTTACGTCGCTCCTATTGCAGATAGCGTATTGGGCTAAGCGGCATCTCAACGCGCATGAAATGGCGAATAGAATGCACTATCAAACTTCTAGGATAAGGCAAACAGAGACCCGATTAGATCATTTTATATTACGGTTAATATAAGAATTCAGCGTAATTCTATCACATTTGTTCAACTTACGTCGCTCCTATTTCAGGTAGCGTACTGGGCTAGGCGGCATCTTAAAGCGCGTGGAATGGCGAGTAAAATTCACTATTAAACTTCTAGGATAAGGCAAACAGAGACCCGATTAGATCATTTTATATTACGGTTAATATAAGAATTCGGCGTAGTTCTTTCACATTTGTTCAATTTACGTCGCTGCTATTCCAGATAGCTTATTGTGCTTAGCGGCATCTCAAAGCGCATGAAATGACGAGTGAAATGCACTATTAAACTTCTAGGGTAGGGCAAACAGAGACCCGATTAGATCATTTTATATTAAGGTTACTTTAAGAATTCAGCGAAATTCTATCACATTTGTTCAATTTACGTCGCTCCTATTTCAGATAGCGTACTGTGCTAGACGGCATCTTAAGGCGCGTGGAATGGCGAGTAAAATGCACAATGAAACTTCTATGGTAGGGAAACCAGAGACCCGATTAGATCATTTTATATTAAGGTTACTTTAAGAATTCAGCGAAATCCTATCACATTTGTTCAATTTACGTCGCTCCTATTTCAGACAGCGTACTGGGCCAGGCGGCATCTTAAGGCGCGTGGAATGGCGAGTAAAATGCACGATTAAACTTCTATGGTAGGGAAACCAGAGACCCGATTAGATCATTTTATATTAAGGTTACCTTAAGAATTCAGCGAAATTCTATCACATTTGTTCAATTTACGTCGCTCCTATTTCAGATAGCTTATTGGGCGAAGCGGCGTCTCAAAGCGCATGAAATGACGAGTGAAATGCACTATTAAACTTCTAGGGTAGGGCAAACAGAGACCCGATTAGATCATTTGATATTATGGTTAATTTAAGTATTCAGCGAAATTCTATCACATTTGTTCAATTTACGTCGCTCCTATTTCAAATAGCGTATTGGGATAAGCGGCATCTCAAAGCGCATGAAATGGCGAGTAAAATGCACTATTAAACTTCTAGGGTAGGGCGAACAGCGACCCGATTAGATCATTTTACATTATGGTTCTTAAAAGAATTCAGCGAAATTCTATCACGTTTGTTCAACGTACGTCGCTCCTATTTCAGATAGCGTATTGGGATAAGCGGCTTCGAAAAGCACATGAAATGGCGAGTAAAATGCACAATTAAACTACTAGGGTAGGGCAAACAGAAACCCGATTAGATCATTTTATATTGTGGTTAATTTAAGAATTCAGCAAAATTCTATCACATTTGTTCAATTTACGTCGCTCCTATTTCAGATAGCGTATTGGGCTAAGCGGCATCTCAAAGCACATGAAATGTCGAGTGAAATGCACTATTAGACTTCTATGGTAGGGCGAACAGAGACCCGATTAGATCATTTTACATTAAGGTTAATATAAGAATTCAGGGAAATTCTATTACATTTTTCAATTTACGTCGTTCCTATTTCAGATAGCGTATTGGGCTAAGCGGCATCTCAAAGCGCATGGAATGACGAGTGAAAGGCACTATTAAACTTCTAGGGTAGGGCGAACAGAGAACCGATTAGATCATTTTACATTAAGGTTAATATAAGAATTCAGGGAAATTCTATCACATTTGTTCAATTTACGTCGTTCCTATTTCAGATAGCGTATTGGGCTAAGCGGCATCTCAAAGCGCATGAAATGGCGAGTAAAATGCACGATTAAACTTCTAGGCTAGGGTGAACAGAGACCCGATTAGATCATTTTACATTTTGTTTAATATAAGATTTCAGGGAAATTCTATCACATTTGTTCAATTTACGTCGCTCCTATTTCAGATAGCTTATTGGGCAAAGCGGCAACTCAAAGCGCATGAAATGATGAGTGAAATGCACTGTTAAACTTCTATGATAGGGCAATCAGAGACCCGACTAGATCATTTTATATTATGGTTAATTTAAGAATTCAGCGAAACTCTATCACATTTGTTCAATTTACGGCGCTCCTATTTCAGATAGCGTACTGGGCTAGGCGGCACTTTAAAGCGCGCGGAATGGCGAGTAAAATGCACTACTAAACTTCTATGATAGAGCAATCAGAGACCCGATTAGATCATTTTATATTTTGTTTAATATAAGATTTCAGGGAAATTCTATCACATTTGTCCAATTTACGTCGCTCCTATTTCAGATAGCGTATTGGGCTAAGCGGCATCACAAAGCGCATGAAATGGCGAACAAAATGCACTATTATACTTCTAGGCTATGGCGAACAGAGACCAGATCAGATCATTTTATATTTTGGTTAACATAAGAATTCTGCGAAATTCTATCACATTTGTTCAATTTACGTCGCGCCTATTTCCGATAGCTTATTGGGCTTAGCGGCATCTCAAAGCGCATAAAGTGACGAGTGAAATGCACTATTAAACTTCTAGGGTAGGGCAAACAGAGACCCGATTTGATCATTTTATATTATGGTTAATTTAAGATTTCACGGAAATTCTATCACATTTGTTCAATTTACGTCGCTCCTATTTCAGATAGCTTATTGGGCTAAGCGGCATGTCAAAGCGCATGAAATGACGAGTGAAATGCACTGTTAAACTTCTATGATAGGACAATCAGAGACCCGATTAGATCATTTTATATTTTGTTTAATATAAGATTTCAGGGAAATTCTATCACATTTGTTCAATTTACGTCGCTCCTATTTCAGATAGCTTATTGGGCTAAGCGGCATCTGAAGGCGCATGAAATGGCGAGTAAAATGCACTATTAAACTTCTATGATAGGGCAATCAGAGACCCGATTAGATCATTTTATATTTTGGTTAACATAAGAATTCTGCGAAATTCTATCACATTTGTTCAATTTACGTCGCTCCTATTTCAGATAGCTTATTGGGCAAAGCGGCATCTCAAAGCGCATGAAATGATGAGTGAAATGCACTGTTAAACTTCTATGATAGGGCAATCAGAGACCCGACTAGATCATTTTATGTTATGGTTAATTTAAGAATTCAGCGAAATTCTATCACATTAGTTCAACTTACGTCGCTCCTATTTCAAATAGCGTATTGAGCTAAGCGGCATCTCAAAGCGCATGAAATGGCGAGCAAAATGCACTATTAAACTTCTAGGGTAGAGCAAACAGAGACCCGATTAGATCATTTTGTACTATGGTTAATTTAAGAATTCAGCAAAATTCTATCACATTTGTTCAATTTACGTTGCTCGTATTGCAGATAGCGAACTGGGCTATGCGGCATCTTAAAGCGTTCGGAATGGCGAGTAAAATGCACTATTTAACTTCTATCCTAGGGCAATCAGAGACCCGATTAGATCATTTTATATTTTGGTTAATATAAGAATTCAGTGAAATTCTATCACATTTGTTCAATTTACGTCGCTCCTATTTCAGATAGCTTATTGGGCAAAGCGGCATCTCAAAGCGTTTGAAATGGCGAATAAAATGCACTATTAAAGTTCTAGGCTCGGGCGAACAGAGATCCGATTAGATCATTTTACATTATGGTTAATAAAAGAATTCAGCGAGATTCTATCACATTTGTTCAATTTACGTCGCTCCTATTTCAGACAGCGTACTGGGCTAGGCGGCATCTTACAGCGTGTGGAGTGGCGAGTAAAATGCACTATTAACCTTCTATGATAGGGCAATCAGAGACCAGACTAGATCATTTTATACTTTGGTTAATATAAGAATTCAGCGAAATTCTATCACATTTGTTCAATTTACGTCCCTCATATTTCAGATAGCGTATTGGGCTAAGCGGCATCTCAAAGCGCATGAAATGGCGAGTAAAATGCACTATTAAACTTCTAGGGTGGGGCAATCAGTGACCCGATTAGATCATTTTATATTATAGTTAATTTAAGAATTCAGCGAAATTCTATCACATTTGTTCAATTTACGTCGCTCCGATTGCAGATAGCGTATTGGGCTAAGCGGCATCTCAACGCGCATGAAATGGCGAGTAAAATGCACTATCAAACTTCTAGGATATGGCAAACAGAGACCCGATTAGATCATTTTATATTACGGTTAATATAAGAATTCAGCGTAATTCTATCACATTTGTTCAACTTACGTCGCTCCTATTTCAGGTAGCGTACTGTGCTAGGCGGCATCTTAAAGCGCGTGGAATGGCGAGTAAAATTCACTATTAAACTTCTAGGATAAGGCAAACAGAGACCCGATTAGATCATTTTATATTACGGTTAATATAAGAATTCGGCGTAGTTCTTTCACATTTGTTCAATTTACGTCGCTGCTATTCCAGATAGCTTATTGTGCTTAGCGGCATCTCAAAGCGCATGAAATGACGAGTGAAATGCACTATTAAACTTCTAGGGTAGGGCAAACAGAGACCCGATTAGATCATTTTATATTAAGGTTACTTTAAGAATTCAGCGAAATTCTATCACATTTGTTCAATTTACGTCGCTCCTATTTCAGATAGCGTACTGTGCTAGACGGCATCTTAAGGCGCGTGGAATGGCGAGTAAAATGCACAATGAAACTTCTATGGTAGGGAAACCGGAGACCCGATTAGATCATTTTATATTAAGGTTACTTTAAGAATTCAGCGAAATCCTATCACATTTGTTCAATTTACGTCGCTCCTATTTCAGACAGCGTACTGGGCCAGGCGGCATCTTAAGGCGCGTGGAATGGCGAGTAAAATGCACGATTAAACTTCTATGGTAGGGAAACCAGAGACCCGATTAGATCATTTTATATTAAGGTTACCTTAAGAATTCAGCGAAATTCTATCACATTTGTTCAATTTACGTCGCTCCTATTACAGATAGCTTATTGGGCTCAGCGGCAACTCAAAGCGCATGAAATGACGAGTGAAATGCACTATTAAACTTCTAGGGTAGGGCAAACAGAGACCCGATTAGGTCATTTTATATTATGGTTAATATAAGAATGCAGCGTAATTCTGTCACATTTGTTCAACTTACGTCGCTCCTATTTCACATAGCGTATTGGGTTAAGCGTCATCTCAAAGCGCAAGAAATGGCGAGTAAAATGCACTATTAAACTTCTAGGGTAGGGCAAACAGAGACCCGATTAGATCATTTTATATTATGGTTAATTTAAGAATTCAGCAAAATTCTATCACATTCGTTCAATTTAGGTCGCTTCTATTTCAGATAGCGTACTGGGATAGGCGGCATCTTAAAGCGCGTGGAATGCCGAGTAAAATCCACTATTAAACTTCTAGGCTAGGGCGAACAGAGACCAGATTAGATCATTTTACATTCTGGTTAATAAAATAATTCAGCGAAATTCTATCACATTTGTTCAACTTTCGTCGCTCATATTTCAGATAGCGTATTGGGCTAAGCGGCATCTCAAAGCGCATGAAATGGCGAGTAAAATGCACTATTAAACTTCTAGGGTAGGGCAATCAGTGACCCGATTAGATCATTTTATATTATAGTTAATTTAAGAATTCAGCGAAATTCTATCACATTTGTTCAACTTACGTCGCTCCTAATATAGATAGCGTACTGGGCTACGCGGCATCTTAAAGCGCGTGGAATGGCGAGTAAAATGCACTGCTAAACTTCTATGATAGGGCAATCAGAGACCCGATTAGATCATTGTATATTTTGTTTAATATAAGATTTCAGGGAAATTCTATCACATTTGTTCAATTTACGTCGCTCCTATTTCAGACAGCGTACTGGGCCAGGCGGCATCTTAAGGCGCGTGGAATGGCGAGTAAAATGCACGATTAAACTTCTATGGTAGGGAACCCAGAGACCCGATTAGATCATTTTATATTAATGTTACCTTAAGAATTCAGCGAAATTCTATCACATTTGTTCAATTTACGTCGCTCCTATTACAGATAGCTTATTGTGCTTAGCGGCATCTCAAAGCGCATGAAGTGACGAGTGAAATGCACTATTAAACTTCTAGGGTAGGGCAAACAGAGACACGATTATATCATTTTACATTATGGTTAATGTAAGAATTCAGCGAAATTCTATCACATTTGTTCAATTTACGTTTCTCCTATTTCAGATAGCTTATTGGGCTTAGCGGCATCTCAAAGCGCATGAAGTGTCGAGTGAAATGCCCTATTAAACTTCTTGGGTAGGGCAAACAGAGACCCGATTAGATCATTTTATATTATGGTTAATTTAAGAATTCAGCAAAATTCTATCACATTTGTTCAACTTACGTCGCTCCTATTTCAGATAGCGTACTGGGCTAAGCGGCATCTCAAAGCGCATGAAATGGCGAGTAAAATGCACTATCAAACTTCTAGGATAAGGCAAACAGAGACCCGATTAGATCATTTTATATTACGGTTAATATAAGAATTCAGCGTAATTCTATCACATTTGTTCAACTTACGTCGCTCCTATTTCAGATAGCGTACTGGGCTAGGCGGCATCTTAAAGCGCGTGGAATGGCGAGTGAAATGCACTATTAAACTTCTATGATAAGGCAATCAGAGACCCAACTAGATCATTTTATATTATGGTTAATTTAAGAATTCAGCGAAACTCTATCACATTTGTTCAACTTACGTCGCTCCTATTTCAGATAGCGTGTTGGGCTAAGCGGCATCTCAAAGCGCATGCAATTACGAGAGAAATGCACTATTAAACTTCTAGGGTAGGGCAAACAGAGACCCGATTAGATCATTTTACATTATGGTTAATAAAAGAATTCAACGAAATTCTATCACATTTGTTCAACTTACGTCGCTCCTATTTCAGATAGCGTATTGGGCTAAGCGGCATCTCAAAGCGTATGAAATGGCGAATAAAGTGCACTATTAAAGTTCTAGGGTAGGGCAAACAGAGACCCGAGTAGATCACTTTATATTATGGTTAATTTAAGAAGTCAGCAAAATTCTATCACATTTGTTCAATTTACGTCGCTCCTATTTCAGATAGCGTATTGGGCTAAGCGGCATCTCAAAGCACATGAAATGTCGAGTGAAATGCACTATTAGACTTCTATGGTAGGGCGAACAGAGACCCGATTAGATCATTTTACATTAAGGTTAATATAAGAATTCAGGGAAATTCTATCACATTTTTCAATTTACGTCGTTCCTATTTCAGATAGCGTATTGGGCTAAGCGGCATCTCAAAGCGCATGGAATGACGAGTGAAAGGCACTATTAAACTTCTAGGGTAGGGCGAACAGAGAACCGATTAGATCATTTTACATTAAGGTTAATATAAGAATTCAGGGAAATTCTATCACATTTGTTCAATTTACGTCGTTCCTATTTCACATAGCGTATTGGGCTAAGCGGCATCTCAAAGCGCATGAAATGGCGAGTAAAATGCACGATTAAACTTCTAGGCTAGGGTGAACAGAGACCCGATTAGATCATTTTACATTTTGTTTAATATAAGATTTCAGGGAAATTCTATCACATTTGTTCAATTTACGTCGCTCCTATTTCAGATAGCTTATTGGGCAAAGCGGCTTCGAAAAGCACATGAAATGGCGAGTGAAAGGCACTATTAAACTTCTAGGGTAGGGCGAACAGAGAACCGATTAGATCATTTTACATTAAGGTTAATACAAGAATTCAGGGAAATTCTATCACATTTGTTCAACTTACGTCGTTCCTATTTCAGATAGCGTATTGGGCTAAGCGGCATCTCAAAGCGCATGAAATGGCGAGTAAAATGCACGATTAAACTTCTAGGCTAGGGTGAACAGAGACCCGATTAGATCATTTTACATTTTGTTTAATATAAGATTTCAGGGAAATTCTATCACATTTGTTCAATTTACGTCGCTCCTATTTCAGATAGCTTATTGGGCAAAGCGGCATCTCAAAGCGCATGAAATGATGAGTGAAATGCACTGTTAAACTTCTATGATAGGGCAATCAGAGACCCGACTAGATCATTTTATATTATGGTTAATTTAAGAATTCAGCGAAACTCTATCACATTTGTTCAATTTACGGCGCTCCTATTTCAGATAGCGTACTGGGCTAGGCGGCACTTTAAAGCGCGCGGAATGGCGAGTAAAATGCACTACTAAACTTCTATGATAGAGCAATCAGAGACCCGATTAGATCATTTTATATTTTGTTTAATATAAGATTTCAGGGAAATTCTATCACATTTGTCCAATTTACGTCGCTCCTATTTCAGATAGCGTATTGGGCTAAGCGGCATCACAAAGCGCATGAAATGGCGAGTAAAATGCACTATCAAACTTCTAGGATAAGGCAAACAGAGACCCGATTAGATCATTTTATATTACGGTTAATATAAGAATTCAGCGTAATTCTATCACATTTGTTCAACTTACGTCGCTCCTATTTCAGGTAGCGTACTGGGCTAGGCGGCATCTTAAAGCGCGTGGAATGGCGAGTAAAATTCACTATTAAACTTCTAGGATAAGGCAAACAGAGACCCGATTAGATCATTTTATATTACTGTTAATATAAGAATTCGGCGTAGTTCTTTCACATTTGTTCAATTTACGTCGCTGCTATTCCAGATAGCTTATTGTGCTTAGCGGCATCTCAAAGCGCATGAAATGACGAGTAAAATGCACTATTAAACTTCTAGGGTAGGGCGAACAGAGACCCGATTAGATCATTTTACATTAAGGGTAATATAAGAATTCAGCGAAATTCTATCACATTTGTTCAATTTACGTCTTTGATATTTCAGATAGCATATTGGGCTAAGCGGCATTTGAAAGCGCATGAAATGGCGAGTAAAACGCACTATTAAACTTCTAGGGTAGGGCAAACAGAGACCCGATTAGATCAGTTTGTATTATGGTTAATTTAAGAATTCAGCAAAATTCTATCACATTTGTTCAATTTACGTCGTTCCTATTTCAGATAGCGTACTGGGCTAGGCGGCATCTTAAAGCGCGTGGAATGGCGAGTGTAATGCACTATTAAACTTCTATGATAAGGCAATCAGAGACCCAACTAGATCATTTTATATTATGGTTAATTTAAGAATTCAGCGAAACTCTATCACATTTGTTCAACTTACGTCGCTCCTATTTCAGATAGCGTGTTGGGCTAAGCGGCATCTCAAAGCGCATGCAATTACGAGTGAAATGCACTATTAAACTTCTAGGGTAGGGCAAACAGAGACCCGATTAGATCATTTTACATTATGGTTAATAAAAGAATTCAACGAAATTCTATCACATTTGTTCAACTTACGTCGCTCCTATTTCAGATAGCGTATTGGGCTAAGCGGCATCTCAAAGCGTATGAAATGGCGAATAAAGTGCACTATTAAAGTTCTAGGGTAGGGCAAACAGAGACCCGAGTAGATCACTTTATATTATGGTTAATTTAAGAAGTCAGCAAAATTCTATCACATTTGTTCAATTTACGTCGCTCCTATTTCAGATAGCGTATTGGGCTAAGCGGCATCTCAAAGCACATGAAATGTCGAGTGAAATGCACTATTAGACTTCTATGGTAGGGCGAACAGAGACCCGATTAGATCATTTTACATTAAGGTTAATATAAGAATTCAGGGAAATTCTATCACATTTTTCAATTTACGGCGCTCCTATTTCAGATAGCGTATTGGGCTAAGCGGCATCTCAAAGCGCATGGAATGACGAGTGAAAGGCACTATTAAACTTCTAGGGTAGGGCGAACAGAGAACCGATTAGATCATTTTACATTAAGGTTAATATAAGAATTCAGGGAAATTCTATCACATTTGTTCAATTTACGTCGTTCCTATTTCACATAGCGTATTGGGCTAAGCGGCATCTCAAAGCGCATGAAATGGCGAGTAAAATGCACGATTAAACTTCTAGGCTAGGGTGAACAGAGACCCGATTAGATCATTTTACATTTTGTTTAATATAAGATTTCAGGGAAATTCTATCACATTTGTTCAATTTACGTCGCTCCTATTTCAGATAGCTTATTGGGCAAAGCGGCATCTCAAAGCGCATGAAATGATGAGTGAAATGCACTGCTAAACTTCTATGATAGGGCAATCAGAGACCTGACTAGATCATTTTATATTATGGTTAATTTAAGAATTCAGCGAAACTCTATCACATTTGTTCAATTTACGGCGCTCCTATTTCAGATAGCGTACTGGGCTAGGCGGCACTTTAAAGCGCGCGGAATGGCGAGTAAAATGCACTACTAAACTTCTATGATAGAGCAATCAGAGACCCGATTAGATCATTTTATATTTTGTTTAATATAAGATTTCACGGAAATTCTATCACATTTGTTCAATTTACGTCGCTCCTATTTCAGATAGCTTATTGGGCTAAGCGGCATGTCAAAGCGCATGAAATGACGAGTGAAATGCACTGTTAAACTTCTATGATAGGACAATCAGAGACCCGATTAGATCATTTTATATTTTGTTTAATATAAGATTTCAGGGAAATACTATCACATTTGTTCAATTTACGTCGCTCCTATTTCAGATAGCTTATTGGGCTAAGCGGCATCTGAAGGCGCATGAAATGGCGAGTAAAATGCACTATTAAACTTCTATGATAGGACAATCAGAGACCCGATTAGATCATTTTATATTTTGGTTAATATAAGAATTCAACGAAATTCTATCACATTCGTTCAATTTAGGTAGCTCCTATTTCAGATAGCGTACTGGGATAGGCGGCATCTTAAAGCGCGTGGAATGCCGAGTAAAATCCACTATTAAACTTCTAGGCTATGGCGAACAGAGACCAGATTAGATCATTTTACATTCTGGTTAATAAAATAATTCAGCGAAATTCTATCACATTTGTTCAACTTTCGTCGCTCATATTTCAGATAGCGTATTGGGCTAAGCGGCATCTCAAAGCGCATGAAATGGCGAGTAAAATGCACTATTAAACTTCTAGGGTAGGGCAAACAGAGACCCGATTAGATCATTTTATATTACGGTTAATATAAGAATGCGGCGTAATTCTTTCACATTTGTTCAATTTACGTCGCTGCTATTCCAGATAGCTTATTGTGCTTAGCGGCATCTCAAAGCGCATGAAATGACGAGTGAAATGCACTATTAAACTTCTAGGGTAGGGCAAACAGAGACCCGATTAGATCATTTTATATTAAGGTTACTTTAAGAATTCAGCGAAATTCTATCACATTTGTTCAATTTACGTCGCTCCTATTTCAAATAGCGTACTGTGCTAGACGGCATCTTAAGGCGCGTGGAATGGCGAGTAAAATGCACTATTAAACTTCTATGGTAGGGAAACCAGAGACCCGATTAGATCATTTTATATTAAGGTTACTTTAAGAATTCAGCGAAATTCTATCACATTTGTTCAATTTACGTCGCTCCTATTTCAAATAGCTTATTGGGCGAAGCGGCGTCTCAAAGCGCATGAAATGACGAGTGAAATGCACAATTAAACTACTAGGGTAGGGCAAACAGAGACCCGATTAGATCATTTTATATTACGGTTAATATAAGAATTCAGCGTAATTCTATCACATTTGTTCAACTTACGTCGCTCCTAATTTAGATAGCGTACTGGGCTAGGCGGCATCTTAAAGCGCGTGGAATGGCGAGTAAAATGCACTGCTAAACTTCTATGATAGGGCAATCAGAGACCCGATTAGATCATTGTATATTTTGTTTAATATAAGATTTCAGGGAAATTCTATCACATTTGTTCAATTTACGTCGCTCCTATTTCAGATAGCGTATTGGGCTAAGCGGCATCTCAAGGCGCATGAAATGGCGAATAAAATGCGCTATTAAACTTCTAGGCTAGGGCGAACAGAGACCCGATTAGATCATTTTACATTATGGTTCTTAAAAGAATTCAGCGAAATTCTATCACATTTGTTCAACGTACGTCGCTCCTATTTCAGATAGCGTATTGGGATAAGCGGCATCGAAAAGCGCATGAAATGGCGAGTAAAATGCACAATTAAACTACTAGGGTAGGGCAACCAGAGACCCGATTAGATCATTTTATATTTTGGTTAATATAAGAATTCAGTGAAATTCTATCACATTTGTTCAATTTACGTCGCTCCTATTTCAAATAGCGTATTGGGCTCAGCGGCATCTCAAAGCGCATGAAATGGCGAGCAAAATGCGTTATTAAACTTCTAGGGTAGGGCAAACAGAGACCCGATTAGATCATTTTATGTTATGGTTAATTTAAGAATTCAGCGAAATTCTATCACATTTGTTCAACTTACGTCGCTCCTATTTCAAATAGCGTATTGAGCTAAGCGGCATCTCAAAGCGCATGAAATGGCGAGCAAAATGCACTATTAAACTTCTAGGGTAGAGCAAACAGAGACCCGATTAGATCATTTTGTACTATGGTTAATTTAAGAATTCAGCAAAATTCTATCACATTTGTTCAATTTACGTTGCTCGTATTGCAGATAGCGAACTGGGCTATGCGGCATCTTAAAGCGTTCGGAATGGCGAGTAAAATGCACTATTTAACTTCTATCCGAGGGCAATCAGAGACCCGATTAGATCATTTTATATTTTGGTTAATATAAGAATTCAGTGAAATTCTATCACATTTGTTCAATTTACGTCGCTCCTATTTCAGATAGCTTATTGGGCAAAGCGGCATCTCAAAGCGTTTGAAATGGCGAATAAAATGCACTATTAAAGTTCTAGGCTCGGGCGAACAGAGATCCGATTAGATCATTTTACATTATGGTTAATAAAAGAATTCAGCGAAATTCTATCACATTTGTTCTATTTACGTCGCTCCTATTTCAGATAGCGTATTCGGATAAGCGGCATCTCAAAGCGCATGAAATGGCGAGTAAAATGCACTACTAAACTTCTAGGGTGGGGCGAACAGAGACCCGATTAGATCATTTTACATTAAGGTTAATATAAGTATTCAGCGAGATTCTATCACATTTGTTGAATTTACGTCGCTCCTATTTCAGACAGCGTACTGGGCTAGGCCGCATCTTAAAGCGTGCCGACTGGCGAGCAAAATGCACTATTAACCTTCTATGATAGGGCAATCAGAGACCAGACTAGATCATTTTATACTTTGGTTAATATAAGAATTCAGCGAAATTCTATCACATTTGTTCAATTTACGTCGCTCCTATTTCAGATAGCGTATCGGGCTAGGCGGCATCTCAAAGCGCATGAAATGACGAGTGAAATGCACTATTAAACTTCTAGGGTAGGGCGAACAGAGACCCGATTAGATCATTTTACATTAAGGTTAATATAAGTATTCAGCGAGATTCTATCACATTTGTTCAATTTACGTCGCTCCTATTTCAGACAGCGTACTGGGCTAGGCGGCATCTTACAGCGTGTGGAATGGCGAGTAAAATGCACTATTAACCTTCTATGATAGGGCAATCAGAGACCAGACTAGATCATTTTATACGTTGGTTAATATAAGAATTCAGCGAAATTCTATCACATTTGTTCAATTTACGTCCCTCATATTTCAGATAGCGTATTGGGCTAAGCGGCATCTCAAAGCGCATGAAATGGCGAGTAAAATGCACTATTAAACTTCTAGGGTAGGGCAATCAGTGACCCGATTAGATCATTTTATATTATAGTTAATTTAAGAATTCAGCGAAATTCTATCACATTTGTTCAATTTACGTCGCTCCTATTTCAGATAGCGTATTGGGCTAAGCGGCATCTCAAAGCGCATGAAATGGCGAGTAAAATACACTATCAAACTTCTAGGATAAGGCAAACAGAGACCCGATTAGATCATTTTATATTACGGTTAATATAAGAATTCAGCGTAATTCTATCACATTTGTTCAACTTACGTCGCTCCTATTTCAGGTTGCGTACTGGGCTAGGCGGCATCTTAAAGCGCGTGGAATGGCGAGTGAAATTCACTATTGAACTTCTAGGATAAGGCAAACAGAGACCCGATTAGATCATTTTATATTACGGTTAATATAAGAATTCGGCGTAGTTCTTTCACATTTGTTCAATTTACGTCGCTGCTATTCCAGAGAGCTTATTGTGCTTAGCGGCATCTCAAAGCGCATGAAATGACGAGTGAAATGCACTATTAAACTTCTAGGGTAGGGCAAACAGAGACCCGATTAGATCATTTTATATTAAGGTTACTTTAAGAATTCAGCGAAATTCTATCACATTTGTTCAATTTACGTCGCTCCTATTTCAGACAGCGTACTGGGCCAGGCGGCATCTTAAGGCGCGTGGAATGGCGAGTAAAATGCACGATTAAACTTCTATGGTAGGGAAACCAGAGACCCGATTAGATCATTTTATATTAAGGTTACCTTAAGAATTCAGCGAAATTCTATCACATTTGTTCAATTTACGTCGCTCCTATTTCAGATAGCTTATTGGGCGAAGCGGCGTCTCAAAGCGCATGAAATGACGAGTGAAATGCACTATTAAACTTCTAGGGTAGGGCAAACAGAGACCCGATTAGATTATTTGATATTATGGTTAATTTAAGAATTCAGCGAAATTCTATCACATTTGTTCAATTTACGTCGCTCCTATTTCAAATAGCGTATTGGGATAAGCGGCATCTCAAAGCGCATGAAATGGCGAGTAAAATGCACTATTAAACTTCTAGGGTAGGGCGAACAGCGACCCGATTAGATCATTTTACATTAAGGTTAATATAAGTATTCAGCGAGATTCTATCACATTTGTTCAATTTACGTCGCTCCTATTTCAGACAGCGTACTGGGCTAGGCGGCATCTTAAAGCGTGTGGAATGGCGAGTAAAATGCACTATTAACCTTCTATGATAGGGCAATCAGAGACCAGACTAGACCATTTTATACCTTGGTTAATATAAGAATTCAGCGAAATTCTATCGCATTTGTCAAATTTACGTCGCTCCTATTTCAGATAGCCTATTGGGCTAAGCGGCATCTCAAAGCGCATGAAATGGCGTGTAAAATGCACGATTAAACTTCTAGGGTAGGGCACACAGAGACCCGATTAGATCATTTTATATTTTGTTTAATATAAGAATTCAGCGAAATTCTATTACATTTGTTCAACTTACGTCGCTCCTATTTCAGATAGCGTACTGGGCTAGGCGGCATCTTAAAGGGCGTGGAATGGCGAGTAAAATGCACTACTAAACTTCTATGATAGGGCAATCAGAGACCCGATTAGATCATTTTATATTTTGGTTAATATAAGAATTCAGCGAAATTCTATCACATTTGTTCAATTTACGTCGCTCCTATTACAGATAGCTTATTGTGCTTAGCGGCATCTCAAAGCGCATGAAGTGACGAGTGAAATGCACTATTAAACTTCTAGGGTAGGGCAAACAGAGACACGATTATATCATTTTACATTATGGTTAATGTAAGAATTCAGCGAAATTCTATCACATTTGTTCAATTTACGTTTCTCCTATTTCAGATAGCTTATTGGGCTTAGCGGCATCTCAAAGCGCATGAAGTGTCGAGTGAAATGCCCTATTAAACTTCTTGGGTAGGGCAAACAGAGACCCGATTAGATCATTTTATATTATGGTTAATTTATGAATTCAGCAAAATTCTATCACATTTGTTCAATTTACGTCGCTCCTATTTCAGATAGCGTATTGGGCTAAGCGGCATCTCAAAGCGCATGAAATGGCGAGTAAAATGCACTATCAAACTTCTAGGATAAGACAAACAGAGACCCGATTAGATCATTTTATATTACGGTTAATATAAGAATTCAGCGTAATTCTATCACATTTGTTCAACTTACGTCGCTCCTACTTCAGGTAGCGTACTGGGCTAGGCGGCATCTTAAAGCGCGTGGAATGGCGAGTAAAATGCACTACTAAACTTCTATGATAGGGCAATCAGAGACCCGATTAGATCATTTTATATTTTGGTTAATATAAGAATTCAGCGAAATTCTATCACATTTGTTCAATTTACGTCGCTCCTATTACAGATAGCTTATTGTGCTTAGCGGCATCTCAAAGCGCATGAAGTGACGAGTGAAATGCACTATTAAACTTCTAGGGTAGGGCAAACAGAGACACGATTATATCATTTTACATTATGGTTAATGTAAGAATTCAGCGAAATTCTATCACATTTGTTCAATTTACGTCGCTCCTATTTCAGGTAGCGTACTGGGCTAGGCGGCATCTTAAAGCGCGTGGAATGGCGAGTAAAATTCACCATTAAACTTCTAGGATAAGGCAAACAGAGACCCGATTAGATCATTTTATATTACGGTTAATATAAGAATGCGGCGTAGTTCTTTCACATTTGTTCAATTTACGTCGCTGCTATTCCAGATAGCTTATTGTGCTTAGCGGCATCTCAAAGCGCATGAAATGACGAGTAAAATGCACTATTAAACTTCTATGATAGGGCAATCAGAGACCCGATTAGATCATTTTATATTTTGGTTAATATAAGAATTCAGCGAAATTCTATCACATTTGTTCAACTTACGTCGCTCCTATTTCAGCTAGCGTATTGGGCTAAGCGGCATCTCAAAGCGCATGCAATTACGAGTGAAATGCACTATTAAACTTCTAGGGTAGGGCGAACAGAGACCCGAAGAGATCATTTTACATTAAGGTGAATATAAGAATGCAGCGTAATTCTGTCACATCTGTTCAACTTACGTCGCTCCTATTTCAGATAGCGTATTGGGTTAAGCGTCATCTCAAAGCGCATGAAATGGCGAGTGAAATGCACTATTAAACTTCTAGGGTAGGGCGAACAGAGACCCGATTAGATCATTTTACATTAAGGTTAATATAAGTATTCAGCGAGATTCTATCACACTTGTTCAATTTACGTCGCTTCCACTTCAGACAGCGTACTGGGCTAGGCGGCATCTTAAAGCGCGTGAAATGGCGAGTAAAATGCACTATTAACCTTCTATGATAGGGCAATCAGAGACCAGATTAGACCATTTTATACTTTGGTTAATATAAGAGTTCAGCGAAATTCTATCACATTTGTTCAATTTACGTCGCTCCTATTTCAGATAGCGTATTGGGCTAGGCGGCATCTCAAAGCGCATGAAATGACGAGTGAAATGCACTATTAAACTTCTAGGGTAGGGCGAACAGAGACCCGATTAGATCATTTTACATTAAGGTTAATATAAGTATTCAGCGAGATTCTATCACATTTGTTCAATTTGCGTCGCTCCTATTTCAGACAGCGTACTGGGCTAGGCGGCATCGTAAGGCGCGTGGAATGGCGAGTGAAATGCACTATTAAATTTCTATGGTAGGGATACCAGAGACCCGATTAGATCATTTTATATTAAGGTTACTTTAAGAATTCAGCGAAATTCTATCACATTTGTTCAATTTACGTCGCTCCTATTTCAAATAGCTTATTGGGCGAAGCGGCGTCTCAAAGCGCATGAAATGACGAGTGAAATGCACTATTAAACTTCTAGGGTAGGGCAAACAGAGACCCGATTAGATCATTTGATATTATGGTTAATTTAAGAATTCAGCGAAATTCTATCACATTTGTTCAATTTACGTCGCTCCTATTTCAAATAGCGTATTGGGATAAGCGGCATCTCAAAGCGCATGAAATGGCGAGTAAAATGCACTATTAAACTTCTAGGGTAGGGCGAACAGCGACCCGATTAGATCATTTTACATTAAGGTTAATATAAGTATTCAGCGAGATTCTATCACATTTGTTCAATTTACGTCGCTCCTATTTCAGACAGCGTACTGGGCTAGGCGGCATCTCAAAGCGTGTGGAATGTCGAGTAAAATGCACTATTAACCTTCTATGATAGGGCAATCAGAGAGCAGACTAGATCATTTTATACCTTGGTTAATATAAGAATTCAGCGAAATTCTATCGCATTTGTCAAATTTACGTCGCTCCTATTTCAGATAGCCTATTGGGCTAAGCGGCATCTCAAAGCGCATGAAATGGCGTGTAAAATGCACGATTAAACTTCTAGGGTAGGGCGAACAGAGACCCGATTAGGTCATTTTACATTTTGTTTAATATAAGATTTCAGGGAAATTCTATCACATTTGTTCAATTTTAGTCGCTCCTATTTCAGATAGCTTATTGGGCAAAGCGGCATCTCAAAGCGCATGAAATGATGAGTGAAATGCACTGTTAAACTTCTATGATAGGGCAATCAGAGACCCGACTAGATCATTTTATATTATGGTTAATTTAAGAATTCCGCGAAATTCTATCACATTTGTTCGATTTACGTCGTTCCTATTTCAGATAGCGTACTGGGCTAGGCGGCACTTTAAAGCGCGCGGAATGGCGAGTAAAATGCACTATTAAACTTCTATGATAGGGCAATCAGAGACCCGATTAGATCATTTTATATTTTGGTTAATATAAGAATTCAGCGAAATTCTATCACATTTGTTCAATTTACGTCGCTCCTATTTCAGATAGCGTATTGGGCTAAGCGGCATCTCAAAGCGCATGAAATGGCGAGTGAAATGCAATACTAAACTTCTAGGATAAGGCAAACAGAGACCCGATTAGATCATTTTATATTTTGTTTAATATAAGATTTCAGGGAAACTCTATCACATTTGTTCAATTTACGGCGCTCCTATTTCAGATAGCGTACTGGGCTAGGCGGCACTTTAAAGCGCGCGGAATGGCGAGTAAAATGCACGATTAAACTTCTAGGGTAGGGCGAACAGAGACCCGATTAGATCATTTTATATTATGGTTAATTTAAAACGTCAGCAAAATTTTATCACATTCGTCCAATTTACGTCGCTCCTATTTCAGATAGCGCACTGGGCTAGGTGGCATCTTAAAGCGCGTGGAATGGCGAGTAAAATGCACTATTAAACTTCTATGATAGGGCAATCAGAGACCCGATTGGATCATTTTATATTATGGTTAATTTAAGAATTCAGCGTAATTGTATCACATTTGTTCAAGTTACGTCGCTCCTATTTCAGATAGCGTACTGGGCTACGCGGCATCTTAAAGCACGTGGAATGGCGAGTAAAATGCACTATTAAACTTCTATGATAGGGCAATCAGAGACCCGGTAAGATCAATTTATATTTTGGTTAATATAAGAATTCAGGGAAATTCTATCACATTTTTCAATTTACGTTGCTCCTATTTCAGATAGCGTATTGGGCTAAGCGGCATCTCAAAGCGCATGAAATGACGAGTGAAATGCACTATTAGACTTCTAGGGTAGGGCGAACAGAGAACCGATTAGATCATTTTACATTAAGGTTAATATAAGAATTCAGGGAAATTCTATCACATTTGTTCAATTTACGTCGCTCCTATTTCAGATAGCTTATTGGGCAAAGCGGCATCTCAAAGCGCATGAAATGGCGAGTAAAATGCACTATTAAACTTCTAGGGTAGGGCAAACAGAGACCCGATTAGATCATTTTATGTTATGGTTAATTTAAGGATTCAGCAAAATTCTATCACATTTGTTCAATTTACGTCGCTCCTATTTGAGATAGCGCACTGGGCTAGGCGGCAACTTTAAGCGCGTGGAACGGCGAGTAAAATGCACTATTAAACTTCTATGATAGGGCAATCAGTGACCCGATTAGATAATTTTATATTATAGTTAATTTAAGAATTCAGCGAAATTCTATCACATTTTTTCAATTTACGTCGCTCCTATTTCAGATAGCGTATTGGGCTAAGCGGCATCTCAAAGCGCACGAAAGGGCGAGTAAAATGCACTATTAAAGTTCTAGGGTAGGGCAAACAGAGACCCCATTAGATCATTTAATATTTTGGTTAATATAAGAATTCAGCGAAATTCTATCACATTTTTTCAATTTACGTCGCTCCTGTTTCAGATAGTGTACTGTGCTAGGCGGCATCTTAAAGCGCGTGGAAGGGCGAGTAAAATGCACTACTAAACTTCTATGATAGGGCAATCAGAGTCCCGTTTAGATCATTTTATATTTTCTTTAATATAAGATTTCAGGGAAATTCTATCACATTTGTTCAATTTACGTCGCTCCTATTTCAGATAGCTATTGGGCTAAGCGGCATCTCAAAGCGCATGAAATGACGAGAGGAATGTACTATTAAACTTCTTGGGTAGGGCGAACAGAGACCCGATTACATCATTTTATATTATGGTTAAATTAAGAATTCAGCAAAATTCTATCACATTAGTTCAATTTACATCGCTCCTATTTCAGATAGCGTATTGGGCTAAGCGGCATCTCAAAGCGCATGGAACGACGAGTAAAATGCACTAATAAACTTCTAGGATAAGGCAAACGGAGATCCGATTAGACCATTTTATATTACGGTTAATATAAGAATTCAGCGTAATTCTATCACATTTGTTCAACTTACGTCGCTCCTATTTCAGATAGCGTACTGGGCTAGGCGGCATCTCAAAGCGCGTGGAATGGCGAGTAAAATGCACTGTTAAACTTCTAGGGTAGGGCAAACAGAGACCCGATTAGGTCATTTCATATTATGGTTAATTTAAGAATTCAGCGAAATTCTCTCACATTTGTTCAATTTACGTCGCTGATATTTCAGATTGCGTATTGGGCTAAGCGGCATCTCAAAGCGCAAGAAATGGCGAGTAAAATGCACTGTTAAACTTCTAGGGTAGGGCAAACAGAGACCCGATTAGGTCATTTCATATTATGGTTAATTTAAGAATTCAGAAAAATTCTATCACATTTGTTCAATTTACGTCGCTCCTATTTCAGATAGCGTACTCGGATAGGCGGCATCTTAAAGCGCGAGGAATGGCGAGTAAAATGCACTATTAAACTTCTATGATAGGGCAATCACAGACCCGATTAGATCATTTTATATTTTGGTTAATATAAGAATTCAGCGAAATTCTATCACGTTTGTTTAATTTACGTCGCTCCTATTTCAGATAGCGTATTGGGATAAGCGTCATCTCAAAGCGCATGAAATGCCGAGTAAAATGCGCTATTAAACTTCTAGGGTAGGGCAATCAGAGACCCGATTAGATCATTTTATATTATGGTTAATTTAAGAATTCAGCAAAATTCTATCACATTTGTTCAATTTACGTCGTTCCTATTTCAGATAGCGTATTGGGCTAAGCGGCATCTCAATGCGCATGAAATGGCCAGTAAAATGCACTATTAAACTTCTAGGATAAGGCAAACGGAGACCCGATTAGACCATTTCATATTACGGTTAATATAAGAATTCAGCGTTATTCTATCACATTTGTTCAACTTACGTCGCTCCTATTTCAGATAGCGTACTGGGCTAGGCGGCATCTTATAGCGCGTGGAATGGCGAGCAAAATGCACTCTTAATCTGCTATGATAGGGCAATCAGAGACCCGATTAGATCATTTTATATTACGGTTAATATAAGAATTCAGCGTAATTCTATCACATTTGTTCAGCATACGTCGCTCCTATTTCAGATAGTGTACTGGGCTAGGCGGCATCTTAGAGCGCGTGGAAGGGCGAGTAAATGCACTACTAAACTTCTATGATAGGGCAATCAGAGTCCCGTTTAGATCATTTTATATTATGGTTAATATAAGAATTCAGCGTGATTCTATCACATTTGTTCAACTTACGTCGCTCCTATTTCAGATAGCGTACTGGGCTAGGCGGCATCTTAAAGCGCGTGGAATGGCGAGCAAAATGCACTCTTAATCTTCTATGATAGGGCAATCAGAGACCCGATTAGATCATTTTATATTTTGGTTAATATAAGAATTCAGCGAAATTCTATCACATTTTGTTCAATTTACGTCGCTCCTATTTCAGATAGCGTATTGGGCTAAGCGGCATCTCAAAGCGCAAGAAATGGCGAGTAAAATGCACTATTAAACTTCTAGGGTAGGGCAATCAGAGACCCGATTAGATCATTTTACATGAAGGTTAAGATAAGAATTCAGCGAAATTCTATCACATTTGTTCAATTTACGTCGCTCCTATTTCAGATAGCGTATTGGACTAGGCGGCATCTCAAAGCGCGTGGAATGGCGAGTAAAATGCACTCTTAAACATCTATGATAGGGCAATCAGAGACCCGATTAGATCATTTTATATTTTGGTTAATATAAGAATACAGCGAAATTCTATCACATTTGTTCAACTTACGTCGCTCCTATTTCAGATAGCGTATTGGGCTAAGCGGCATCTCAAAGCGCATGCAATTACGAGTGAAATGCACTATTAAACTTCTAGGGTAGGGCGAACAGAGACCCGATTAGATCATTTTACATTAAGGTTAATATAAGAATTCAGCGAAATTCTATCACATTTGTTCAATTTACGTCGCTCCTATTTCAGATAGCGTATTCGGCTAAGCGGCATCTCAAAGCGCAAGAAATGGCGAGTAAAATGCACTATTAAACTTCTAGGGTAGGGCAATCAGAGACCCGACTAGATCATTT